>CM044553.2:32099560-32542060 GCA_024416835.2 Perccottus glenii
TCTTGTTAATCATGAAACAAACTCCCCCACCCTTGGATTTGCCGGCCTCGGCTGTCCTGTCCATCCGTAAAACAGAGAAGTTTTCAGGCGGCGTTAGCAGCGTCCGGGACCCAGGGCGTGAGCCACGTTTCAGACAAACAAAGGATGTTACAGTCCCTAATGTCCCGTTGGAAGTTTATCCTGGCTCTAAGATCATCCATCTTATTCTCCAGAGACTGGACATTGGCGAGCAAAATGCTCGGTAGAGGAGGGCTGTGTGCTCTTTTCCTCAGTCTGTTGCGAATCCCAGCACGTCTCCCGCGGTGTTTCTTGGTCCGACGCCTTGGGTGGCTATTCAGGTGACCATTGTTTACCCCGGCGCCCCGGAGAATCTCAGGTGGCCACGACGAGTTGGAGGATAAAGTGTCGTGAAACAGGTCAGTGAAGCGTTGTCCAATGTCCAAAAGTATTACCTTTTCGTATGAAATCAGTGCAGAGGTAATGTGTGTAAAAAGAGAAAGCAAAAGTAGGTAAAAAAGTAAATAAGAACACAATCTAAGCGGAGCGACCTGGACGGCGGCCGGACACAGCGGCGCCATCTTGGAACATGATGAGAGACAATGAATGCTATGAGATGCCGGATCAGACGTCGCCCGGCCAAACAAGGTCTGCGTCAGGTGTTGGGGAACCAGAGCAACTTGATGACAAATGGGCTACTGGAACAAGACGGAGATGGGCGAGATGCGATAACAAGGCTCTGTTGGAATGCTACTACTCCAGTAACCCTAGTCAGAGGGGTTACATGAAGAGAATGTGGGATGAATGGTTACTACGAAACCCACAATCCAGGCTTACATCGAAGCAACTAGTAGCTCAGTGTTCCAACATCCACAAGCGGCAGCTGCTATCACAACTTGAGATTGACGAGATACAACACAAAAAACGCTACGGCAAGGGGGAGCCAGGACACAAGGTCAGAGGGGAGCCAACAGGTGCTCCCCAACCGGAGATTGGGTATGAAGCCCCAACAATTGAAATAACGCTGAACGAGGCAGCGACTGACCTGAAAGACAAGATCATGGCGAGAATGAATGCAAGGCAACCCCGACGCCAATTACAACGGCTAAGTGAAGTACCATCAGAAAGTCTCCTAGAAGATGTGAATGCAGCATTGAGTGCGATTCCTACCACATCCATCACTGAAACCAATGAGCTGCTATACACCTCCGCAGCAGTGATCCTCGAGATGCTTGGCTATAAGAGCAACCATGGGAGCCATGAGAAACAGTACCCACCATGGAAACGAAGGCTGGAGGCTAAAATCAAGCAGACACGTAGAGAAGTAAGCCAACTGACAGAGGCCAAGAAAGGTGCAATGAGAAAACCGGTACCCAAGAGGTACAACCAGATGCCCATACCTGAAGCACTTGAAACTGCCAAACAAAGGCTCCAAGCCTTGGCCAGCCGCCTAACGAGGTACGCAAGAGAGAACGAAGCCAGAAGAATAAACCGGCTGTTCGCAACTCAACCTGCAAAAGTGTACGCTCAATGGCAGGGTAATAACAGCAGAGCAGACCCTCCAAGGCTGGAAACTGAACATTACTGGAAAAGTATATGGGAGAGGGAGGCATCACACAACAGCGATGCACAGTGGCTGGTGGCTCTGAGAGAGGACCACAGCAACCTCCCTGAACAGAATCCAGTTACCATCACAGCGGCAGACATCCAAGAAAGACTCTCAGGTATGAAAAACTGGACAGCACCGGGCCCTGACAGGATCCACACCTACTGGCTAAAGAAGCTCATTGCACTCCACGAGCGCCTTGCAGCACAAATGAACCAGCTGCTAAGGGATGGGACGCACCCTGAATGGCTTACCGAAGGGCGTACAATCCTGATCCTGAAGGATCCCACAAAGGGTACAGTCCCATCCAACTATCGGCCAATAACCTGTCTCTCCACAACATGGAAGCTCATGTCAGGCATCATTACGGCTAAGATAAGTGGGCACATGGATCAATACATGAGCAAAGCACAGAAGGGCATCGGCAAAGAAACCAGAGGAGCTAAACACCAACTCCTGGTTGACAGAACAGTCACCCAAGACTGCAGAACCCGACACACCAACCTGTGCACTGCCTGGATTGATTACAAGAAAGCATATATCACTGAATGCCTGGAGATGTACAACATCAACAGGACTCTAAGAGACTTCATTGCAAACTCAATGAGGCTGTGGAAAAGCACCCTTGAAGCCAATGGCAAGCCACTTGCACAAGTATCCATCAAATGTGGCATATAGCAAGGAGATGCTCTATCCCCACTGCTGTTCTGCATAGGCCTGAACCCCCTCAGCCAAATAATCGACAAGACTGGCTATGGATACCGACTCAGGAATGGGGCCACCATCAGTCACCTCCTCTACATGGATGACATCAAGCTATACGCTAAGAGTGAGCGGGACATCGACTCACTGATCCACACCAGCAGGATCTACAGCTCTGACATTGGGATGTCATTCGGGCTTGAGAAGTGTAGTCGAATGGTGACGAAGAGAGGGAAGGTAGTCCACACAGAAGGGGTCTCACTCCCAGAAGGAACAATAGCAGACATTGAGGATGGTTACAAGTTCCTTGGAATACCACAGGCAAATGGCAACCTCGAAGAGGTAACAAGGAAAACAGCAACTGCCAAATACCTCCAACGAGTAAGGCAAGTCCTAAGAAGTCAGCTCAATGGCAAGAATAAGGCACGGGCAATAAACAGCTACGCCCTGCCAGTGATCAGATACCCTGGGAATAATAAGGTGGCCAAAGGAAGAGATACAGATCACAGGCGTTAAGACACGAAAGCTCCTCACCATGCATGGAGGGTTCCACCCCAAATCCAGCACCCGAGACTGTACGCCGTAAAGAAGGCGGCCGTGGACTAGTGAGTGTGAGAGCCACTATCCAGGATGAAACATCCAAGATCCACAAGTACATCAAAGATAAGGCCCCAACAGATGACGTGCTCAGTGAATGTCTCAGGCAATGGGGAACAGAGGAAGAGGAGCTGGAGGAGGGACCATCATGGGAGGACAAACCCCTACATGGGATGTACCACTGAAACATAACTGAAGTGGCTGATATCAAGAAATCCTACCAATGGCTAGAACGGGCCGGACTGAAGGACAGCACAGAGGCACTCATCATGGCTGCACAGGAGCAGGCCTTGAGCACCAGAGCAATAGAGGCCCAAATCTACCACACCAGACAAGACCCAAGGTGTAGGCTGTGCAAACAGGCCCCTGAGACAATCCAACACTTAACTGCAGGGTGTAAGATGCTGGCAGGGAAAGCATACATGGAGCGCCATAACCAAGTGGCTGGCATAGTGTACAGGAACATCTGTACGGAGTATGGACTGGAAACCCCGAGGTCAAAGTGGGAAACACCTCCAAAGGTGGTAGAGAATGACCGAGCCAAGATCCTGTGGGACTTCCAGATTCAGACTGACAGAATGGTAATGGCAAACCAACCAGACATTGTGGTGGTGGACAAACAGCAGAGGAAGGCCGTTGCTAGGTTGACGTTGCAATACCAAGTGATTGCAACATCAGGAAAAAGGAACATGAGAAACTAGAGAAATACCAAGGCCTCAGAGAAGAGCTGGAAAAGGCTTGGAAGGTGAAAGCGACAGTGGTGCCTGTGGTCATCGGAGCACTCGGGCAGTAACCCCAAACTGGAAGAGTGGCTACAGCAGATCCCTGGAAGAACACCAGACATCTCGGTCCAGAAAAGTGCAGTACTAGGAACAGCAAAGATACTGCGCAGAACCCTCAAGCTCCCAGGCCTCTGATAGAGGACCCGAGCTCGAAGGATGAGAGACCACCCGCGGAGGGTGAAGGACAAAGTTTTATTTATATATATATATATATATATATATATATATATATATATATATATATATATATATATATATACATATATATATATATATATATATATATATATATATGTATATGTATATATGTGTATATATATATGTATATACATATATCACTAAGAGCATGTGATGTAGTTTAGGCTGAAAGAGTAACTGTAGATATTAAATGTCCTATGACAATGAAATGTCTATGGTTTCTGATCTGGTTTTTTGATTCTGTCTAATATTCTTCCTGAATTGAAATTGGCTAACAGTATTGGATTTAAGTTCTGTATTATTCTGACTCATGCTACTTTTCTGTTTTACATCTCACGACTGAGACGGAAGGAAAATAAGTCTGTCTTACAGTCGACTCTTGAAAGACCTAAAGTTATCTTCATCAGATTCAACCTGAACGTAGTGAGTACATTAGTACTCGTACTCAGTACTAGTGTAGATGATCTAAAGTCTGACCAAGCTGTGATGTGAGTTAGACTCCATCACAGTTTTACAAATTGTAGTATTTGCAAAGCATAAAATTAGTAAAGAAAGATTATAAAATGTTGAACAAATGTTGACATTATTATAAATAACAGGTTATAGCAGGTTGTGGATTGTAATGTTGCTGTATTAATGTCTCCATTAAGAGTTCTGATAAAAACTGCAGACCAAAAGTGATAATAGACTTAATTAAAATGAATAAAGAGTCAGACAGAGCATTGTCTGTGTTAAAAGAAAACATTTGAATAAACTAGCTTTTGAAAATCCTGATTAAAATAAAAATGTTCCATCTATACACAGCAGAGAGATGGTTACTCATCAGAAGAACTGATGCACAATACCTCAGTAGTATAAGAAACCAATGGTTTAATATAGTTTAAAATTAGACAATATTGAAGAAGTTTTAACACTATGTTACAGATAATTAGCTTCAGTGACTGGATTTAAAAAGACTTCAGTGAAAACAGGGGTTTTCCAGTAACAATCACACATCAGTTACACACATTTCTGTCAAGTCCTAAATTCATCTTAACACAGACTAGAACAATATATGAAGTAATACTTTCAGTTCTGAATTAATAAAACAACAAGGAAAAAACAGTTGAGCACAAAGAAGAACAAATACATTTCTAAAACTGAAAACAGATAATACTTTTACAACACAGGTTAAAAAACTAACATAGCATTGTTTGCTGTAAGTGTCTGAGATTAAAGCATCGACTGAGGAGTGAGAAATGTTAAAGGTTTAAAAATAAACATCTCACAAAATGGTCTGGAGTATGTTAGGCTTCAGTTTTAATGAGAGAAGATGACAAGACATAAATCAATGTTGACAAGTTAAGCCTTGTCCAGAGAAAAAGGCCTGAACTAAAATTAGAATAAACACAGTGAGGTCATAAAAGGTCACTTAGGAAGAGTCTGAGATAAGAGTTATAAAGAACACTGTGTCATCACAGAGTTGAAGATTCTCAAGAGAGACCATAAAACAGATTTATGGATCAAATAATGTTTGAGACAACATCTAACAGAAATACAAAGTTAAATTCCAACAGATTAAAGGGTGCAGAGGAGAATTCTACAGAAACAACACCTTCCTGCCACCTTCCTACATCAAATCAGGTAAAAAAGATTAATTATTAACATTTTAAAGGAAGCAAATACAATACCAAGTAATCAAGGGGTGTTAGGAACAAGTAGTTGCTCTTTGAGAAATGAGTTAGAAATGAGAGAGGAAGAGGTCCAGCTGAGACAGAATAATTAAACAGATCAATAATATTAGTGATTTGTCAATGATTCTTAAGAAAAAGAATCAAAGAGGGGATGTATGTAAAGTTAGAGTTTATTAAGCTTAAAGGTTTAGAGGACTTTAAAATATCAACAGAAGAGAGGGATAATTATTTAGATTATGATTTATTTGTGATGATACTTTCACAGATTTACATTACATTTTGGGATAGTCTTCTATATAGGGTTTATTTTACTGAATAAAACTCTACAGTAGTAATACAACAACATTTATTACAAAACTCATCTGATATAGATCACAGTGGTGAGTAAAGACTTGTCTGAATCTCCATGGTAACGCTCAGAGGGAGGAGTCAGTGAAACTCAGATAAACTGAATTAATTAGTTTGTATCATTGTTAACAACAGACGGCTTATTGAATAAATGTAAACAGGACAAACAAAAGTTTTATTGTGTTCAGATCTGAGACAGAGTCTGTGAGAGCAGCTCAGAGACATGCTGCTGTCGTCAGAACTCTGAACTACACTTAGTTTACCTTTGGACTGGATCTTTGGATTGTTTAAGGAACAAACTGCTTATGACTTTATAAAGAATTTTGACGATAATTGGACTAATAATTAATCAGTGTATGAGATATATGGAAGAATATACTGGTTTTGAACAAAGTAGATGTGGGAGAGTTTTAATCATACATGCAGCTGTAGCAGAGGATTTAACTTTAGGAAACAATTTAAAAGTAACTTACATATGATTAAATAGTTTGAATCGAAGTTGAATTATGGGAGCAAATTAGATAATAATGCATAAACAAAGAGGTCATCTACTTAAAACAGTGGAAAAATTTGGATTAAATCAGATGTAATGATGTTACAATTACAAGTTAAGAAACAAAATAATTAGTGAAGATTAAAAATAAAAGAATAGAAAGAAAACAGAGGTTATTTTAATACTTTAGGGAAGAAACTGAAAAAGAGTTGGTCCATATGATAATTTATTTTATGAGTGGAGGAGATTTTAGTTAGACGAGTCACACGTGAGGATTGTAATAAAGGATTTAAAGGATTTTATGTTAAGGTTGATCAAGGTTTAAAGTAATGGTTATTTTGTTTGTTGATGTTTATTAAAAGAATAGTTAGTTGTGTGACAAAGGTGTTGGATAGTTTAACAAAGAACTGTGAGAAGTTTTTAGAATAAATTACTTTATGGGCCTATCTTAATTTAGTCAGATATAAAATTTATTAATTAGAGGTTATACTTTGCTGCACTTCAGTAAAGTTCAGTTTAATATAGAGTTAGTAGAAGGTAAAAGAGGAGAGAATATGTTTATACATTATTAAGAAGGTTAGTCACTGAACATTTTCTTAATGAACAGATATGATAGGGTTAATTCTGCTGCAGGGATATGTATTCTTTGTTCACCAGAACCAAAGGGAAATAGTGACAGTAACTATTGACTTGTTATTATTAAATATAACACTGAGGAAAGTATAGTAAACTTTAAATTGAAAAAAGACATCAAAAGAATTAGTGACTAAAATAGACATTTTCAGGACTAACTTAGAAAAGTAATAAGAGGACATATGAGGGAAAATAATAAAAGTTTAGCCCGCATTAAAGTGTTTTGATATGATCTGCGTAATCTGTGGTTTTGTTCTCAGTTAACGTGAATAACATCTTGAAAAACTGATCTGAGAGGGGACTAGAGCCACACTGGAAACTTTCCACGGAACATGGGGTCGAGACCTACGTCATCAGCAAAAGCTTTAAGAAATCAGAGGCTTACCTGAGCTGTTCTGGAGAGAATGGAGTTGGGAGAGGGACGACGCGTACGGTGTTCGAGATGGCCATTTGCAGAGGCGAGGCCGGCATGAGGAGATGAGGTGAACGGTGTTGGATGTGACCTGTGGACGACGACCTGAACAGTGAAGACTGAGCTGTTTCCAGGTCAGCGGCAGAGCGGACGAAGGAGAGGAAGTGACGTGAAGCTGATAGTCAAGGAAGTTCAAAGAGCCAAGGGTGCAAGAAGAAGAGCCCAAAGAAAACGTCATAGCGTCATCTCTTGGACTGTTTCCATGGCGACAGGAGGAGTTCCTGTTTGTGAGCAGTACATGTGATTTGGAAATGTAGTAGATTTAGAAAATGTTGTTTAGATTTGACATAAGAGGGGACTTGGATGAATAAAGAAATGATACTAGTTCCATAAGAGAAGAACTGAGATGAAATGCATTTTTTTTATTACACTTTTGTACTCATAAGCATATTTTTGTATGAGTAATTATTATTCTTGCATGCTTCACCAGTGTTCATTTTATTACACTTTTGTACTCATATTATTATATTTCTGTATGAGTAATTATATATTTTTGCATGCTTCACCAGTGTTCATTTTATGATGATATTGTACTCATATGAGTATTATATTTCTGTATGAGTAATTATATATTCTTATATTGCATGCTGTAACAGTGTTAAGTGAAGGTACGACAAGTTAACCATATGCTATTATGGTAGGAAGAAGGGGGATCTACTGGGAATTGTTTGAGCTAAATAAGTATAATTTGGATCTGTGTGATGAGTGTAATGCACATGTATTATGAACCAGTTGTAATGTTTAGCAAAGACGAGACCTAGAGTTCTCGAAGAGGGGATATGTGGTGTAATATTTTATATGTTATGTGTTTTAAACTATGTAGACCCAGTTAGTTATTCATTTAAACATATTAATATTAAAGACGGTAGCTAGCTGTGGGGGCAGCCTCGCAGTCGAGTTTAAGTATCTTCCAGTGGGGGTAGTGGACACTTTGAGTGACAATCAAGCGGGCTCTTCGTTCCGTCCAGGTGTCTACAGGATGAGTGAGCTGGCCCAAACCAACCTGTTTAGTGGCTGGACCCAAGAGCAGTTAATCAGTGCCCAAGAAACTGATCCAGACATAGCACCAGTGAGGAAGTGGATGGACGAGAGGAGGGGTAGGCCACCCTGGGCTGACATTGCACATTACAGCCCTGCCACCAAAGCCTACTGGTCACAGTGGAAAAGGCTCTGATGGAGTTTTGCTAAGGAAATTTTACTACGCGGTAAAGGGTGTTCTATCCACAGATCCTTCTGCCTCGGGAGTACCGCACTGGTACTACAAGGCCTGGTACTATTGGTACAATATGAGAGATGATGTCATTCTATGGTGCCGCACCTGCACTAGCTGTGCTGCAAAAGTCCGCCCCAAGAAAACACCTCAAGCGAGTTGGTGCCCCCTTCGAACGGATAGCAGTTGATATAATGGGACCATTAAATGAAACCGAGAGGCGCAACCGCTATATAATAGTGGTACAGGACTACTTCAGCAAATGGGTGGAAGCCTATCCTGTTCCTAATGAACAAGCAACGACCGAGGCTGAAAAGATAGTTTCCGAGTGGGTGTGTAGGTACGGAGCTCCACAGTGCTTACACAGTGACCAAGGTCCCAATTTCGAGTCAGCTGTGTTCCAAGAAATGTGTGCGCTGCTGGGGATCGACAAGACGCGGACTACACCGTTTCGTCCACAGTCCGACGGCCAAGTAGAGCACTTCAATGCCACTCTGCAGAAAATCATAGTCACTACTGCAGCCCGATGCCATTGGGACTGGGACATTATGACCCCATATGCGGTCATGGCTTACCGCGCAACCAAACACAGCTCCACGGGCCTGACGCCGAATATGATGCTGTTCGGACAGGAAATTACAGAGCCAGTGGATCTTGTTGCTGGGTTGCCGCCGGACCCAGATAACACTACTACTCCCCCATCCAATGTTGTGCAGCTCAGGGAACAGCTTGAGCTAGCGCACCAGTTGGCCCCGGAGGCGCTAGGGAAATCTGTAGAGCGCCAAACGACAGTACGACAAAAATATGTGCAGAGTCCAATACAACGTCGGTGATGCAGTATGGTTCCTGGTCAAGGGCACGAGGAGAGTAAAGAATAAAGTGCGGAAGTTCCTGCCTTCCTACGAGGGTCCATACTTCGTGGTGGGTGTACTGGACGATTTGGTCTACCGGATTAAAAGGGGCCTGCGAACGAAGATGAAAGTCGTTCACCACGACAAACTCAAAGCCTACCATTCCAGGACAACACTAGACAACGACTGGGTGTTTCAAGAGGTTGAAATGTGGGCACCAGTGGAGGCACCACCCCCAATGTCGGACCCCAGCTCATCAGAAATTGATATCGGCCCCCTTGACCTGTGGGGCACATCACCAGAGACCGAAGACCCTGTGGTGGGGTCTCTTCCAGGTCCTTTATCTTTACCACCATCATCGCCAGCCTTACCAAGCAGCAGCCAGTTCCCTAGCCACCTTCCCATTCCACTGGATGAGGCCAGGGGACAATCTGCTTGTCCCTTTTTGAACTCCACTCCTCGACGTCGACCCGGGAGGGTCCGCTGAGCTTCTGATAGGTTTGGTGAATGGATTGATCGCTGAGCATATCTGCCTGAGGTTGGGTGTAGGCGGATCGCTGCCCTCCTCAGAGCCAAAAAGAGTTTCAGTATTGTATTATTACAAAAGTAATTTGACTATGTTGAGGTTAAAATGTGAAGTTGGTATGGGCTTAATGTGATTGTTTACTATCAACAGTCGGAAATTTGTATACTAATGGGCCACCTAGTTTTGCTATAGCATCCTAGGTATGTTTAGTGCTAAGCACTTGATTAAGGATTTTTGTAAAGTACATTATAAAAAAAAAAAAATCTAATTTGTTTACCTGAACATTTCTTTCCGCTAGCTTGTGCACTTGAAATCCTGCAACCTGGGTTAACTTTACGCTAATTTTGAGTTGGTTGGCTAAAGTAATAGTCACATTTTTCTCGGGGAATGTATAAGTGTCATGTTTAGGACCTTTATTACATGTACAAACAAAGGAATATGCAATATGCCTTAATGGATGTTTTATGGACATTGCCTCTTCACCTTAACTTTCCACTCCAGGAGGGCCCATTAAGGACTGTGGGACATATGGGTTATGGTTGGGGATGTTGTATAATGGCTATCCAATTAATATTTTCCTGTGTACTGTGTAATAATGCTGGAGATATGTTAAGGGTTTAATCATTCTCCAGAGTGGGGGCAGTGTTGCTATTTCTGCCCCCATGCTTGTGGTTTTGTGGAAAAAAAGGGCGTATGTGTGACGTAGTGGGTCAGGATGGGTATTAAGAGTGTAAGACAAAGTATGGGGGGGAAGATTTTCCGCTTCGAGTTGTACGCATTGATTGTATAATAATTATGGATGTTATCCGCCCATTGGTCCCATATTCGCCGAAATAGCCTCAAAGTCAGGGCAAAAAAATGGCGATTACATCCGGACATTTCAGACTCCTTCGTCAGAGGATGTTACTAAAATGGGCAAAGGGAGTGTTGCATCGTAAGCCCGTGGGTGGGCATAATGAGCGCGTGCGTGGGTAATTAATTAATTAATAGTTTAATCTTGTCAGTTGTAAGGTCATTTTCTTTTAAAGTGATTCGCTTGTTCCCTCTAAAGAACACAAAACTTTCCATTGTGATCGATTGTCAGACAGTGATGGTCGCGCGCGCTCTTTCTTCAGTGTTGCCAGGTATATGGTTTCACGCTTGAATGTTCCTCCTCCCCTCCTTGTGGAACGGAATATTTACCACCCAAAAACGGTAATTTTACTCCCCGGAAAGTTATTAAGAGATTTGTAATCTCAATGGGACTATCCTGGTTAAATAAAGGTTAAACAAAAAAATAAATAAATTACATTTTTTTATCTATTTTTTTTGGGAGGGTGTTGTTATGCAGACTCGGCAACCCTGTTTCACAGCTACATCCGGGTCAGGCCAAATTGTAGAACTAAATATTAAAATCAGATTGGTGGTGGAGGCGTTTTTCGTATTTCCCATTTTCAATTTGAGCATGTCATCGAAAATACAAAAAAACAGTCATTATTTGTTTTTTTAAATATTGTATTTGTAAACGAATAAGGAAATAACAAGTCCTTTTTTGATTTTCCGAATTTGTTTTCTTAATTGAATATGAAAAGAACGAATGATACACGGATTGTAAATACTATGCCATTGAAAGATTTATATTATAAAACTGCATGACTAAACTTAAAGAAGCCATTGTATTTGAATATTGTCTTTTTGAAAGTGACCGGAACTGTGATTAAAATGGCATCAAAAAGGAGATGGCATTTAACAGAGACTACAATAGAATCATGTTTTTCACTTATTTCTCCTAAAACATGAATAGCATATTGTTTAAAAACGTACAAATTACTATATTATAACATAAACAAATAAATGGTGGTCATTTGCATTCTAACTCCAGCGTACTAACGATGCAATCAATTGGGTTTCCAAAAATCACTCGGGGCTCGATTTACTAGTCTGGCTATGTGGATAGGCTAACAGTAACAAACCAAACACATACTTTTTATAAATGAGCACATAATTAACGATTTACGGCTTTGATCAAATGTTCACAAACATGTCTTACAGCTTGCAAAACACTTTTTAATTTATTTATTTGTGTGTGTGTCGCCGCCTTCGGCTTCAGGTTCGTTGATCACCACAAAAAATGTACCACAGAGAAACACGAGGGGACTGAGTTTACAAGTTTTAAAAGTCTGAAATTGATTAAAAGTATGCAGGGTAAAAAAGAAAAAAAACAAACAATGATAAGAAGCCCAGTAAATAGGCTTTAAAGTCAATCCGCGGGTTATAGGGAAGAGTCCAGGGAATTGTGGGAAGAGCAGTCTTTTGAGAGAGTAGTTTTAGGTTGTGGGCCTCGGCCTCCCGTCCGCGCCGCAGGGCCGGCTCGGAGGAGTGCTGGCGCTCTCTCAGCGGTCTCAGTGGACTTCGAGGTCCCAATACGCCGCCACAGGACTACAGTAACACACAAGATGTCGGCTTAGCGACCACACAGATACACTTCAATAAAACCACACAGCATGCATAAAATACGGGACACGTCCCTTCACTTAGCGTTTAGGTGGCGTTGTACAGGTCCCTGGTCCCTTCTTGGTCCGCGTAGATACGGCCGGTCGCTCCTTAAATCCTGGTCCGGTCCTTTCTCCGAAGGGGGGAGACGGTGCTGTGGACAGGGAAAGGCGGTCTTAGGCACACAGTTAAAAACAGCTCAGGTAGGTGTAACCTCCACACAATTATGGGCACTTCCCTTTACTTAGCTGTATTAGAGCGTTGTATGCGATGGATCCTGCGGTTTCTCTGGCTTCCCGTTGCCTTTGGTTGGTTTATCTCTCCGTGCTGTCCAATATTCGTTCCTTTTTCCGTTCCTTCTGCCGTTCCTTCCTCTCTGTCTCTGTCCGTTCTTCGTCACTCTTTCTCTACTTTCCTTCCGGGTTCTCTCTCCTTCCTGGTTTCTCTTCTCTTTCCTTTTCCTTTTCCTTTCTCTGTCCATTCACTTCCCCGCCGTAGTTCCTTTGCCCGTACCGGTCCCTGGCTCTCTCGCTCTGGTCGCGGGTCACCCCAGGCCTCCTCATCGGCCCCTCGCTCCCCGTCCTACCAGACACGCCTCGCGGGTACCCTGGCCTCAGGTCTATTCAGGAATCCTCCCGGCTTCCTTCTTCTCCTCACCGGCGTCCGCCGGCGCCGGTCTTTCCCCCTGTTCCGTCTCTTTTTTACTTTCCCGTTCCTTCCTTCCGGGTTTTCCTCTCTGTTCCTTTTCTCCGTCTCTCTTTTCCTTTTCCGTTCCTTTCTCCTCTGCCCGGCGTCCGCCGGGCCGCTCCCTCCTCCTGTCCCGTCTGCTTGCCTTGTCTCTCTTTCCTCTGCTCGCAGTTCTCCCGCTCTGTCTTTCCATTCGCCTTTTGAACTAGACCGGGCCACATCCTATTGGTCTGGGTGATTGCGCAGGTGTGGTAGGCGTTCCCCATCATGAGTTCATCCGTGTGCCTGCAAAATTTAAAGGGGCCGCGCACTCACACGACAGACAGTGAGAGCAACACAAAGGAAATGCAAAGGAGAAGCCGGCACCCTGTGACATGTGTGCATTTTAAAGAACATAAACAATAGTCTACTTTTCTCTGACCTGTTGAGTAAAATCGCAAATGCATTAGGATACGTGGCCAAAGTCCGAGCAGACAGTTTCAGACAAACCCTGGTGATGACCTGCCACCGACAGAACGTTTTTACAAAAGTGGCCGGACTGTTTTCGTAGAGGCTGGAACCATGGCCGCCAGCCATCAAAAGCCATCAAAAGAGGCCACTTTTAAAACTGGCCGGCCACTTTTATAATGGCATGCCAGTGCACAGGCGACAACCACCAGAGGGCACATTTTTGGCCGGCCACATTGGCGTCCTCTGGTGGTTGTGGCATGTGCACTGGCAAGCCAATCGCCAGTTTGGTATCTCGTCGCTGCTGTCAAACAGACTGATGTGTGGAAGAAAAAATTTTTTTTTTACATATGAACTGAGACAAAAATGAACTAATCATCATGCTGATGATGTAATTGACTTGATGTTGAAATTCAAGCCTGAGTTCATGATGACCCCTAAATTTCTAATCTGTTTTTTAGATTTTAGAGAAAGACTCGAGGTGACTGCTGAAACTTTCTCTTTGTTTCTGTGGCCCAAAGATTATCTTGTCTCTTTATTATCCTAAAAACATTTCCAAAGCCAAAGGACTAAAGTGTAAACCAGACTTAGAGAGACCATGCTTTTATCTCCAGCAGGTTAGATTACTGTAACAGCGTGCTCACTGGTTTCTCAAAACGAGGGTTAAGACAGCTGCAGCTTAATCAGAACGCTGCTGCTCAGATTCTAACTAAAACCTGGAAGTACAACCACAACACACCAGTGTTAAAATCTTCTAAAACGCACTGCTGGTTTACAAGCTGGTTAATGGTTTAGCAGCAGACTATATTTCTGACATGCTAGTTCCTTATGAACCTTCTGGGACAGGCCTTCTGCTCGTACCCCAGAGTTAGAACTAAACATGGTGAAGCAGTGTTTAGGTTTCATGCAGCACAAATTTGGAACAGCCCCACAAATAAAGTAAAACAAGCCTCAACTTTAACAATGTTCAAGGGGTTAATGATGAGAGCAAGAGGGATCATTCAGAAATGTGAAGAGACAGACTGGGAGTCAGAAGAGCAGCAAGTGTGTGTGGAGAAGGGGCCTTACATAGAAATTCTGCTTAGGGCACCCACATCGCCTGCAGCGGCCCTGTAGTCCATGCATGAGAGCGCAGCCTGGCCCAAAAAATGTGGTCTCACAAGATTACCGTTGCTGGCACGTAGGTAACCAAAAGCAAGTCGGCGACAACTCGAACACAAAACTAACCGGCATGTACTGCGCACCGATCGGCAGCGATCTTATTTGTGCAGGCCGTATTCCCTACACTCGCCTCCTGCTCACTCCCATTTAATTTGCGCGTTCACGTGAGGGATTCTCCGTCTGAAAACCGGTGAGAGCTGAGGGCGACTGGCTTATTAGACCCTCCAGTTTCCGGTCCTTATGACAGACTCCAGACAGGTGTAGTTCCATGAGCGTTGTGGACAACGCTCGTTGTCATAAGTGCAACAAAATGTTTGCATGTAAGGGCGGAAACACAAGCAATCTGTCTAAGCACTTTTCAAGTGCATTATGTGCAGACAGAGAAATGCAAAGTTTTTTGACTGCCTAGCTCGTCTCTGGTTGTTGCCCCATCTACGTCTGGTATGTATGCTAAAATCATGTTGAATCAACGTTGTTCACGTCATTTAAAATAAATGTAAAATCTCCCTGGTTTGTTAACCTTATGTAGAAATTCTGTTGATTTTTTTTTTGATTACACACGTGGACAAAATTGTTGGTACCCTTCGGTCAATGAAAGAAAAACTCACAATGGTCACAGAAAAAACTTTATTCTGACAAAAGTAATAATAAATAAAAATTCTATGAATGTTAACCAATGAAAGTCAGACATTGCTTTTTAACCATGCTTCAACGGAATTATTTTAAAAAATAAACTCATGGAACAGGCCTAGACAAAATTGATGGTACCCCTAGAAAAGACTGTAAATAATGTGACCAAATGGACATGTTAATTCAAGGTGTGTGCACTAATTAGCATCACAGGTGTGTACAATCATGTAATCAGTCAGTGGGCCTATTTATAGGGCTTCAGGTAGTCACTGTGTTGTCTGGTGACATGGTGTGTACCACACTCAACATGGACCAGAGGAAGCGAAGGAAAGAGTTGTCGAGGAGAATAGAAAGAAAATTATAGACAAGCATGATAAAGGTAAAGGCTATAAGACCATCTCCAAGCAGCTAGATGTTCCTGTGACTACAGTTGCACATATTATTCAGAAATTTAAGATCCATGGGACTGTAGCCAACCTCCCTGGACGTGTCCGCAGGAGGAAAATTGATGACAAATCAAAGAGACGGATAATCCGAATGGTAACAAAAGAGCCCAGAAAGACTTCTAAAGAGATCCAAGGTGAACTCCATGCTCAAGGAACATCAGTGTCAGATCGCACCATCCGTCGTTGTTTGAGCCAAAGTGGACTACATGGGAGACGACCAAGGAGGACACCATTGTTGAAAACAAATCATAGAAAACCTAGACTGGAATATGCCAAACTCCATGTTGACAAGCCACAAAGCTTCTGGGAGAATGTCTATGTCTGTGAGCTCTATGTTCACAGACGGAAAAATTAAGAAAAGAACACTGTCCCTACTGTCAAACATGGAGGAGGCTCTGTTATGTTCTGTGGCAGCTTTGCTGCATCTGGCACAGGGTGTCTTGAATCTGTGCAGGGTACAATGAAATCTGAAGACTATCAAGGGATTCTAGAGAGAAATGTGCTGGCCAGTGTCAGACAGCTTGGTCTCAGTCGCAGGTCATGGGTCTTGCAACAGGACAATGACCCAAAACACAGCTAAAAACACCCAAGAATGGTTAAGAGGAAAACATTGGACTATTCTAAAGTGGCCTTCTATGAGCCCTGACCTCAATCCTATTGAGCATCTTTGGAAGGAGCTGAAACATGCCGTCTGGAAAAGACACCCTTCAAACCAGAAACAACTGGAGCAGTTTGCTCATGAGGAGTGGGCCAAAATACCTGCTGAGAGGTGCAGAAGTCTCATTGACAGTTACAGGAATCGTCTGATTGCAGTGATAGCCTCAAAAGGTTGTGCAACAAAATATTAAGTTAGGGGTACCATCAATTTTGTCCAGGCCTGTTCCATGAGTTTATTTTTTTAAATAATTCCGTTGAAGCATGGTTGAAAAGCAATGTCTGACTTTCATTGGTTAACATTCATAGAATTTTTATTTATTATTACTTTTGTCAGAATAAAGTTTTTTCTGTGACCATTGTGAGTTTTTCTTTCATTGACCGAAGGGTACCAACAATTTTGTCCATGTGTGTATGTGTTCAGTTTCGAAAACCTTTTAGGCTTTTATGGATGAGTTTTTTAACTCCATTGGCATCTAATATTTTTTTTCCACAATCAACGCTGGATGCCGCGTTTCATGGGTGGCAGCGGCAATCTTTTTAACAACTTATTTCTGGACAACAAATTTGCATCCTTTCAGCAGTTTTCTGATAAATATATATAAATAATTTAGAATTTACCTATTTCAGGTTCCATCCCCGGGTTCCCTGACCATTCTCCTAACAACATGATGGATGATGTGATAATCTTTAACCCCACCAAAAAAAAGGCTATTTTCCACAATCCTCTGTTTGATTTCACGAATCCCCATCTATGTCTGCTATAAAGAAGTCCTGGGAGCAAGATCGACAAATTAGCATCAATAAATCAGATTGGGACGACGTTTTGAGGAAGATTCATTCATCCTCAATGTGTGCAAAACATTGTCTTATTCAGTTTAAAGTGGTTCATCGGGTACATCTTCATAAATCGAAACTAGCTAAGATTTATCCTCAACTTGACCCTACCTGTGATCGGTGTAAGACAGGTCTAATACACATGTTCTGACTCTGTCCTAAACTACAACAATTTTGGGGCGGTATATGTGAAGCACTGACTTGTGTACTTGGAGTCAAAATAACACTGAACCCATTATTATTTCTTTTCGGGGTCAATACTGAGGGTTTAGCATTGCCCGCTGGGGGTCAGAGGCTCATTGTTTTTTCAACGCTGCTGGCTCAACGCTTGATCCTTCTGAAATGGAAGGATGCTGCCCCACCCACGGTGTCACATTGGATCAAAGATGTGCTGTTCCATTTAAAATTGGAGAGGATTAGATTTGTCTTAAAGGGTTCAGAAAAGAAATTCAAATCAGGTTTGCAGGCCTTTCTTGGATTTTTTGATAAACCATCTACAGAGGTGCAAGAGTAACTTAGTTTTGTATATTTTATTCTGGCTGAAATTATCTTTGTGAATCTGTTCTGTTTATTTGTAATTTTGTGTGAGTGTGATTGACAGCGGGCACAGGGGACTGTTTTTGTGGGAGGGTTCCTATTTTTATTTACTATGTTTATATGTGTGTGTATATATATATGTGTATATATATATATATAGCATCGCCGACACAAAAAGTGCACATCAAATGTCTTTGTCTAACATATCTTAGAATCTTATTTTAAGCAACATTATCCATATTATCCTGAAATAGGAGGTCACGAGTTAGACTGATAGAGTGATCGATGGAACTCCAGTCAGCTGCGAGTGTCACTACAGACCGAAGGGACACGAGGGTGGAGTGTAAGTGGTTAGGGATTCGATTTGGAAAAGCTTGTAGTGTTTCCGTGCGTGGCCTCTCTGTAGCAGGTACAGGAATTAAACCTAAACATCTTCCATCTCCCGTAACACACCGCTGTAAGCACATTGTATTTCTGTAGGTGTGGAAGTGTAGCGGCTCACCTTTAGTTAAAACTGAGCTAACGATGTAGTTAGTTAGCCGCTGTCTCCATGTTCTCTTCTCTGAGCTGTGTGCGCACATGCCCACTCTACTTCCTTTTGTCACCTTCAAAGTAAGACTTCCTGGTTCAGGCTTTTATTTCTGTAAAGCATTTCCTGTTTTTACATTTGTTTGTGCCTCTCAGTGACTGTAAAAGGGGCTGCACCATTGACGGTAGAATGGTGACTTCTACAGTCACTGGGCTGCACTAATGGGATCCCCTATATATACTACGTGCTCGCCCACTGCAAATAGCGGAAAACCACAGACAGAGAGCTGAGATAAACTTAGCATCGCTGCTCCTTCACTGTCGCTGTGTTAGCTGCCTGTTACTTATTTTAATACATACATAAAATAATCGTGATCTATACCTTTTTAAAAAAAAATTGGTTATTTAGAAATTTGAGTCAAAGAAGCAAGTGCTGTATTTTTTAGTAAATAACCAGTTTTGATTTTTGTTTTTCAGTTTCCTTACAAAAAACCTCAGGCGCAATCTGAAAGTTTAAGAAACCCTTCCATCTTTGCAGCACTACTTTATCAATTCCAATTCAATAAAAGACAAAACAATGTGTTTAATTATTTCTGTTTCTTTTCCACAATAACTTTTATTGCTTATGACATGCTGAAATAACATTTTAGTGATAAATAAATGATTTAAAGTTTTGTCTGTTTTCTTTCATCTACTTTCATATTATTTTCTTTAAAAATTTATTAAAATAAAAACACACTCTATAAGTTATTAACTCTGTGCACTTAAATACAAAATGTATAAATCATGTTAGATTTAAAAGCATGAAATGCAGTTTAAATATGCTTTCAAACCTAGAAGCACATAAATAATGGGAAGTTGTAGATGGACCAGGATGTGGTGTCAGATGAAGCTGAGGAAGACGAAGCTGGGCTTCGTCAGCTGTGCAGGAGCAGAGAAGACCGACAGAAAACCAACAGCAGACAGGTATCTGTAGAGGGGCTCTGCAACGACAGAAAACAAAGTAAAAACGTATGTTTAAAACAAGTCTTGCTGCTGGGACCGTTCACCTCTACATGAGATTTACTGTTAATCACAAAACAAATGACAACACTTGGCGTTTTATTCACCAGCTCACTGTAAGTTACTGTATGTGTAAGGAATGTTTTTATAAATTAGTGTGTTAAGTTTTTATTTCTCTCCGTCATACTTATATTGTTGTCATTCATCCTTTAAAGATTACTACAAAAATAACTTCTTAGTATTGTTTATTTTACCGTTTACATCTCGATGCACTGGCACAACATCAGTGCACAAAAAAAAGGTCACATCTGTCCACACATGCGCACAACATTTACATTTACATTTAGCAGACGCTTTTATCCAAAGCGACTTACATTCACCAGTGTTACATTTACAGTTGACGCCTTGATTCAAAGCGACTTACATTAAGGTTCCATTCACCAGTGTCACAGCTGGAACACCACTGGAGGCAACTGGGGTTAAGTGTCTTGCCCAAGGACACAACAACAGTATGATCTGTGGGGAGAGCGAGAATGGAACCACCTACCTTACGGTTGAAGGACGACCGCTCTACCACTGAGCCACTGCCGCCACAACACAAAGAACTCTTGCACATTTTAACTACGACAGTCAGTATCTTAATCAAATATAAAATAATAATAATAATAATAGTAAGCAACATAATATAAGATAAATGATAAAAACATAACTCAACACCCCCACTTGTTTTCATCATCTTAAGCCATGTATAATGACATCACAAATATTTAGTTCCCAAACAGAAAACATTTGAAGTTTAGAATTTTAATTTTTGATACAGATTTTGTCAAAACTTCTGCCACTATGTCTTCTGTTGGGCAGTACACAATATGTATTTTTCCCTCATTGACAGCATCACGGATAAAGATCTATTCATCTGGGCTTCTCCTCAAATAGAACTTACAGTTGCACATTTTAGAAACATTACGTCAACTGGCTACGATTCAGCTATAGCAGCTAGTTATAGACCATTTATTACACTGAGGACTGTAGATACTGTCATCCTTAGGTCACTGGTTCAAATCCGGCTTGAAGGAAAAGCCAGTTTTATGGTTGATAATAAAATAATTCAGAGGATTCTGAGGTGCCCTTGTCAATCACCCAAGCTAAAGTTCCAGACGTGGTCAAAAAGCTGCATGGTGGCAAACCACTGGAGCTGGACGAGATGTGCCCTCAGTATCTCAAGTTTTTTGAAGTTCTGGGACTGTCTTGCCTGACATGCCTCTTCAACAAACCCAACCACACCTAGTTGTAAAAAACTCAGGTTGAAGACACATATCCATTTGTGTCTATTTCTAATTGCCTGTTGATGGCCACGTCAGTAACACTACCACAACAAAAAAGCACTTACAGTATGCAGTACTAAAGTCAGTGTCTTGTGTCAGGGTGATGTTACAGACAAAATTAAACTGATATTAGGTACCTGAATGCATACAACTTTAGCAAGAAAAAAACCCTAACTATAAAGAACTTTTAAAAAATGCAAACAGAGGGTTACTTTGGCTGTGGTGTAGCTTTAACTAAATTTTTTTTTAGTATTGCCTTTGTTCAGTCCCTATGTATGAACATAATGCTCCCAAGAAACCCCAAAGAGAAGCACTTATGAGCATAAACAAGCACAGGTGGTTCCATTTGAGGTGACCTTTGAACAAATCCAATCAAATCCAAAACTTTCTTTTACACTACAAGTTGCTGCATTTGTCAGAAAAAACTGCCCCAACGGAAAGCACTTACTGAAAATCACAGACAAGTCAATGCTTAGGTTAGGACAATACGAATGACTTACAATTTACACATGACAATGTTGTAAAGATTTACCAAGACATTTTTATTTACATTTACATTTACATTTACATTTAGTCATTTACAGACGCTTTTATCCAAAGCGACTTACAAGTGAGGAAAAACAATGGAAGCAATTTTAACAACACAAGATACAAAAAGCATAAGTGCACAAAAACTAGTCAGTTTAAACCCAGCACAGTATGCAAAGCTAAGGATAAGAGAATTTTTTTTTTTGAAGAAAAGAATCAATAGAAAGGAAGTAGAACTTTCAGGCGTTTTTTAAAGATTGCTACAGAATCTGCTCATCTTGTAGCAGCAGTAGATCATTCCACCAATGTGGAACAGAGCCAGAGAAGATATGTGAGAGTAATTTTTTTACCTTTTTGGGACGGTACCACCAGACGTTGTTCATTTGCAGAGCGCAGGGATCTGGTAGGAACGTAGGTCTGTACTAGTGAGTGAAGATATGAGGGGGCGGAGCCAGTGGTGGTCTTGTAGGCCAAGAGCATAGCTTTGAACTTGATGCGGGCGTCAACCGGGAGCCAGTGTAACCTAATGAATAGAGGAATTACATGCGCTCTCTTTGGTTCATTAAAGACCACTCTTGCCGCTGCATTCTGGATCAGCTGCAGAGGTTTGGTTGTGCAGCAGGGTGTCCAGCCAGTAGAGCATTGCAATAATCCAGTTTGGACAAGACAAGAGCCTGGACTAGAATTTGCAAAGAGTGCTCTGATAGGAAAGGTCTAATTTTCCTAATGTTGTAGAGGATGAATCTACAGGACCGGGTGGTGCTGGCGACATGACTTGTGAAGTTTAGCTGATCATCAATTACCACTCCCAGATTTCTGGCAGTGCTGGACGGTGTAATGGTTGATGGGCCTAGTTGAATGGAGAGTTTGTGGTGGGTCTTTGGATTGGCCGGAATCACAAGCAGTTCTGTTTTTGCAAGGTTCAGCTGCAGGTGATGGTCCTTCATCCAAAGTGAGATGTCACTCAGACATGCCGAGACGCGAGCAGAGACCGTCGGATCGTCAGGTTGAAATGACAGGTGGAGTTGAGTGTCATCTGCAGCAGTGATAGGAAAAGCCATGCTTCTGGATGACAGAGCCAAGGGATGTCATGTATATGGAAAAGAGTAGCGGTCCAAGCACTGAGCCCTGTGGCACCCCTGTTTTGAGATGTTGGGACTCAGAGACCTCGTTTCTTCAGGATACTCTGAATGACCTATCCGAGAGGTAAGACTTGAACCATTGCAACGCCATTCCAGAGACACCCATCGCCCTGAGAGAAGACAGGAGGATGTGATGATTAACAGTGTCAAAAGCAACAGACAGATCCAGTAAGATGAGTACAGATGACTTGGATGTTGCCTTTGCCAGTCTCAGGGCTTCGATGACTGAGAGCAGTGCAGTTTCGGTGAAATGTCCGCTGAACCCAGACTGGTTCTGGTCCAGGAGGTTGTTCCGTGTGAGAAAGGATGAGAGCTGAGTAAACACAACTCGCTCCAGAGCTTTGGCAATGAAGGGAAGGAGGGAAACCAGTCTGTAGTTTTCTAACAGTGTAGGTTTGAGAGTGGGTTTCTTCAATAGTGGTGTGATGCGGGCCTCTTTGAAAGCTGTGGGAAATGACCCAGTGGAGAGAGAGGAGTTGATGATGTGGGTGAGAGCAGGCACGACAGATGGAGAGATGACCTGAAGGAGATGTGTGGGGATGGGATCCAGCGGGCAGGTAGTAGGGTGGTTAGAACTAATGACCTTGGAAACATCTGTTTCTGTTAGAGGAGAGAAAGAAGAGAGCAAACACATATCAGGGGTCTGAATGAGCTCGAGGTGGTGGCGCAGAGAACTGACTGCTGATGGCGGTCGTTTTCTTTACAAAGAAAGATGCAAAATCATCAGCTGTTAAATCCGATGAAGGTTGGGGAGCAGGCGGACAAAGAAGGGCAGAAAAGGTTTTAAATAGAGTGTGCGAGTCAGGTGAGTTGATTAACCTAGAATGGTAGTAGACAGTTTTTGCAGAGGTGACATCAGTGGAGAAAGTAGAGAGGAGAGACTGGTAGATACAGAGGTTAGTAGGATCTTTTGATTTGCGCCATTTTCTCTCAGCTGACCGGAGGCTGGCGCGATGCTCGCGTAGAACATCGGATAACCAGGGGGCAGACGAGGATGTACGGGCTGGTCTAGATGTAAGAGGGCATAAGTTGTCCAAGCAGGATGTAAGCATGGAGCACAGAGTGTCGGTGGCGTTGTTTGTGTTCAAAATAGAGAGCTCCTCAGAAGAGGGGAGTGCAGAAGAGACAGCAGAGGAAAAACGGGAGGGACTGAGTGTACGCAGGTTGCGTCGGAAAGTGACCAGCGGTAAAACAATTGCAGTGTCTGGAGAAGTTAGGTCAAGGTCGAGAGTAATGAAGAAATGATCAGAAGTGTGCAGTGGCGTGACCTGCGTGTGCTGAGTGGAGCAGTATCTTATGTAGATAAGATCTAGTTGGTTACCAGACTTGTGGGTTGCCGATGTGGAAACCTGCTTGAGGTCAAATGATGCAGTCAGGTTATTGAAATTAGCAGCCTGTGGCTTTTCAAGGTGGATGTTGAAGTCTCCTAATACCACCAGAGGAATACCATCCTCAGGGAAAGATGAAAGAAGTGCATCCAACTCCTCCAACAAATGTCCAAGCTGACCTGGGGGCCGATAGATAACTACAAAATGACTTTTAACAGGGTGGTTGATGGTAACAGCATGGAACTCGTCCTACAACCAGAAGGTTGGCGGTTCGATTCCCGCTCTGCCCTGTTCATACTGTCGTTGTGTACTTGGGCAAGACACTTAACTCACCTTGCCTCCAGTGTCCATAGCACTGGTGTATGAATGTGTGTGACTGTAGAGGTGTGTTTGGTGGTGGTCGGAGAAGGTTGAGCGCCGTGTGTATGGCAGCCCCCATCTCTGTCTGCCCCTGGTGTCAATGTGTGTGAATGGGGTGAGTGGAAGCACGATGTAAAGCGCTTTGGGTGCCTGAGAAGGGTGCAAAAATGCGCTATATAAATGTATGCCATTTACCATTTACCATAGCTGAAAAGAACTAGCTAGCTGAAAGAACCAAAACCCCTGACATTGGAAGATCATGAAGTGAGCGAGGACGTGTCCATGGAATCCGAGGATTTTCTCAGCTTGTACGGAGATATGTGGAGCCACTCAACTTCCACGATCATGCTCTAAGGTATGTCTTGTAAAAGTATACCCTGAAGGCCACCCAGAAAAAGCAGTTAAAATGTATGTTATGCTGGACGATCAAAGCAACAGATCTGAATAGGTCTGAATTTTTTGATCTGTTCGACATAACGGATTGTAATGTAGCCTATACGCTCAAAACATGCGCGGGCATAGTCAAAACAGAAGGCAGGCTAGCACAAGGATTTCAAGTGGAATCCTTTGACGCAAAATTCGTTTTACCTCTACCAGTGCTACTTGAGTGTAACGAAATTCCAGACAATCGCTCTGAAATTCCCACCCCAGAAGTGGTCAGTAACCACAGGCACCTAAAACATCTTGCGAGATACATTCCGGAATCAGATCATCATGTTCCCATTCTTCTCCTGCTAGGCAGAGACATGATCCGTGTTCACAAGGCCCATAAGCAAGTGAATGGGCCACCTAATGCTCCATTCGCACAAAAATTGGACTTAGGATGGGTAATTGTCTGAGAGATGTGCCTTGGGAAGGTTCACAAACCTACTTCCGTTCAAGCTTACCACACCAACGTTATGGAAAATGGTCAGCCAACGTACTTTCACCCATGTCCTAACAATTACACTATAAAGAATAGATCCCAAAGCGTGCCCCTCATTCAGCGGGAAACTCCAAGCCTAGGAGAATGGGATGTATTTCAGAGAACAAAGGACGACGAGAAAGCGGCCCTGTCTATAGAGGACAGACACTTTTTGCAGATCATGGACCGAGAAGTCTACAAAGACGAGGAAAATTCATGGGTTGCCCCACTCCCGTTCAAGCAGCCGAGGCAATATCTTCCGAATAATCGCCCTCAAGCTGTGGAAGAAGGACTTTGTAGCCTTTATGAAGCAGCTGTTACAAAATGATCACGCAGAAATCGCTCCTTCAGTTAGTACTAATTAACAGTGCTGGTATCTACCGTCCTTCGGTGTATACCATCCAAGAAAACCATCCCAGATCCGAGTGGTCTTTGATTTGAGTGCACAATGCAAAGGCACATCACTGAACAAGGTTCTCTTGACGGGTCCCGACCTCAATAACAGTCTCCTCGGTGTCCTCATGCGTTTCCGTAAAGAGCCTGTCGCCTTCATGGTGGACGTTCAACAAATGTTCCACTGCTTTAAAGTTCGACCTGCAGACAGAAACCATCTCCGGTTCCTCTGGTTTCGTGATAACAACCCAGAGGATAAGGTCACGGAATACCGTATGAAGGTACACGTGTTCGGGAACAGCCCTTCTCCAGCAGTGGCTATTTACTGTCTTCGTCGTGCGGCTCAAGAGGGAGAACAGGAATTCGGTCGAGACGCCCTACAGTTTGTGGAGCAAGATTTTTATATGGATGATGGATTGAAATCTTCGTCCTCCCCAAAGACGGCTATCTCCCTGTTAAAAAGGACACAGGACATGCTGGCTGGATCTAATTTGAAGTTACACAAGTTTGCTTCAAACAGCAGGGAAGTCATGAGAGCTTTCCCATCTGAAGATTACGCCAACTCACTGAAAGAACTGGACTTAGGCGTTGGAGGAATGGTGCGATTCCCTGCAAGAACTACAACATGTACAAATTCCAAGGAGCTACAGGCCCACATCAACGTCAGGCGCCAAATTCAAGGAATTCTGCGTTTTTAATGCTTCTGAGAAAGTAATTGCAGCAGTTGCCTACCTCAAGACAGTCGATTCCGATGGTGATTGTCATATAGGGTTCATCAAAGGCAAAGCGAGGCTAGCACCGCAACCAGAACGCACTATACCTCGCCTGGAACTCTGCGCAGCTGTCTTGGCTGTGAACATGATGAAATCAATTACTGCAGAGATTGCTGTCGAATTCAATAAGACTACCTTCTACACAGACAGTAGAGTGGTTCTTGGTTACATCTACAATGAGAAACGTAGGTTCCACGTCTATGTGAGAAATCGGGTACAGAGAATCCGGCACAGTACCAATCCGGAGCAATGCCATTATGTGAGCTCAGAGCATAATCCAGCTGATGTCGCTACAAGACCAGTAGCCCCAACCAAATTACAAGACACCATCTGGTTCAGTGGACCGGCATTCTTACAACACCCAAGAACACAGACGTTCCCTAGACAACCCTTCGCGCTCGTCGATCCTGATCAAGATTCGAAAGTTCGTCTGGAAGTGACAGTATTGTGTACCAAGGCCTCAAAATGCTTTGAACGTTTTTCGGACTGGAGTCGACTGAACAGAGCTGTTGGAAAGCTGATTCATATTGCTCGCTCGTATAAGCAGGGACCAAGCAACACTCCTCATGCTTGCAAAGGATGGCACCGGTGCAGTCTTCCTCTTAGTGCTGACACAGTACTTCAGAGCACGAAAGCGATCATACGGACTGTTCAACAGGAAACATATGCCGATGAGCTGCGGTACCTCAAACAAAACAAGATACTTCCCAAAACCAGTACACTAAGGAAACTAGATCCCTTCATCGATCAGAGCGGACTGTTGAGGGTTGGAGGTCATCTGGTCAAAACGGATTTAGGTTCTGAAGAAAAAAGACCCCTCATTATACCTGGCAGGGACCACGTAGCTTTACTTCTCACTCATTTATTCATTTACATTTATTCATTTAGCAGACGCTTTTATCCAAAGCGACTTACATGACATTACCAGTGTTACAGTCACTGGAGGCAAGGTGGGTTAAGTGTCTTGCCCAAGGACACAACGACAGTATGAACTGTGGGGAGAGCGGGAATCGAACCGCCTACCTTCCGGTTGAAAGACGACCGCTCCACCCACTGAGCTACTGCTGCCCACTCGACACTTTCATGAGCAGACACACTATCAGGGTCGCCACTTCACAGAGGGAGCGATAAGGTCTGCCGGCTACTGGATAATAGGAGGCAAACGATGTGTGAACAGTCTTATCCATTCCTGTGTTATCTGTCGCAGGCTCAGGAGGGGCTGTGAGACTCTGAAGATGGCGGACCTGCCGGCTGACAGGGTCAGCACGGAGCCTCCATTTACACATGTGGGATTAGATTTGTTCGGGCCCTGGTTGGTATCTGCTCGTAGGACAAGAGGCGGCTATGCAGAAAGCAAAAGATGGGCGGTGCTCTTCACATGTCTAAGTATCAGAGCCGTTCATATAGAGGTGATTGAGTCCATGGGTACCTCCAGCTTTATTAATGCCTTAAGGAGGTTTCTAGCAATCCGGGGTCCAGTGAAACACATTCGCTCTGACAGAGGGACCAATTTCATCGTAGCGTGTAAGGACTTGCAAATTGCTTCCAATGTTGACGAAAAGGCAGTGAAACAATTTCTCTCAGATAACAGCTGTCTATGGACGTTCAACCCTCCGCATTCATCACATATGGGCGGTGCATGGGAAAGGATGATTGGCATTGCTCGCAGGATCTTGGATTCAATGCTCTTTCAAATCCTCTAAACTCACACATGAGGTACTCTCCACCTTCATGGCTGAGGTCACCGCCATTATAAACAACAGGCCACTGATACCTGTGTCAGCTGATCCGGCAGATCCTTTCATCCTCACACCTGCTACCTTACTCACCCAAAAGACGGGTGAGGGATCTGTTCCACCCGGGGACTTTGGAAAGCCTGATCTGTATAGACAACAGTGGCGTGCAGTGCAGAGCCTCGCCAATACCTTCTGGGACAGATGGCGTAAACAGTACCTTTCGACTCTTCAGCCTAGGAGGAAATGGCAACATCAAAGGTCCAACATTTCCAAAGGATGCATAGTTTTGCTCAAAAGCTCTCAGTCTAAACGGAACTAATGGCCCCTGGGCATCATAACGGAAACTTACCCCAGTCAAGATGGACGAGTACGGAAAGTGCAAGTGAAAATCATTGGGAAAGACGGACCCCAATTTTTTCTGAGACCTATCAATGAGATAGTACTCCTCCTTCATGAAAATTATACATAGTTCAGGGTTGACTCAGGAGAGATGAAGATTTGGTATTTCCTGAATACCAGACGGGGAGTGCGCTGTTCTCTATGAACATTCTACCTTTAAGTTGTGGTTCGATTTGTAAGTTGTTGTATAGTGCCCCCTTTTGGTCGTAAGTATTGCAGGTAATATTGTCGTTTGAGTCCGTATGTGATGACGTCACTAATGTGAGCTGAGTTCCAGCGACAGCAGGGAAGAGCCAGATGGCATGGCTACTGTTGTTCCTCGATTTAAGTTGTGTTGAAGGCACTTTCGGTATGTAGATATCACTATATAATATCTTCTATGTGTATTTACTTTAAATTGTTATATCTTATGCGCAAAATGTAGATATATTCTTGTTAGTGAATAGTGTGATATATTTCTGATATAGTTAATGGTAACTATGTGATGAAAAGAGCCTTTGTTGTGTATTCTGTTCTTAAAGTAGAATTTGTATTTTTTGTATTTCTACAGTTTTACGTTATTCCTAAGACAACAGTAAAGCTTGAAAATCGACTCCGGTGTCTGTTGTCTTTGGGAGGCGACACAGACTGCTTTTTTTGCCCAAGAATCAACACGAGATTGTTAATGAGACAACAATAACACTTTTCTAGATCTGTTCCAGAGCCTGGGTACTGCCCATGGAGCATTACTTTTAATCTGAGGGTACAATGTTTATGACCATGTTCTCTACAGTGGATGTTCCAATTAATGAGTCCAAGTTGGAACTGCATTTTTCCGCTTCTCCTCAAGTAGAACTTACTCTGGCTGATTACAGCCTGTGTAGCTCAGTAGGCTTTTCATGGGAGCCACTGGCCAGACTTTTAATCTGAGGGTCCAGGGTTCAAGTCCCTGTTCAGGTGGGCTCAAATTTCTACTAAACCTCATTGGAAATGAGGGTTCTTGATCAGACTCTGAAAGGGATAAAAACAGTTGCACATTTTAGAAACATTACTTCTTCTGGCTACGATTCAGCTATAGCAGCTAGTTATAGACCATTTATTGCACTGAGGACTGTAGATACTGTCATCCTAGGTCACTGGTTCAAATCCGGCTTGAAGGAAAAGCCAGTTTTATGGTTGATAATGAAATAATTCAGAGGATTCTGAGGTGCCCTTGTCAATCACCAAAGCTAAAGTTCCAGAGGTGGTCAAAAAGCTGCATGGTGGCAAACCACTGGAGCTGGACGAGATGTGCCCTCAGTACCTCAAGTTTTTGGAAGTTCTGGGACAGTCTTGTCTGACATGCCTCTTCAACAAACCCAACCACACCTAGTTGTAAAAGACTCAGGTTGAAGACACATATCCATTTGTGTCTATTTCTTCACTGTACATAAATTGCATGTTGATGGCCACGTCAGTAACACTACCACAACAAAAAAGCACTTACAGTATGCAGTACTAAAGTCAGTGTCTTGTGTCTGGGTGATGTTACAGACAAAATTAAACTGATATTAGGTACCTGAATGCATACACCTTTAGCAAGAAACAAACCCTAACAATAAAGAACTTTTTAAAAATGCAAACAGAGGGTTACTTTGGTTTTGGTGTATCTCAAACTTAAATATCTTTTTTAATATTGCTTTTGTTCAGTCCCTATGTATGAACATAATGCTTCCAAGAAACCCCAAAGAGAAGCACTTATGAGCATAAACAAGCACAGGTGGTTCCATTTGAGGTGACCTTCGAACAAATCCAATCAAATCCAAAACTTTCTTTTACACTTCAAGTGGCAGCATTTGTCAAAAAAAAACTGCCCCAACGGAAAGCACTTACTGAAAATCACCGACAAGTCAATGCTTAGATTAGGGCACTACAAATGACTTACAATTTACACATGACAATGTTGTAAAGATTTACCAAGACATTGTTATGGCACTCAAATATTGATGGAGTTGGACTCAGATTTATAAAAAAAAAAACATAGCTTTACCTTTATTTCTATGCCCACACACACAACAACTAGCAAATGCCAACACACTTACTTAAATACCTGTAGTGACATAATCGGTCCCACCACAGTGAGTTACCCTCACGGAATTTCACGGATTAAGGATTTATGCTTTAACTTCTACAGGCCTACAGAAAGTGTTTGTTTAGACAGAAGAAGATCTGATTAACATCCTGCCCTCTGAACCAAAAACAGATGGTCAGTGTTGTTTAACCAGAGACCGTCAACAGACATAACCGACATTATGTTTTTACAGGCCCCAAAAAGCCATAAAAATGCAGAAATGGGTGAAGGGAAACCAGGACTCATGGCGCCTGGTCATACAGTCATAAATTCAAAGCTTACTTTATTACCTAAAGGAATGCTTTGATGTGTAAAACCTTGAGACTTCTGTGATGATCATATACTGCCACCTAGTGACCAAATGTACGAATGACTCGGACTTCACATAAACGTTGTGAATGTTACAGTTTCCAGAAGCCGCTACTCTTGTTCTCTTCCGTTCTACTCTTCTCTGCAGGACATCATACTGCTTCGTCCTATCCTGTAATTTAGCATTAGCTTGCTTATCATTTTTCTTAGACCACGTGGCATGCGCCTTGCCAAAACATGGATTTTTCTCTCTAATCTACGTGTATTGATTATTTTTGATAAACTTTGTTTTGACGTCACTTCCGTGCGAGGAAGAAATTTTTGTAGTTTTGTACCAAGACGTGCGCCTGCTGAGAGAAATTCTGGACTGAACCAAATCTCGTAAAGCAAGTTTTAAGCCAAAGAAAACTGTTTTTAAGACTCTTTCCAGTGGATCCAGAAGCGATTACAGACTAAGTTTGTAGCCGGAAGTCTGACCAGACAACTACAAAAGGAACGTCTCCGTCCCTTCCTTAAAACTGAGTTTCCGTTTCCGTCCCTTCCGTTTCTACTAAAGCCGCCCAGAGATCTTCCTGGAGCGGAGTGCACGGTGCACCCCTTTTCTGGGTCGGAACCACCACAGGACAACACCAGAGCCGAAAGCACACCTTTGGGCCCCTGACTCCGAAGCCTGACGCCGTTCCACGACCACCAGAGTGAGTTGCACGTGACAACAAAAGCGTTTGGCGTGATAATTCTTTTAAAGCCCTTGCATATCAGACCCAGTCACTTATACCCTTTCCGCCCCCTTTAATAATCCTTTAATTAAGCTCACTAGCCGAGTTTTAGTTAATCAAAAACCTCCTTCACTCCACAAAGGTTTGATAAGTATATGTTGTTATTCTTCTGTGTTTCCCTCTTGTGTTAATTATTCTTATTGTTTCCCATAACTTTGTTATTTTCATACCCCATTATTTATTATTATTATTATTATTATTATTATTATTATTATTATTATTATTATTATTATTAATGTGTATAACTTTGTTTTAATAAAACCCCATAAAATTTCATATCTTTGTAATAGTTTTTACTTGTTTCTATTAAGATTTATAAGAAAACAATAGAATTCTTCCCTTCAAAATACGAGACTGAATAGTTTTATAGTAGTTAATAATAGTTCTCAAGACGGTTATGAAATAATTATTATTAGATCGAGAATGGTGCCCCGCAATTAAATCTTAATAAGATAATATCAATCGGAAATATCATAACTACCTACTGCCAACATATTCGCTACAATATGAAGGTGGAGGAACAATATGAAGGTAGAGGAACATCTTTCTAACTCTGACCCCCGACGCATGTGGCAGGGCATCCAGGTCATCAGTGACTACAAGTCAGGCAACTCCACTCCAACGGTCATGGACGTCTCCTTCCTGAACGAGCTAAATGACTTTTATGCTCGCTTCAATAGCGACAGCAAGGAGACGGCCACCAAAATCTCACCCTCAGCAGACCACCAACCTCTCAAACTCACCTCCACAGATGTCCACACTGCACTGAGCTGGATCAATGCACGCAAGGCTGCAGGCCCGGATGGCATTCCTGGACGTGTGCTTAGGGCATGTGCCGAGCAGCTTACAGGGGTCTTCACAGACATTTTCAACCTGTCCCTCACCCAAGCAACTGTGCCAACATGTTTTAAGTCCACATCCATTGTGCCAGTACCAAAAACTCCTCCCCAATGTGCCTGAATGACTATAGCACTCACTCCCATCATTATTAAGTGCTTCGAGCGACTGGTCCTAGCACACCTCAAAGACTGCCTCCCACCCACACTGGACCCTCACCAATTTGCCTACTGCAGAAATAGGAGCACAGAGGATGCAGTATGCACAGTGCTGCACTCTGCACTCACACACTTGGACAATAACAACACATATGTTAGGATGTTGTTTGTTGACTTCAGTTCAGCATTTAACACCGTCATTCCCTCCAAGTTGACCACAAAACTTGGAGACCTGGACATTAACACCTCCCTCTGCAACTGGATTATGGACTTTCTGACCAACACGTCTCAGCATATTCGGTCAGGCTACACCCACTCCACCACCATCACACTCAACACTGGCGTACCACAGGGCTGTGTGCTGAGCCCATTCCTTTACTCCCTTTACACCTACGACTGCAAGCCTGTGCATGGATCCAACTCCATCATTAAGTTTGCAGACGACACCACGGTGATTGGCCTCATCACAGACAACGATGAGACTGCCTACAGGGAAGAGGTACAGCACCTGGCCACATGGTGCGCTGACAATAACCTGCTCCTTAACACCACTTAACACCACTAAGACAAAGGAGCTCATTGTGGACTTCAGGAAGAAAAAAGGAGGCACGCATGACCCCATCCACATTAATGGTATGGTTGTTGAACGGTCTCCAGCTTCAAGTTCCTGGGAATCACCATCTCGGAGGAACTGTCCTGGACCACAAACACCTCCAGCCTGGTCAAGAAGGCTCACCAGTGCCTCTTCTTCCTCAGGACACTGAAGAAGAACCAGCTGTCTTCAGCCATCCTGGTGAACTTCTACCGGTGTGCGATCGAGAGCATCCTGACCAGTTGCATCACAGTCTGGTATGGAAACTGCTCAGTGGCTGACCGCAAATCACTGCAGAGGGTGGTGAAAACTGCCCAGCGCATCACAGGGACACCACTTCCTGCTATTGAGGACATCCAGAGGAAACGCTGTCTACGTCGAGCTCGCAGCATTCTTAAGGACTCCTCTCACCCTGACCATAGACTGTTTAACCTCCTGCCCTCCGGGAGGCGCTTCAGGAGCCTCCGGACAAAGACCACAAGACTCAGGAACAGCTTTTTCCCTACAGCTGTCTCCTTACTGAACTCTGCCCTCTGACACCACCACACACACAGACTCCTCCCCCACATCACCACTGCGTCTGACTGATTTATTTATTATTCACAACAAGCAAACAGAAAACTTGTTATTACTTGCACTACATCCATTCGCATACTGTAATATTTTCTATAAACTGTACTGTCCATTGCACTAGTGTAAATTATGTTCATATGTTCATAGTACATACACTTTTACATAATCCATCTGTATAGTATGTTCATAGTACACCTACCTGTATATCATGCTTATAGTATTTAAAATCTGTCAATTATGTCCATAATACTTATCTGTATAGTTATTGTACATATTATAGACTTGTATATTCTGTACTTACTGCTTATTGCACTTCTGGTTAGATGCTAACTGCATTTCGTTGCCTTGTACCTTACATGTGCAGTGACAATAAAGTTGAATCTAATCTAATCTAATCTAATCTACATACCAAACACAAAAGAAGGACTAAACCAACTTAAGGGAAACACCATAAAGTAACTAAACATATTTACAGTTTCATTAAACCCCAGACGAAAGACAGCTATAAAGTATGTACAAATACCCCCAACTAAAACAATCAATAAGCAACTCATTACATGAACAACAACAAATGCCAAATATAACTTAAAGCCAAACACCCCTCCAATTAACCAATGGTTCCTTCCATCCATTCAAAATGGAAGCAAAGGATTTCAGCCTCCATTTTGCCTCTGAACACAGGTAAGCATGGCTGGTCGCTGCCCTTATAATTACTTCAATAAAACTATTATGTCATCATTATGTGTGTGTGTTTTGTTAAAACAAATACCATATATACATATTCCTTATAGCACTATAGTAATGGAGAATGTCTACATTACACTTAGGTTAGGGCAATATGAATGACTTACAATTTACACATAACAATGTTGTTCTCTACTCCCTCTTCACCTCTGACTGCAAGCCTGTGTTTGGATCCAACGCCATCGTCAAGTTTGCAGACGACACTACAGTGATTGGTCTCATCAGCAACAACGATGAGACTGCCTACAGGGAAGAGATCCAGCACCTGTCCACATGGTGCAACGAAAATAACCTGCTCCTCAACACCACCAAAACAAAAGAGCTCATCGTGGACTTCAGGAAAGAGTCTAGAGGCACACACGACACCATCCACATCAATGGAATGGACGTCGAGCGTGTCTCCAGCTTCAAGTTCCTGGGGACCCACATCTCGGCTGACATGACCTGGACAACCAACACCTCCAGCCTGGTCAAGAAGGCTCACCAGCGCCTCTTCTTCCTGAGGACACTGAGGAAGAACCAGCTCTCCTCGGCCATCCTGGTGAACTTCTACCGCTGCGCGATAGAAAGCATCCTGACGAACTGTGTCACAGTGTGGTATGGGTGCTGCTCTGTCGCGGAGCGCAAGGCATTGCAGCGGGTGGTGAAAACTACCCAACGCATCACAGGGACTCCACTTCCTGCCATCGAAAACATCCAGAGGAAACGCTGTCTGCGCGAGCTCGCAGCATCCTTAAGGACTCCTCTCACCCAGCCCACAGACTGTTCTCCTCCTCCCCTCCGGCAGGCGTTTCAGGAGCCTCCGGACTAGAACCAGCAGACTAAAGAACAGTTTCTTCCCCAGAGCTGTGTCTTTACTAAACTCTAACCCTTGCTGACCCCACACCTCTCACAGACTCCTCTCTCACCCCCACCATGCCACTCCCTCACAGACTCTCCTCTCACCCCCACCATCCCACTACCCTCATAGACTCTTCTACCCCCCCACCACCATCCCACTCTCCTCTCATCCCCCACCATCCCACCATCCCTTGCACTACTGCACCTTTGCTACCAACTGTTTACATTCCACTGTTTGCACTACCTTAAATCTACTGCTTACCTTAAGCTAACATACAATTGTATACACCTACCTGTAAAATTCTGTTTATAGTTAGAGACATCTGTATATCACATGTGTGTGTGTATGTTTGTTTGTGTGTGTGTGTGCGTGTGTGTGTGTATATGTGTGTGTGTGTGTGTATGTGTATATGTGTGTGTGTGTATGTGTGTGAGTGTGTGTATGTGTGAGTATGTGTGTGTGTGTGTGTGCTTGTGTGTGAGTGTGTGTATGTGAGTGTGTGTGAGTGTATGTATGTGTACGTGTGCATGTGAGTGTGTATGTGAGTGTGTGTGTGTTTGTGTGTGTGTGTGAGTATGCGAGAGTATGTGTATGTGAGTGAACGAAGGAACGACTCGGGAGATGAATGAGTCCTTTCTGTTTCCGGACGGACGGATGTATTAGCTACAGCTACATAAGGCTGTCACGGCCCAGACCAGACATGTTGACGGAATTAATGCTAAGCTAAATATGAAGTGACAAAGGAAAACAACTATTTGGATTAAGAGGTGAGTTGAACTCTCTGCCTGAAGTAAGCTGCAATTAATTTATAATTTATTTTTCAAAGTTTGGCCATAAATGCATTAGCTTATAGTTATTATAGTTTTTATTCCAAAAGTACTAAATGTATTAAAAATTGTAATATGCAACATTTTAATTAGATTCTGCTGAAATGAACGAAATGAACGAAATGACTTGAAAAAAGATTCGTTCATTTTGCTGAACGAGACTTAAAGAACTGAGTCAGTAAAATGAACTGAACTTCCCATCACTAGTGTATAGCTCTCCCGGTCTAATTCCCCTGGGTGTGTGTGAGTATGTGTGTATGTGTGTGTGTATGTGTGTATGTTTGTGTGTGTATGTGTGTATGTGTGTATGTGAGTGTCTGTGTGTATAGCTCTCCCGGTTTAATTCCCCTGTGTGTATGGCTGTGTGTGTATGTGTGAGTACATGTGTATGTGTGTATGTTTGTGTGTGTATGTGTGTATGGTTGTGTGTGTATGTGAGTGAGTGAGTGTGTGTATGTGTGTGTCTTGCTGTGACAGCGTGTATTACACTACATTTAGAGTACATATTCACCTGTAAATGCTGTTTATAGAGAAGAGACACCTGTAATTATATTTATGGCACACACTCACCTTTTATAGTAATAACCATCTGTATATTTATATTCACTGTACATATTACCTGTAAATCCTGTACATCTCCATATCCTGCACATACGCAACCATTGTATATATCCTGCACTTTACTGCTATTGCACTTCTGGTTAGACCTAAACTGCATTTCGTTGCCTTGTACCTGTACTTGTGTAATGACAATAAAGTTGAATCTAATCTAATCTAATCTAAAGATTTACCAAGACATTGTTGTGACAGTGTTTTAAAAAACTCCACAGGAGATTGTTAGAGACAAAACCAACACTACCCCAACAAGTAGCACTTACTGCATTGAAAAGTCAAGTTGGTGCCTGTGCTAGGGTAATGTAAATGGCCAGTGGCTTCCATGAATATCTTCACCATGCCAAGATTTAAAAGATTAAAATGTATTTATGCAATTCTTGCTTATGTTCCTCGAGGGATGGTCACAATCAAGACAACCCCATAGAGAAGCACTTATGAAAACAGACATCACTAGTGTCTCAATTTGAGGTCATCTTAAAGTGTAAAAGAAAATAAGCAGACATAACAGAAAGATCTAGACTTTGGTAGGTACAACCGCCCCAACGGGTCGCACTTACTCAATTGAAACAAGACAAGGCTCCAATGAGACAGACCGCTTATAATCCATGTTCCTCTACAAAGGTCTCTGCTGACGTCTGATGGTTCTTCAAGTTTCTGCTTGGGTGTCTCTGCTGAGTTTTGCTGGCTCATGTCAACCGGTGATGACCGGGAGGGCCTATTGTTTTTGCTCGGATAATTTTTAGGCCCGAGCCGGTGATGACCGGGAGGGCCTATTGTTTTTGCTCGGATTTTTTTTTTTTTATCTTTCTTGTCGACCTATGATCCTAAATTTGACCCAGTGAACATGCACGAAAAGTCATTTTTATTGGTCCCAGACTTCAAGCTCGGCGAAAAATTTATGTATTTGAAGTCGCCGAAAAAAAATTACGAAAAATGACTCAGTGGCAACCCCTACAAAATCAAAATACATTGGGCCTATGGAAAGTGAAAGTAACTTTTTTCCAACGTAGAAAAATGAAACTTGGTATATCCATAGGACACCTCAGGGCAAACAGAAAAGTCAATGACAGTCACACCCTAAACTTAACAGGAAGTCCGCCATGTGGGGTGAAACGCGCGGCCACTAAAATCGCACCCCTTGCGCAGAAAGATGCAAATCATTGTGTTTTAATCTAAATGGCCCCAAATTTGGTGAGTATCATCTAGACATATGTGCCAACCAAAGTTGTGACTTTGTTGTTGATATCTTATCGGGTATGGGTGTGGCAAGCCTGTAACGAGGTGGCCATTTTTGTGAAAATAAAACGTCAAACGGCTTCTCGGATCGAGTTGGACCCAAAAAGGCGTTTGTGCACATTAATGACCTGAACACAAAAATATGTAAATAAAAGGGTTATCTTTAGAAATGGCTCTCCAGCGCCCCCTACAAACTTATAATGGGACCCAAGAATTTAGTTTGTCATAGAGACATGAAATTTGGTACACACATCTCTTATGTCATGACGAGCATAAAAGCCATTGACAGCCACCCTCTATCTATAAATGTGTTGCCATAGCAACGTCCCAAATATTTGGAAAAAGTCAATGGGAAGTGAAAATTTTAGTTTGTCGTACGCAAATGAAACTTGGTACACACATCCAGCATGGGCTTATGAACAAAAAAGCCAATGGGGACCACACCCTATCACACACGGGAAGGCGGCCATTTTGAATTGAAAATTTGGTCCGACTTAGAATACACCTCTTTTTTAAAAAACAACAAAAAATAGCTGCTTCATTCCACAGACACCAAACTTGGGCAAAATGAGCTAAACACATGTATGTAAAAGAGACAAGCGTTTTTCTAGACTTTTTTACTCGAGTTATTTTTTTTTTTATATATTATTTTTCTGCAAAATGATCCTCAATTTGACCCAGTAAACGTGCAACTAAAAGTCATTTTAATTGACATTACCGTGACGTTTACGCTTTAAAGCACGAAATGCGATCCTCCGAGTGCATGTGTCCCCGCGGTCTCAAGGGAGGCGAGGGCCTTTATCACCGCTTGCGGCTTTAATTTTTTTTCTTTCTGTAAAATGATCCTCAATTTGACCCAGTGAACATGCACGAAAAGTCATTTTTATTGGTCCCAGACTTCAAGCTCGGCGAAAAAATTTATGTATTTGAAGTCCCCGAAATAAAATTACAAAAAATGACTCAGTGGCGACCCCTAGAAAAGTCATTGGGCCTATGGAAAGTTAAAGTAACTTTTTTCCAACGTAGAAAAATGAAACTTGGTATATCCATAGGACACCTCAGGGCAAACAGAAAAGTCAATGACAGTCACACCCTAAACTCAACAGGAAGTCCGCCATGTGGGGTGAAAGGCGCGGCCACTAAAATCGCACCCCTTGCGCAAAAAGATGCAAATTATTGTGTTTTAATCTAAATGGCCCCAAATTTTGTGAGTATCATCTAGACACGTGTGCCAACCAAAGTTGTGACTTTGTTGTTGATATCTTATCGGGTATGGGTGTGGCAAGCCTGTAACGAGGTGGCCATTTTTGTGAAAATAAAATGTCTCTTAACTCTCAAACGCCTTCTCAGATCAAGTTGGACCCAAAAAGGCGTTTGTGCACATTCATGACCTGAACACAAAGATATGTAAATAAAAGGGTTATCTTTAGAAATGGCTCTCCAGCGCCCCCTACAAACTTATAATGGGACCCAAGAATTTAGTTTGTCATAGAGACATGAAATTTGGTACACACATCTCTTATGTCATGATAAATAAAGACTCTAATGGCATTGGATCTGGTGTTGCGTTCATCACTTATTCTATACAATAGCGACAAAGACTGAGAGGTCAGTTTTGACACTACAACAGGCCAACTTGAATTTGTTTAGTGTGATTATTTTTTTTTGTCTGACTTTCCACAGGGTCCCGTCCTGCAGCAGTCATTTTAAACTCCTCGTCACATCCTCGCCACGTCCACCTTCACCCTTACAACCTGATGGGACAAGGCTTCGTTTGTTGCTTCTCAAACCTTTTGGAACTGCATCACAAATATGTGACACCTTTTACACACTTGAGCATTAAAAAAAACTGTTTAAAATTCATTTGCACTTTTTTATTTTCAATGAAATGTATTGTATCATATGTTTTACAATTTTAAACAAACTTTTTTTTTGCTTTAAGTATGGGCATGCCTTACTTATAATTTAATCTACCATTTAGTGGTATAAAATCAAAAACTACAAAAAACTGCTGCAGATGTTGTAACAGATGTTTCCAGGTGCAGAAGGCAGGAGCAGAGGGCAGGTCCATCGTGAAAACTACAAGAGTTATGTATAACGTGGCTATAACTAAGTAAAATATAGTATCCAAAGTAATGTGTAACTGGACTTGTCTGGGCAGTGGGCTCTTGAGAGTGAGCAATTTGAACAGTGACCTTTTCCATATTTTAAACTACAATAGAAAAAGTTAGATTAGCATGCTATATTATAGCTACATACCACAAGCATTATTCAAATGCTTTATAAAATGTTTACTATATAAGATAATATAGGGCGAAACATAGCGTGTTCATGAATCTAAAATCATTTTATTTAAATTTAGAAGTATTTTGGCTTTAATTGCACAATCTACAGGTTCTTTCTGTACATTTAATACATGTTTTAACTCTATTTAGGAAAAGTATGTGACACAAAACAATCTTTCAATCTATAGTTTAATCCCAACAACATGCACAAAAGCCAGAAGTGGGAATAAATAAAGTATTTATATGTTTGAAGTTTTTGCTTTCTTTAGTAGACTTGCAAGTAAAAGTTTTTTATTCATAAAAAAGTTACTGAAACAGCTAATAAAGTTGATTTCAAATTAGTTGATAATTGCAGTTAAAGTCATGAAGCCCACTTACTATCGACGAAGGAGAGCAAGCCAACAATGGCAACGAGAGAAGGGTGGAAAACCCCACTGAAAAAAACTAAATGTAGCTCGGACGTACCACCCACTTGCGTTAGCCTGGTGTTAGCAACAGGTTAGCCTTAGCTACAGCGGAGTGGGCGTAATTACCCACGCACACGCTCATTATGCCCTTCCACGGGCTTACAATGCAACACTCCCTTTGCCCATTTTAGTAACATCCTCTGACGAAGGAGTCTGAAATGTCCGGATGTAATTGCCATCTTTTTGCCCTGACTTTGAGACAATATCGAATAGGGGACTAATGGACAGATTACATCCATTTTTATTTACAATCTATGGTTTTATGGCTGCAAAATGCTTTTTAGAGCGAAAAAAAGACAGTGGTTTCCAGCGGTGCTTCTCAACATTTGACATTGTGTCTTTTTTAGTCTCCCCTCTGTGAGTTTGGGTTGGTTTCCTTTCTCCCAGCACTCCTGCTGTGGAGGAGAAATTTTGGTTTTCCCCTTTTACTTTTCCCCTTTTTAGAGGACGATACAATGACGTCTGTAGACACTGTGGAGGAAAAAAATAAGAAAATAACAGAGAGGATGGAAATTGTAAAGAAGAAAGATGGTGCGGTGACGTCCAAGAAGGAGTTACAAGTGCTGGTGGAGACCGAGATCCCCACATTGAGACTGATAGCCACGCTCAGCGGAGTATGTGGACGGTGAGATCTGAGGCAGCAAAAGAACGACTTCTGGACGGGTTCCGGATCAGTGAGACCAGAGTGCATGGCAAGGACATCCGCTACGACGAGCTGCAGTGTTGGGAAAGTTCACTTTCTACAAGAACTAGTTCAAAGTTCAGTTCACAAATTTTAAAATGAACTAGTTCAGTTCATAGTTCAAACTTCAAAATTTTGAACTAAGTTCACAGTTCCAAAAATGATCTAGTTCATAGTTCTTTTTTTCCATATGTTGCTGCGAGCTATTATTTTTCAAAATTATTGCCACAGCCCATATACAGTAGAATCACAGACAGCAATTATTTTATCAGTTTTAACAATGAAGCTATGCGTCAGATTTCATTTTCATATCCAATTTTCAATCCTTATCCAACCAGGGTTTACATTAGCATTGAGGGGACATTGTTGCTTTAATGCTTTGTTGCTGTCCATTCACTCCACACTAGTAGCAGCTGCAGCTTTCAACCCTACAGTACATTCTCAAGAACATGAGGACAAACGTGCTGCTTGAATGGTCTTTTTTAATGAGGAATTATTCAAAGAAAAAGAGGACAGTAATCATTAAGGTGAAAACGTTTTTAAATTTTAACAATTTTCCATTGTCCACATGCTAAAACAGAATATTGGAATCCTGGGAAAATAGACCAGGCAGGTTCAACAAACAAGTTACATGAATGAATTTAAATGATCATATAGAAATATAGAAATCTGGCACCCTATTGAACGAAGTTAACCCGAGAGAGCGTGCCGTTCACAGACGCCAGAATGAACGAGTTCACAGTAACGTTCATCAGGCAGTAATACAGCACGTTCAGTTCACGTTCACCCAAAATATGAACGAGTTCATGAACTATCGTTCAATGAACGCGTTCAGGCAAAACACTGACGAGCTGATAGTCTCATTCCTGGGACTGCCGGCTTACATCGCAGAAGAAGAGATCCACTCAAAGCTGCAGTCATGGGGTGTCAGCGCAGTGTCTGAGATCTCTGAGGGTCTCACCGGGGACGGAGGTCGCAGAGGCACTCGCTTCGTGAAGGTGCGCTTCAGAGGTCCAGTTCCTGCCGTACTCTGCCAAATTTTTCACGGTAGCTGGGCCAGAGTTTTTCCGCGTTATCCACAATCACCAGGTGAAGGTGGGGCTGCTTACAACCAGATTACGTTCTGAGAGAATGCTCCGAGTTTAGGTGCCGAAAGGTGTGGCCAGCAGGGCCATTAAGCTTGAGAGTGTGCGTTGTCTAGGAGTGCCAAGTGTACACACTGTTGCCAGGACGTGAATAAATGTGAGTGCCATAACGAGGAGGCCTCTAGTGATGGAGCGGAGAAGGACAAGGTGTTTGCCCTCCTCTTCTCAGATAGTGACGACCTCTTGGAATCTGGGGATGTGCCTGACACTCCTCAGGTTCTGGTAAAGGCGCCGTTGCAGAGGGGGTCGGGGCTCGGACAGATCCTGACCCCACTCTTGCTCGGGGGGAGGGGGTCCCTAAACCCCTAGAGACCAAGGTCCATCAATTTGCAGATAACACAATGCTGTTTTTAAAGATGAGCTGAGCCTAGAAGCGGTAATGTAAGAGATGGAGTTGTAATGTGCAGCTTCGGGAGCGAAAGTGCGGGAGGGAAATGTGATGATGTTAATCTTTGCCAAATCCTCCTCCAAAAGTCCTACGAAGCCTAACGGGTTTCGGGAGTTTTAAAACTGAGGTCCTGAAGGCATGGTGGTTGCTGAGGCCCAAAGTGATAGAGTGATATCTGCCATCGCTGGGGCAGCTTTTAAGCTTACCCCTGCGCTATAATCCAGATCTCTTTGAGTCGAAGGCAGGGAAGTATCGGTGCATGGTGAGTGGTGTTTTAGAAAGTGTCAGAATAGGTGAGTTGAATGACAGAACAGGTAGGGTACACTATGATTCTTTGAAACTGAGGTTTGTCACGAAGCAGGTAATTTTTAGGAGAAAATATGTGAGAATGATTGTTTGTAAGATGATGGGCGTCGTTACAACAAGGTGGTGGCACCTCTTTAAACAGAGGCCACCACATAAAGGCAAGTGTTTCAATTTCATAGTAACATCTGATCGTGGAGCACAGAAAATAGTCACTGAACTCACTACCAGATATTTTTACAGGGCGCATTTAGAGCGCATTGTGAAGAGGCCCAGCTCCCGAACATAAGTGAATACAAACACACCCTGCATTAAACACTGCATCCATCTGGGCTAACATATTAAATGTTTTTACCGCACCCACTGTCATGGCCTAACTGCCCGGGACTAGGAAGACTCCAATGCAAAACCCTAAACCACGGCAGAAGGTTCAAAAACAAAGTTTATTTGGTACAAATGGTACAAAAACAAAATCCAAGAAACAGGAAAAACCAAGGCTAGGGTCCGAGCATATAATCCAGGCATGAAGAAACCAGACAATGAAATCACTAGACAGAACATCCACAGAAAACACAGACTACGACAGATGAACCACAAGGAACCACTGAACAGACTCACGGTAGGGTTGAAGACGACCTGGCACCAAGCAGGGGAAAACACACAGGTTATAAAGACACACAACGAGGAACAGGTGAAACACATCAGGGTGGAGCATGTAATCACACAAGAGGGAAAGACACAAGGCAGGAAATCAATCAAAAGACACAGACAGGGTTGAGACATTTCACAAAAGAAACATGAAATCAGATACAATACAAAAACAGGCACTCAGCTACAATAACAAAACATTAATCTTTAGTCTGTTGATTAGCACTGCATGATCAATTGTATCAAATGCAGCGCTGAGATCTAACAATAACAGTAGAGCCGATGAGTCCTCGTCAATCTGAAGGAGGAGATCATTAGTCACTTTAACTAAAGCTGTTTCAGTGGAATAAGAGGCCCTAAATGCAGACTGAAACGGCTCGAGGAGGTCATTTTCCGATAGATATAGAGTAAGTTGTTTTAACACAACTTTTTCCAGGACTTTAGATAGAAAAGGTAAATTGGAGACAGGACGGTAATTATTTAGGCATCCAGGATCCAGAGTAGGTTTTTTGAGTAGGGGTTTGACCACAGCCTGTTTGAAGATGGAAGGAACGGTGCCAGTAGACAGGGACAAGTTTATAATGTTTAACATAATTTGCCCTACATAGGGCCAGAGTTCTTTAAGCTGTTTTGCTGGCAGGATATCCAGAAGGCACGTAGTTGCTTTACATGAAGAAACCACCTTTGTCAGCTCATCGAGGGATACAGGATCTAGGACTGAGAGACGAGAGGTCAGTGGATCCAAGTGAATGGGACCCGGAGCTGAGGAAGACAAAACCAAAATATTATCCCTGATATCTTCAATTTTATGTTTAAAGAAATCTAAAAAGTCTTGTGCACTAAAGGAAGAGGAGTCTTCAGTTGTTCTCGGTTGGATTAGTTTAGCAACTGTCCCAAATAGAAACCTGGGGTTATGCCGGTTATCTCTGATTAGAGATGAGAAATAAGCCGTCTTTGCAGTGCTGAGGGCGTGCTTATAGGTGTTTACACACAAACACCACTTTTGATAATTTAGATTAGTTTTTGACTTGCATGGACCTCCTTTGTGTAGGCTTCTACTGAGTTTCCAGGTGGAGTTAAATTAGGAAGAACATCTGTCAGCCGTGTGGCAAACATTTCCATTGCAGCCGCGCTAAAATTCCATGTAGACACTACGCAATTGTCAGAATTTGAGGGGAGTCTATAACTTATTTCAAATTCCACCAGTGAGTGATCTGAAACAGCAGATGAGAGAGAGGAGACGAAGAGATGGGAAACATCTATTCCCCGAGCCAAAACAAGATCCAGATAGTTTCCACTAATGTGAGTGGGCTCATGAACAAACTGGTTGAAAGACAGGGTTGTAAGCAGTGATTGAAATGCTCTGGCCAGAGGATCACACTCCTTATTTAGATGAATATTAAAGTCACCAACTAGAAGGATGTTATCAGCGTGGGTTTTTATTTAATTATCATCCTTTATTTAACCAGGTAAAAACTCATTGAGATTAAAAATCTCTTTTCCAAGAGTGACCTGGCCAAGACTACAGCATATACAGTTTAAAGAAATAAAAATACAAGACATCAACAAAACAAATAATATTTACAATTAATGTGTGCAAGTTTAGAAACATTTACATTTTCCAATCTCATGTTCACGCCTCTCTAGAATAGATTTAAAGTCACAAGTTCAGAAAGATTTAGGTCCTTTTGCAGTTCATTCCACGCACAGGGGGCAGTGACTGAAATGCTGCTTTACCCAACTCCGTTCTGACTCTGGGAACCACCATCAGTATGTTATTCTGAGAACGCAGAGCATACTGTTGTTGATTTTTACGCATGTATGTGCAGAGGTAAGATGGGAGGAGCCCAAGAATACATTTATAAATGAAAGTCAACAAATGAGACCACCTGCGAACATACAAGGACGGAAACTCAGCTGCAGCATACAATGTACAATGGTGAACACGATTTCCACAACCAGTCATAAAACGTAAAGCACAATGATAAACAGTGTCCAGCTTTTTTAAAAGACATTCATAAAAAGGAGATCTCCGTAATCCAATAAAGGTAAAAAAGTTGCAGAAATTAAACGTTTCCTTGTATAAACAGAGAAACATGATTTATTTCTGAGAAGAAAACTGAGCTTTAGCTTCAGTTTACGTATAAGATGCTCAAAATGTTGCTTGAAGGACAGATTTTCATCAATAACAAAGCCTAAATACTTATAAGAAGAGACCATTTGGATTTCTTTTCCATCAGCTGTTTTTATTTTAGGGAGCTGAGAGGGTAGCTGTTTTCTGTTTGAGAAAACCATAACTTTAGTTTTGTCTGCATTTAACACTAGCCTCAGCTGATTTAGATGAGACTGAACAGCATCAAACGCAGACTGTAAGAAATCAAAGGCTTGTTCAATTGAAGGAGACGAACAATAGATATCTGTGTCATCAGCATAAAAGTGAAAAAAAGCATTTGACACCTTTTCAAAAAGATCATTCACATAAATAGAAAACAGCAATGGCCCCAGAACACAACCCTGGGGTACTCCTTTAGTTATTGAAAGGCCTTTGACAAGTCAATAAACAACACTGTACAGAACTTTTTACAATCAAGAGCCTCAATGATATCATTAACTACTTTAACTGCAGCAGTTATTGTACTGTGTAATTTTCGAATAAAGTTGATAAAATTTCATGAACCTTAATAATTTTTTTAAGCTGTTCAGCAACAATTTTCTCAAAGACCTTTGCCAGGATACATAACTTTGATATCGGCCTGTAGTTATTAAGATCGGTTGAGTCCCGTCCTTTTAACAAGGGAAGAACAAAAGCAGACTTCCAGACCATAGGGATGACATTGTTTAAAAGGCTAAAGTTAAAAAGATATGTCAAGGGTTCAGTTATAAAATCTTTTGACATTTTAAGAAAAAAAGGATCAAGATTGTCTGGACCTGCAGATTTGTCTGTTTCCAGCTCTTTAAGAGCTCTGTAGACCTCTGCCTCAGTCACTGGTCTGAAAACAAACGAGATAACTTTAATAATTAAAGTTTTTGTGATGGGATTCAATGTCTCATATAGACAACCTGATGAAACAAAATGATTGTTAAAGCAATTTAGTATTTCAGATTTATCTGTGAGAATAAGTGAATTTTCCACAATGCATGTTGGGAGTTCATTGGTCTGTATGTATCCATACGATGATTTAATAACTTTCCAAAATTTCTTTGGATCATTGAGATTACTTGTTGTTTTAGACAAGTAATATTCAGATTTACTCTTTTTAATAAAAAGGGAAGTGCAGCGATTTCTGAGTTGTCTAAAACTCAGCCAGTCAACCTGAGACTTTGTTTTTCTGGCCTTAGCCCAAGCATCATCTCTTTCTTTCAAAAGTTCAGACAGCTCACAGGAAAACCAGGGATTGTTGCGACCTTTTACTCTAAATTTGCGAAAAGGTGCATGTTTGTTAATAATTTCAGACAAAGCATCATAAAAATATTTCCAATCTAGTTCTACATCATTAATAAGAAAAATCTTTTTCCAGTCACAGATCCACAAGTCATGATAAAAAGCTTGTTCACAAAAATGTTTAAAATCCCGTTCAAACACAATTTGAGGTCTTCTTTTAATAATTTTTTTTTGTCTAACAGTGGTGACAACACAATGGTCGCTTAAATCATTGGCAAATATTCCAACAGCAGTATATTTATGTGGAACATTTGTAAAAATTAGATCAAGGATGGAATATTTTATTGGCTGTTTAAGATTTGTCCGTGTTGGATTACTGATCAGCTGTGTGAGATTAAAAGAATCACAAATTACTTATTTGTTGCTGAAGGAGGTCTGTAACAGCCTACGACTGTGATAGAATGGCCCTCATAAAGTTCTAATTTCAAAGCAAGACATTCAAACTTTTTACTAATAGACAACGATGACAGAACAGTTACCAAAAATCTGTTCCTTACGTAAAGAGCGACACCACCGCCTGGGACGGTGCACAGGCCCGGTGCGATGCAGCTGGCTTAAGCGGTGTAGCAGGTCAAAGCGGCAGCACAGGCTCGTCGCGATGTAGCAGGTCCAAGCAGCTGGTCCTGCTGTTCATCACTACCCCTTACGGGGAGGGGGCCAGAGACAATTAATCGATGCCGACTCATCTTGTTCCCTAGTTCAAAAGTCCTAACTAGGCTATCTTTGGTTACCTCAGACTGCCTCATTCTCAACATGAATAACTATCTGCTTGTATGTAGTGCAAGTATGTGTCTGGGGAAACTCTCCCTTCCTGTGTGATCTCAGCACCCTAAGGTTAGCCTCTATGTCGGAAGCCCTGGCCCCCGGTAAACAGTGTACAATGGCTGGCATACGATGCTCCCTCAGGTTGGCAGGCGCAGAGGGAAAAGGCCGGTGATCTGCGCGGACAAGCAGACTTGAAAGTGCCAAAAACCGGTTTGCGGTCAGAGGGGGTGACCGCGGACAAGAGCAGACAACCGGAGGCTTGCCCCTGCCTGCATGCTTGCATCGCCAGACTGGCCCGAATGCAGCACTCTTTGCAACAGCTGACGAAACAACTGAGCCGCAACTGGAGCTATCGCTAGCAGGACTGCTATCAGACCTGCATCTGATACTATCTGGAAACCCGGACACATCTAAAGTAACCAAACCCTGTCTATGCTGATCTAACTGCTCTAACTCACAAACACGTCTCTCTAATAGAGACAATCTGTCTAGTAATACCGAACAAGAATGGCAAACCATTGCCCCAAGCAACAACAACACAGAAAAACTTAGCTAAGCTAGCGTACGTACAGCTAAGTCAAGCCAACTGTTCACAACTCACAATGATAAATTCTAACACACACACACACAGCAGTACAACCACAAGTTACAGGGAAAACTCAGAACACACAACAAGACTAACCACCAGTAGAAAACAGTAACAAACACAACAATCGAATGCTAAAAATGCTAAAAACCCGCTAGCATGTTAGCTAGCCCAAACAGAAGTGCCCTGTTCACATAACGACAACAAATCTAGTACTAAACTCTAGCAGAAATATAATCAGTATAACAATGAATGAGGTGTGGTGCACAGTTAAAGTGTTGACAATGTTTAAGAAATAATAAATACGTAACTTTGGGACAATGCCAGGAAAGATACGTCAGCGGGATGCGTCCTTCGTCTACCAGGCGAAAAATCAAAGTGTAATAGGACCTGTAATAGTGTATGTATTATGGCTTTGTCTGAGCAGAGCCATGTATTTTTGGGGATTTGACCTAAACAGGGACTGTTGAGGTTTAAAAGGCCATTGCCATGTGTACCCAGTTGAAATACTTGTGTTTGAGCAGTGGGCAAGTTTTAATGTGTTTCTTGTGAAAAGACCAAAAACTCTTTTTTCGCTCTCAAAAGCATTTTGCAGCCATATGTGTTTGGTATTTTATGGACATGATGGTGTCCGCAAGGTACTGGGACGCCGAAAGCCTGGCCTTCATTTATTATGTTCGCCATCACACCTTTCAGACGTCCTGCAAAAATGTTAGCTAGGATTTTTATAATCACAATTTAAAATACTAATAGGTCTGTAGTTTTCAATTTGTTCTTTGTCACCATTTTTAAAATCAGTGTAATCGGTGCCATTTGTTTATTGAACTTTAATTGACATTACTGCATTCACCGCGGTGTCAAGGCTGGAGGAGAGAACTTGGTTGCTGGACATCGACCTGATTTTTCTTTGCACTGCTCCAGTCAAGCACCGCACCTGGCTTAGCAGTCTGGTCTTTCATGCAGACCACCCGCTCCCATGCGGGCTCAGGGCTCGGACTTATTCCCAAGCCCATCCCCCACCCCGAGTTTAGCCACACTTATCCTGGCCTTAGGAGTGGAGTTTTTAGGGACCCCCGAGTCAGAGTGGGGTCAGAATTGGATCTAGCCCCGATTCCCTCTGCAATGGGCGCCTCTGCTAGAGCCTGCGGTACGTCAGCCCCCTCCCCCAGGTTCTGAGAGGTCCTCACTGTCTGAGAAGAGGAGGGCGAATACCTCATACCTCAATACCTTTCTCCTCTTCCTCACTGGAGACTTCCTCATTTTGACACTCACATTTGTTTTCATTTTGGTGACATTGTGAACACTTGGCCCCCCTTAGCACAGTACACTCTCAGATGTAATGGCCCTGCTGGCCGCACCTCCGGCACTTGAACTCAGGATACTTTCTCAAAATATGGTCAGGTTGTAAGCAGCCTCTGCAGACCTTTACCTGGTGATCGTGGATTACACTGAAAAATTCAGGCCCAGCCACCGTGAAGAATTGGGCGGAGTACAGCAGGGACTGGACCTCCTTTGTGAAGCGCACCTTCATGTACCGAGTGCCGTCCGCTACCTCCGTTCCCGGCCAGATCCTCCTCCGGATCTCGGATACTGCGCTTACTCCCCATGACTGTAGTTTCGAATAGATTTCCTCATTTCCGCGATATAAGCCGGCAGCCCCAGGAATGAGACATCCAGCTCGCCGTTGCGGATGTCTCTACCGTGCACTTTGGTCTTACCGATCCAGAACCTGTCTAGCAGACGCTCTTTCGCCGCCTCCGATCTCACCGTCACCTCGTATTTTTTCTTGTTTATTAGCCTGCACGCATTGATTTTACCACATGCTTAATGCTGCTATCAATCTTAATGTGGGGATCTCGGTCTCCCCGTCTTGCTCAACCAGCACTGTAAATTCCTCTTTGAAAGATCCCGCACCATCGTTTTTTTTCCCATGTTCTCAGTCTTATTATTATTTTTGTCGTCTACAGCATCTATAGTCATCCTCCCATCTTCATTTAGTATCAACCTAATCAAATCATTCGTACTCTGTGCCATGCGGGCACAGATCAAAGGGAAAACCAAAAACTCTCCTCTACAGCAGGAGTGCTGGGAGGAGGAAAGTCAACCCAAACTCAAAGAAAGGGGAAACTCAAAAAAGACACAATTTCCAAAGTTCAAAAAACATTAAAAACGTAAATTCCAAAAAGTTTGCTGCTAGAGCACGCTGCTCACACACACTTGTTCTTTCAACCTGGCAGTCCACTTCCTGTGGGAGGGGTCTGTTGAGGTTTAAAAAGCCATTACAATGTCTACCCAGTGTTTGAGCAGTTTGGTCAAGGTTTCATGTGTTTCTTGTGAAAAGGCCAAAAACTGTCTTCTTTCGCTCTCAAAAGCATTTTGCAGCCATAAAACATAACTTGTCTGTAATTTTTTTTAACTGAAGGTGATGAAGAAGAGTGCTTCTTGTAGCTTTCTCCAAGCACTACAAGGCACATCTGGTTTTGTTGCAATTGGACTTTTAGTTTGTTTGCAAGACTCAATATCGGTCCACATAATAGTGTATTATGCTTTGCCTGAGCAGAGCCATGTAGTTGTGGGATTTGGCCTAAACAGGGTCTGTTGATGTTTGAAAGGCCATTGACATGTGTACCCAGTTGAAATACTTGTGTTTGAGCAGTTTGGGCAAGGTTTCATGTGTTTCTTGTGAAAAGGCCAACAACTGTCTTCTTTTGCTCTCAAAAGCATCTTGAAGCCATAAAACATAAAGTCTCGGGTTACTTGGCTGTAACCCTTTTCCTTTAAAAAGTGGGAAGGAGATGCTGCGTAGCATTACGCTATGGTGAACATTCTTGGCATGTCAAACCTGCCAAGAATTGGCTTATTTAAACTCTGTTGGTGACTCAGCTCATCAGCGGCAGCTGTCAGCAAGAGCACATCTGAACAGAGGGTATAAGAACACATGACACGGAAGTGTCTTCAGGTCAACTTTGCCTGAAGAACGCCTGGACACGCCTTGTGCGGCATTGCAGCGCAGCATTCGTTCACGCTTTTTAAAGGAACATGGTTAAAGCCAAGTAACCCGAGACATTCCTTATCAAAAACTATACTCGATGCTGCGTAGCATTACGTTATGTGGAACGTGAATACTAACGCCGCCGCACTGTAAGTGTCTGGATCCCCCAGGTTGTGAAGTTTTCACAAACACAAAAGAGGTCTCAAACACAATTTTTGGGATGATGAATCAAGGAAATGCGAGCCCGGAGTAGCATGAACATCTAAACTATAGAAACTGATGCCCGAGCCAGCACAGTTGGCTCCTCTCAATATGGAGGAACAGCGGCTCTACTTTGAGCCCTTAGCAAAGGGCTCCTAGAGCACCCCCCACAGGGCGCAACAAGGGACACAGTCGAATGCCTTCTCCAGATTCAAAAAACACATGTGGACTGGTTTGACAAACTCCCATAAACCCTCCTGCACCCTGGAGAGAATATAGAGCTGGTCTAGTGTTCCCCGACAGATCGACTACTGGCATTTTCCTCTCCAGTACCCTAGCATAGACCTTTCCGGGCGAGGCTGAGGAGTATCAGCCAAGACACCGCACAACATCCAGAGACTTGAGGTACTCTTGGCATTTCTGACATGGGCTCTGGGCTTTATCTTGCAGTTCACTTAAAATTTGTTCTTTACATGGGATTAAATCTTTAATGTATTGTCTATTCATACTTTAATTTTGAAAGTCTTTTCAGTCTTGAATATATTATATATTTTGTAAACCAGTGATTTCTTCATTAATGTCCATTGGACTGAAGGATAAATCAAAAGTATCCTGCATTTTTTACTTTTTTAAGCTTTATTCCTTTAATCTTTTAATTTTAAGACCAACTTCTGCCATCTTCTGGATGTTGTGCATATTACTGTGAGACTGTAATACCTTGTGACCACGTTGTGCAGCATGTAGCGGCGGTCAAGCTCCTCCTGTAGCTTCCAGTTGAATTGAGAAGGTTAGAACTGATGGTTAAATTACACTTTAATGACACTTTAGTTGTTCACTATCATAAGAGCTAGGCATAAACAAAATAACAACAATCACAATTTGAACCTTGTAATCAACCTTTTTAATAATAATGCATTTGATTTATATAGCGCTTTTCCACCTGGTAGGCACTCAATGCACTTTACCAGTGTTACAGCTGGAACACCACTGGAGGCAAGGTTGGTTAAGTGTCTTGCCCAAGGACTCAACGACAGTTGAACTGTGGGGAGAGCAGGAATCAAACCACCCACCTTCCGGTTGAAGGACAAAAAGCCAAAAGCCCAATTCCAGAGGGGGATATAATGTCTGTCATAAAAAGCATATATTAACTCAACTGTAAGCCTATTTTTGTTACTGTGTTTTCACAAAACAAGAGAACTAAAACAAAACATCACAGGAACAGTACTAGTTATTAATTATATATAAAGTACATCAACATTTTAATATAATAATAGATCCCTGTATTCTGGTGCATTTTAGATGACATGTAGTGTAATATTTTGGACGTTTTGTGTTTTATTTTTGTGTACTTATTTAGGTATCATTATTAGATGTTATAGTTATACATCTAGGAATTAATATTTATTTACATATTAATAGAAAAAGAAAAACATAATGTCAGAGTGTACACACACACACACACACACACACACACACACACACACACACACACACACACACACACACACACACACACACTCACTCTCACACACACACACACACACACACACACAGGGAAGATCTAGTACAAAGGTTAAAATATAATAATAATAATCTTTATTTTTATATAGCGCTTTTCCACCTACTGTAGTAGGCACTCAAAGCACTTTACACAGATTAAGCTATTTACCAGTGTTACAGAACACTCACTGGAGACAATGTAGGTTAAGTGTCTTGCCCAAGGACACAACGACAGTATGTGGGGGAGAGCGGGATGTTATGATGTTTTGGGATCGAACCACTCACCCGCCGGTCGAAGGACGGCCGCTCTACCCACTGAGCTACTGCCGCCCCTAAAAGAAAGGAGGGGCCATTAAAAGGAGCCCCTTGCCTTTTGAAGAAGTGGTTGTAAATTGTAAAAGCTGTCATGTGAAAATGTATAAAGGTCCAAAAACAATGTACAGACTTTAGTAGAGCTGGGGATAGTCTACTCGGGTCGGTTGTGTTCATGAGTTGTTGCATACAATCGTGTTGAAGGCTGAGGGGTCAGTATCAGACACGACAACCATTATGGCATTTTTAGCTTTAAGTTATGGAACAAATAAAAATTACCCCAGTTTTTCAGTAACTAAATCTGAAGCACAAATAAGTTTTGTTAATGCAATTAAGAACAACCATCTTGTTGAATATTCATTTTTGTTCATAAATAAATCTAATTATTTTAAATATATATATATATATATAAAAATAATAAATAATTACTAACAATAATCCTCAAAACATCAGCAATCCACCTCCATGTTTCACAGTAGGAATGATGTACCTTTCATCATAGGCCTTGTTTAGTCCTCTCCAAATGTAACGTTTATCGTTGTGGCCAAAAACGAAGGCCCCACTAACCAATCAAAAGACACAAGCTTAGTGACTGTGATCATTTTTTACAGTGGACAAAAGTTTTCCCTGTGTGCCTAAAGCCCAAGTGAACCCGCTCCACTTCTGAGACACTGAGTGAATGTTTCTGCAGTGAATAAATGAAGACCAGAAGCATTGAAATAACAAAGTTTAATGAAGGAACACTGGTAGATTGCCTCTGCAAATGAAAAGTCATTATGTGTTTTGAGAACAGTGCAGGCTTTTTTCTTACAACAGCAGTAAACGTTAGACTAAGATATCCTAAACTTTTGTCAGGGCTGAACATGCCAGATGACTCTTGAATCATTTTGTTTTACATTTAAAGCCACACTGTTATTTTTTACCCTCAAATAAATGGCGTCAAATTCTTCCTGATGGTCCCCTAAAACAGGAAGACATGTGACCCTATTATGACAAAATGTAAATGGAAGCCATTCACACAACTCACTAACCTTACACTTCAGCAACAATTCATGTCACACAGTTCTGTGGTAAAGCAACAATCCAGCGGCAGAGACTCCTTTCAGCAGCTCTTATTAGCTGTATAAATACACAGTTCTATCTTCTTCCTCTATTTACCTCTCTAAATCATCAAGGAAGCTATGTCAACTCCACATACACTGCTATCAATAACTAGGATAGCAAGCAGAGCAAATAGTAAGTTTAAAACACTTATACAATTTGTAAAAAGCAGGCAGTATGAGCTAAGGTTGAAGGGCCAGTCTTGTACATGTGGGGGTTCTGGGTCATACTAAATTCAAACTCACAAGAGGAAATGTTTTCTGACGTGTTATGCCATTTAACAGGACTGGCATTACAAATAACTTGTATAATGCCACAAGTGATAATAAAACCTATCCATTAAAGTTGAAGTCAGATCTGCCCATTTATAAAGCCACCTATTTTTATTTTGCAGTTTTGTTTTTGTTATTTGTGTGATAAATAAATGAATGAATAAACAGTTATTTATCCCTGGACCTGACACACAGTTTGGGAAATACTGTTGTAGAGGAATAGTACACAGTTAACAACTAAATCTGAGTGAAATCAAACAGAAAAGTCAGTGCCTTTACACAGGGAAAGTGCATTTATACCAGTAGATAACCTGTACAACACATACTAGTAATATGATGTGCAAATGAGCAGAATATTTTCCTGATGAAAGTGGGGCTGTGTCATGATGGGAATGGCAGTTTGCTAGGACATTCTGGATATCATTCTGCAGAAAGGACTTTAGTGAATTTGTGTGAAAACTGAGAGAAAAACCCATGCAAGGAGCACATACTGTGTCACACAGTACAAACATCAGAAAGGTTTGGTCACGCAGAAACTGTTGAGTTGCACTTAGTTTGAACCTAAGGCTGTTAAGCCACAGGTACGTGTCTAGTGGGCCCTAAAGAGGTCAACTTTGCTGTGCCCTCTAGAGGTAGACTTTTGTGCCTTTTTGTGCTTCTGCGTTTGTGCTGTCACTGATTAATAGTAAACAATGCAATTTACATTGATTTATTTTGTGACAATAGCTGTGCATTGCCATATAATACAGAGTGTATTAACCTTCTCTGTCCTTCTATGAAACTTTTTTTCATAAATGTATCTTATGTTTTAATATTTGATCCCATGAACCCATCTCACACACACACACACACACACACACACACACACACACACACTGCAGGTTTGATGTGTCTGTGGGCCAGCACGTGGGCCAACACGGCACAGCAAACCTTCACATGGATCTGTGCGGTGATGTCATGCCCATATGTACAACCACAGGTATATCTCCGGCATAGCAAAATTAGTTTTTCACATAACATTAACACAGAGAATGCAAATAATCTTTAATCCTGTGGAAAAATGAATTTTAAAATAAATATGTCAACACCATAACTATACAGGAATTTTTGGCACATTAAAAATGTACTGTGGCAGAAGGAAATCTGCATCTCAGTCAGCTTTATAAATGCAACAAAAGCCCAGATCTGGTGACCAGGAGGTGGGTCTTCATTATTTGTAGATGTAGTAAGCAAGATTGTCTTTATCTTTTTTGCAGATTCCATCATAAGAACCCAAATCAAAAGCTTGAATTCTTAAAGTGCAAACTTTGTTGTAGCATTGTGGATCCTTAAGTATTTTGAAATTTGGCACAAATCTTTCCATGGAAATTAATATGGTACAATGTGAATGATATAGAAGATCTACAAATAACTCCAAATCCTCAAATGGAATAATAAATACTCCCAGATCCAGTCTTCCTCCTTTAGTAGGTCACCTGAAAATCAACCAGAAAACTAGGCAGAAAACAAATACTGATGGAAGGTCTGATGGCTAAACTAGTGGAGCAGACTCAGAAAGGTTACATTGTAAGAACCAGACTATAAAATGCTACTGGCAACACTACTGATGTTGCATTAAGCCCCCTCACACATAAAACTGAAACATAAAAGTGGTACAAGCAACTGTGCACTTCGTCATACACGCAGGTTAACCATCAAAACAACACGCCATAAACAGACCACAACACAGAAAAAGAGTGGACAATCATGGTTAAGAAAGAACCACTCATGTTTATAAAAAGAGTTTGAGGTAAGTTACTTTATCTTTAGCATACATTTAGATATATTGCTTAAAGCTCATACAAGCATTCAATGATTGGCCAAAGTGAAGAAATTCTGATAGTAAAAGATATTTGTCCAAGGCTCTACAACTGTGAGATCTGTTGTCTCACAATGTGACAGACAGCCATGGATTTTAAAGCCATGAAATGTTTTCTGCTTATGACTGAGTGTGAGGGGGTTTAATGGACCAGCACTGGGACATTCCCTCTTCTTAAACAGATAAACGTGGAGCCTTGGAGCTGTTGGTAAGGTCCCACACTTCACTGTGAGTCCTGATGTTATTGCTCAAAGAGTTACCCGTGTAGCATCGCCTCAATCCAACTCCCAAGGCCAGCCCCCTCATACTCCACAAGGACACATTAGAACAAAAAAACAATGTTCATTTACAGCAACAATAATGTCCTTTCAACAAAATTCTTTCTTCTTGATTGCCAAAATGGGACCTTTCCACCCAGTTCACAGGAATGCCAGACCCGGTCCCTAATTACAGTCCGTCCAGTCTTTTCTTCTGTGTTCTCTTGTGTTGTGCTCCTGAAACACAAAACAGTAATTACCGAGAGCATTACCTGTGACCACCTACCACCACCAGTAGAGGAGGCCTATGCAAATTTGATTGGGAGAGAGCTAAACTCAGAAAGACTGAGGCTAGTTTCAGCCTGATCATGGTGACAGGAACAAATCTGATCAGGGCCAAGTTTGAGGCCAATATTAACACAGCCATAATAACTCACACACTGAACATGAGACCAGATTAATGTGAAGGGGTTGTGTGTTACCTGTTAGAGCAGTTCAGGGAAGGCCTGTCTGGGGTTATAGGTCAGGTCAGGGATGTAGGGCTCATGGAGGTCTGGGTCCAGGGGTAGTGTATCCACGGGCAGCTCAGTGTAGCCAAATGAAGGGTAACTGGCCTCCAGCTCTGTAAGATTATTAATTAATCATAACTAGAATCTTTGCAAGGGCAGAAGCAATTGCAGGTGATTGCATAGTGTAAAATCTGCAGGAGAAAGCTGAAATTGACATGAAATTAGAAGAACTAAAAAGAAAAAAGAAAGAAAGGGCTTTAAAGGGCGGAAAGGGATGGAAAAGGGCATAGAGGGCTTAAAAGAGCAAAATTTAACTCAAATGTGCAGAATTAATTTAAATTAGCACAATTTAACTCAAAATAGCTAAATTAATTTAATTCAGCATGTTAACTAAAATATGCAGAAGAAATAGAATGTAGCAAAATTTTACTAAAATTTCATAATTTAAATTAAAAATTTATTGAAATGAGCAGACTTAAAAAAAGTTGAATCATTAAATGTCAGGAGTTGGATTTGAACTCTGGGATTAACTTTCTATAAGATTTTTTGTCTCTAATTTCAAGAGACTTTATCAATTCTGAGATCAACTGGTATGACATGCCCACAACCTCAGAAGGTAAACGGAAAGAAGACTGTGGATACCCTAGATGGACATTCAACAAAACCCAGAGGAAACAGAAACCAAACAGACAAGTAACAAAAGGGAAGGGTGTAGTTATCCCTTATATGTCTGGTTTATCTGAAAAACTTTATCTGATTTTCTACAAACACAACATTCCAGTCCACTTTAAACCAGTATCTTAAACTCTGTATCAGAAACTGGTCCATCCCAAACACTATGAGACCAGAACAGCCTGGTCCCATTCGGTTTGATTTCAGGTCAAACCCCTCCCTATAGAGATATAAACTCAGTTCTCTTACCACTTGATCTCAGAATTGTTAAATTCCCTTGGAATTAGAGACAAAACGTCTTCACCTTGAAAACTGAGTCCAGTCTTCAAGATGATCTGGATGACTGAGAATCTCCACAGACAATGCTAAACATGCCAGGCTTCAAAGGATGACATCACAAAGCTGACTTAACGAGCCACACCTTTTCTCAGAGACTGGCAAAACAGAGTATACCTTGATTGAAGCCTTCAAACAAATGCATCGCAAATTGTTTTTTTTTTTTGTTTTTTTTGAGCGGGATGTTATGATGTTTATTATGTTATGATGTTTTGGGATGTTTCGAGCGGATATCGAACCGCCCACCCGCTGGTCGAAGGACGGCCGCTCTACCCACTGAGCTACTGCCGACACATTCAAAAACTATTAACAGTAGAGAAAAGAATTATGATATGATGAGTGTCAGGAGACTGCTGAACACATGGATATCAGATTTATGTAGTTTTGATAAAAGCTGATTGTCAGAAGACGATACAAAACATGTCAGAATTCTGTTTTGGAGAAGAAATGTTTAGTAATCTTTAACATCGACAGAAATCAAGAGTGTGAGTAACTAAGCTGACACTTCCAAGCACTTTATTCAAAAACTGTAAAAGACAGCTTTGAGGGTTACATTTTCTAATATATGATTTGTGTACATGAGTGAAATTAGTGAGACTGGAAAGGGCTAAAAAGGGCAGTAAGAGAAGAAGGCCAAACATAGTCAGTTGCACTCTAGCGACACTCAAAAAGCAAAACATCAACAAAGTTAAACTTTTTTACACTGTGACGAGGGAAGAAATCGTAAACGTAACATAAAGATTTAGTACCTATAAAGACCCGAATCTTGAGATTTGTTTGAACAGCGCAAAAATGTTAAACTAGGCAGAACCTGTAAAGTGCAGAAGAAGCAAAACAGAAGGCAGAAAAGGCTGGATTTTGCAAAAGTTCCATAATAATAATAATTAAAGCCGCAAGCGGCGATAAATGACCTCTCCTCCCTTGAGACCGCGAGGACACATGTACTCGGAGGATTGCATTTCGTGCTTTAAAGTGCAAACTTTACGGTAATGTCAAATAACCGGGCCTGTGCTACTGCTGGGGCCTGCTACACCACCTTGTAATTTAGAGTTAAAGGTCTCCACAATCCCTGGTTTTCCTCGGAGCTTTCTGAACTTTTGAAAATAATATATTATGATTGGGCTAAGCCACTGAGTCATTTTTTATTCTTTTTCCTCGGGGACTTCAAATACATACATTTTTTGCCGGGCTTGAATTTTGGGGCCAATAAATTTGACTTTTAGTTGCACGCTTACTGGGTCAAATTGAGGATCATTTTACAGAAAAATTATAATTAAAATTTTTTTAACTCGAGCAAAAATGACAAGAAAAACACCTGTCTATTTTACACACATGTGTTTAGGTAATTTTGCCCAAGTTTGGTGTCTGTGGAATAAAGCAGCTATTTTCTGTGTTCTTTTAAAAAAGAGGTGTATTTTAAGTCGGTTCACATTTTCAATTCAAAATGGCCGCCTTCCCGTGTGTGATAGGGTGTGGTCCCTATTGGCTTTTTTGTTCATAAGCCCATACTGGATGTGTGTACCAAGTTTCATTTGCCTACGACAAACTAAAGTTTTCACTTACAATTAACTTTTTCCACATATTTGGGACGTTGCTATGGCAACACATTTATAGATAGGGGGTGGTTGTCATTGGCTTTTATGCTCGTCGTGACATAAGAGATGTGTGTACCAAATTTCATGTCTCTATGACAAACTAAATTCTTGGGTCCCATTATAAGTTTGTTGGGGGCGCTGGAGAGCCATTTCTAAAGATAACCCTTTTATTTACATATTTTTGTGTTCAGGTCATGAATGTGCACAAACGCCTTTTTGGGTCCAACTTGATTCGAAAAGGCGTTTGAGAGTTAAGAGACGTTTTATTTTCACAAAAATGGCCACCTCATTACAGGCTTGCCACACCCATACCCGATAAGATATCAACAACAAAGTTACAACTTTGGTTGGCACACGTGTCTAGATGATACTCACCAAATTTGGGGCCATTTAGATTAAAACACAATGATTTGCATCTTTCTGCGCAAGGGGTGCGATTTTAGTGGCCGCGCGTTTCACCCCACATGGCGGACTTCCTGTTGAGTTTAGGGTGTGACTGTCATTGACTTTTCTGTTTGCCCTGAGGTGTCCTATGGATGTACCAAGTTTCATTTTTCTAAGTTGGAAAAAAGTTACTTTCACTTTCCATAGGCCCAATGTATTTTGACTTTTCTAGGGGCCGCCACTGAGTCATTTTTTGCACTTTTCGTGCATGTTCACTGGGTCAAATTTAGGATCATTTTGCAGAAAAAAAAAAAATAATACGAGCAAAAACAATAGGCCCTCCCTGTCATCACCGGCTCGGGCCTAATTATCACGGACGTGGTTATCACCAGCTCGGCCTAATAAAACAACAAACAAAACAACATTTTGCAAAGGAGATTATGTCACGTCGGCTCGAGACTCAGCCCAGCTACCTATGGATTCTCCAGAGTCTGTACGTAGCTGGAACTAGAACTAGATGTGGGGAACAGAGAGCTCCTATCGGTAAAGTTGGCGTTGGAGGAGAGGCGTCATTGGCTGGAAGGTTCCATTCACCCGTTTGTGGTCTGGTCAGATCATACAAATCTGACATACATCCAGGCGGCAAGACGGCTGAACTCCCGGCAGGCCAGGTGGGCATTGTTTTTTGATCGTTTTAATTTTGTTCTTAGTTATCGCCCAGGTTCCAAGAATCTGAAGCCAGATGCATTGTCCAGAGTCTTTCTCACGGACCAGACAGCTCCAGAAGAGGAGCATATCCTGCCCCAGTCTTGCATCGTGGCTACCCTCACCTGGGGGATAGAATCTCGGGCCTAACAACAGCATCCCGACCCTGGGACAAGGCCTCCTAATGTCATGTTTGTTCCGGTAAACGTTCGTTCGGAGGTTTTGCACTGGGCCCATGGTACCCATTGGCGGCATAGTGGCAAAGTGGTTAGCACGCCTGCCTCACAGCAAGAAGGTCCTGGGTTTGATTCCCATCCAGGGCATGTTCTCCCTGTGTCTGCGTAGGTTTCCTCCGGGTACTCCGGTTTCCCCTACCACCAAAAACATGTACAATAGTCCTCCCCCAAACACACATGGGGCCAGGGCTCCCCTGCAAAAGAGATTTGTAATCTCAGTGGGACTATCCTGGTTAAATAAAGGTTAAATAAATAAAATAAAAACCTGCCTCACGTGCCATCCGGGTATTGGCCGCACCCTTGCTGTCCTGCGCAGCAAGTTTTGGTGGGCCATCATGGACAAGGATACCAAGGACTACATTGTGGGGACGTGTGTTCTCGTAATAAGACCCCCAATCGATCCCCAGCAGGACTGCTACAGCCGTTACCCATTCCTAACCGCCTGTTCACGAAGAACATTCTTTCTTTAAGTTAGTTATTCAATAAATCTGTTTTGAGTTGTTTACCTGGTGTCTGCGTTTGGGTTCTTCACTCGTACATAACAGATTATGACAGGTTGTAACATTTCTTGAAAAGGTGAGTTTTTAACTGTTTCTTAAATGTTTCTAGTGAGTCAGAGGTTCGGATTTGTGAAGGGAGGGTGTTCCAGAGGGTAGGGGCTATGGCAAAGGCTCTGTCCCCCAAGGTACGGTGCTTGGATTTGGTGATAGGGGTGAGGAGTCAGAGGATCAGAAACGGCGGGAGGGGCAATGTTGCTAAAGGATATCCAAGAGGTATGGGAGGGGCAAGGTTATTGAGGGCTTTGTAGTTGATGAGGAGGACCTTGAAGTGGATATGGTACTGAATGGGAACCCAGTGGAGCTGTTGGAGGACAGGGTTGATGTGTTCTCTGTAGCAGGTGTGGGTGAGTAACAGGGCAGCCGAGTTCTGAACGTATTGAAGTTTCTGGAGGTCAGTGGAGAGGAGGCTGTAGAGGATGCTGTTGCAATAGTCCAGTCTGGAGCTTATGAAGGTGACGAAGATGAGCAATGTTTCGGAGGTTGTTTGTAACGTGGGAGGGTGCGGAAGCCGGATTGATAAATTTCATATAACTGATTGGAATCTAGGGATTGCTTCAGTTGAAAGGCAAATAATTGTTTCAGGATTTTGGAGAGAAATGGAAGATTAGATATGGGACGGAATTTTTCTGGGTTATCAGGATCTAGGCCAGGTTTTTTGAGAACAGGTTTGAGGGTGACAAGTTTCATAGCAGAGGGAACAATACCAGAGGTGAGAGAGCAGTTTAAATTTCCAGGATGAGTAGAGTGAGAGAGGGGAGACATGATTTGATTAGTGAGGATGGGGTCCAGGAGGCAGGTGGAGAGATGGGTTTATGGAAAACTGTTTGTGAAAAGAACGACAGGAAGTTATTGCTTTTCTCTGTGGTGAACAAATGAGAAATGTTATCCATTGGGTTAAGGAGTTTGTTTATTGTAGAGAATAGAGTGCGTGGATTGGAAGAACCAGAGTGTATGATACCAGAATAGAACAAAGAAAGGGCTTTACTGAGAGCTGTTTTGTAAAATTGGGTGAAGTCTTTGTAGGCTTGTGCGTGTACAATTAGTCCTGTTTTCTTGTAGAGGCGTTCCAGTTGTCTGCAACTTGTTTTTTTTAGTGCAAGTAAATCTGAGGGGGCAGAGTGAGTGTGTAACAAACAGACAGTTTGTTACAGACATGTAGTGGGGCACAGCGCACTTAAGGTCACTAAGAACTTTTTTATAGCACACAGCACTTAAAACAAACGCAAATTTGCACATAAAGAATGACATTGCACATGATTGGTTGTAAGAAATAATTTATTGATTGTTTTATAGTTTCACCTATGGATCAGCGATTTGGAGGATGGCTGCCAGTCTGCGGGGAGAAAAAACTAATAGAACCGATTGAGAATTGTGCAATAGATATGTGTAATTGTGTGTTTGGTGTTAAGTCTTGTGGTGGAGTGTATTGTAAAGGTGTTTGGTGCCGTGTGTTAGAGTTTACTCACCACTCTGTTCCTTGTGTCCAGGTGTCTGGCTAAAAGAGTCCCCGGGGGAACAAGCAACACTAAAATGTTCTGGGCCAGACCAAGGCAGGGGAATGGAGAGGGGAGAAACTAAATGGTTTATGGGTTTTAAAGAAGTCTAGGTGTTTGGTTTTAGGGTTTGTGAATTGTGTTGGGTTTTAAATATGGTTTATAGTTTGGTTTATTGTTTTGGAGGGTATTAACATGGTTTTAGAAAAGCTTATGTTAATGTATAATAATAATAATCTTTATATTGCACTTTTCCACCTACTGTAGTAGGCACTCAAAGCGCTTTACATACATTAAGCTATTTACCAGTGTTACAGAACACTCACTGAAAGCAATGTAGGTTATAGGTAAGTGTCTTGCCCAAGGACAGAACGACAACAACGGGGGAGAGCGGGATGTTATGATGTTTTGGGATGTTTCCAGCTGGGATCGAACCTCACACCGAAGGACGGCCCCTCTACCCACTGAGCTACTGCTGCCCTATGTATGTACCTGTGGGGTTGGTTTGGTTTTACCCAGTTAGTTGGGACGTATTTAAGGCGCCTCAAATCATTATTCTGGGTCGTCGCTGCTGCTGGAGAGGACTGAACTCATTCTGCCTCCATTGCACTTTTGCACCTAGCACTTTTGTATATTTATTGAAAAAGAAATAGAAATATAAGAAAAACAGTGGACGATGCCAACTCCTTGATTCCAGTGCTTGATCATTGCTTGTTGTATCTCACTGACCTCCAGCCGCTAACCAGGCCCCGGCGTAACAGAGTGAATTTAACAGTTTTTGTTTAAACAGGGGGTAAGTTGATTGAGGCAAGTGGACAGTTTATTATTATATAGTGTTACCTTGTTGTGTGTGGTTGGTTGTTCAGGGAGTATAAATTGAGCTAAAGATTCAGATATGCAGGTAGAGAGTGAGATGGGACAGAGGGACTTAATATTTCTGAAGACAATGGTACACTTTTGCTTAGATATGGATATGGGTATAGCCACATGATCCGAGATTGAGTGTAAGAAAAGAATAAGAAAATGCAATAAAAACAAAAATATTACAAAAATATTAAGGGGCACATTTACTAAAAGACATAGCACAATTGTCCCAGAATTTTATTATTTTTAAAGTTTAGACGGCAAAAAAAGTAAAAAAAAATAAAAATAATAAGGTTCTAATAATAATGGATTGGATTTATATAGCGCTATTAAAGGAACTCAAACCACATTATAAAGTCCATTATTCATTTACTCCACAGTCCCACACTGGTGGAGACATAGCAACCAAGTTGTGCCTCTCTTCCAAAACATACTCACACATTCATACACCAGAGCTATAGACACTGGCATTAAGGTGTGTAAAGTGTCTAAGACACAATGACTGTATGACCTGGGGAGAGTGGGAATCAAACCGCCAAACTTCCATTTATAGGATGACCGGTCTACCACCTGAGCCACTTGCCACTCTCACTTCAGTTGTTGGGGTATTAAGAGGCACCAATTCAACTAGCTGTGTATTTTGGCAAAGAGTGGAAACCATATTGTAATTAACTTTTAATAGACTCAAAAGTGACTCAAGACTTTATTCTATACTTGTCTTCAAGACTAACTGAAACTAACCATCAACATGTACAGTTTTTTGGCCATTTTTCAGAAAATATGAATGACAACACAATCTTTTTTTTACTCATAGTTAGTGGTTGGGTGAAGCCATTAACTGTCAAACAACTGTGTCTACTCTTTTTAAATCAAAATGACCCGGATAAAAAGTTTACATACCCCAGTTCTTAATACCGTTTACCGAATACATCAATGACAGCTTGAAGTCTTTTATGGTAGTTGTGGATGAGGCGCTTTATTTTCTCAGATGGTAAAGCTGTCCATTCTTCTTGACAAAAAGCCTCTAGTTCTTGTAAATTCTTGGGCTACATGAACAGCACATTTAAGATCTCCCCAGAGTGACACAATAATGTTGCGGTCAGGAGAATGAGATGGCCAATCCAGAACCTTCAATTTATGTTGTTGTAGCCAATGACATGTCGACTTGGCCTTGTGCTTTGGATCGTTGTCATGTTGAAACGTCCAAGTAATTTTCCCACATCCCCAAAACATTAGCGATCCATCTCTGTTTCACAGTAGGAATGGTGTACCTTTCATCATAGACCTTGTCGACTCCTCTCCGAATTTGTAACATTTATGGTTGTGGTTGAAGAGTTCTATTTTGGTCTCATCACTCCAAATGACTTTGTTCCAGAAGTTTTAAAGATTGTCTCTGTGCAGTTTGGCATATTGTAAAAGCAGTATGTTTTGTGGCATTTGTGTAGTAATGGCTTTCTTCTGGCAACTCCACCATGCAGCCCATTTTTCTTTAAGTGCCTTCTTATTGTGCATCTTGAAACAGCCCCACCACTTTTTTCAGAGATTCCTGTATTTCAGCTGAAGATATTTGTGATTTTTTTATTTTTTCTGCTAGGAACAATTTTTCTGGCAGTTGTGGCTAAAAAAATTTGTTGGTCTACCTAACGTTTTAATTTTCCACTTCTTAATTAGTTTGTACACTGCTGATTGTCATTCTCTTGGATATTTTTTTTATATCCCTTTCCTGTTTTATACAGTTAATTTACCTTTTTCCGCAGATCATTTGACAAATGTTTTGCTTTCCCCATGTCTCAGAATACAGAAACATCAGTGCAACATCAGTGGATGAAAGATGCCAAGAAACTCACTGACCTTCTATACACACACACCTTTTACAAGCAAACAGATCACATGTGAGGATGGTTACCTTTAGTAGCCATTCAAACCTGTTTGTGTCAACTTGTGTTCATGTTATCAGGTCAAAATCCCCAGGGTATGTAAACATTATGATCAGAGTCATTTGGGTAGTTTCTGTTGTCATTATGATTTTAAAACGAGTAAACACATTTTTATTTTTTACAAGAAAGGGCTTCACCCATTCATTTCACTAACTATGAGTGAAAAAAAGGTTTTTATGTCACATTCTCTGAAAAATGGCCAAAAAATTATGAAAAACTTATGAGCACAGCTGTATATTACTTAGTACAGGCATTAAGGCTATAGATGCAAACGAATGAAAAGCCTCACCACGTCAGTGTAGGGAGACAAAATAAAACAATGTTTTGTTCAGTGCCCCACCATGTATATACTTTGGAGTATTTATGTCTCTAGGATTTCTTTAAAAAATCCCTTAAAATATAATGTCGGCTACATATTCTTTTTAGTAGGACAGAAGTTGCCTCTGTGGATTTTTGAGAGCCAACGCGCTTGTACGATCCCATCTATGGGGAAAGAGTGTAAAAGTAAGTGACAATGTCACAGACTCTATACTGTCTCTAGTATATTCCTATGATTCCTTATGATCTACAGTGCAGATCGAAAGTGTAGCTGGATGTCAGCTGAAGGACCAGCGCTTCTTTTTCTTTTTCATCTCTCATCACTTTGTCTACCTTTCATTCACAAAACTCAACTTTAACAATCTTGTGCTTTGAAGCCATCTGCTAAGCCACACTAAGCCATATATTTATGTTATGTGTTTTAATTCTGAATACTTAATTAGTTATTCATTTATGCATGATGAGTTTACGTTATGTGTGTTATGGTTTATACTTATGCAAGGTTTATAATCAAGGAGACCTTTTATTTTTTTTTATGGTTAGGTGTCTGTGGTGCAGCTTGGGGGGGTAACAGGAAGAGACTACTCGAAAAACCTCACCTCAAAAGAACCTAGATTAGGGGCATAAAAATGTTAGTTAGGGGACATTATTAGGGCAGTTAGAAGGAAAAATCATTTCTATCCATTGACTAAAAAAAACACCAGTTGTGTCTCAAGGAAGAAGATAGTGCGCAAAGGAATTGTTGGCTATTTCTATCCAGTGAGCATAATCTAAAGATGGTGTAGTCTGTACGTCAGGGAAGAAATTGATAAAAGGGATTATTTCTATCTTTAGGTATAATCTAAATAAGTCGTACATATAGATAACTCTGAGGAGGAAGTTAGCACGCAAGCAGAAAATTGTGAGGCTAATTCTATCCACAGATTATAGGCGTAAAAAGCACCGTTTATATCCCGAGGAGGAAATGTTTGAAGAGACCAAGACCATAAGTTCAGACCAGGCTCTGGAAAGAGAGGCTGAACTGAGGTGCCGCGGCGTGTGGACCGGTCAGAGTGTGTGTGAATAAATGTGTGTGTACACGGAAGCCCTGAAAACAGTCGATAGTGAGTATTAACTGGATTTAGAGCTTTAAAAGTGAAGGAAAATAGGTTATAACAATTAAAATAATATGGTTAAGAGAATTAAAAGAGGTGAAGAAGAAATGGGGCGGCAGTGGCTCAGTGGTAGAGCAGTCGTCCTTCAACCGGAAGGTAGGCGGTTTGATTCCCGCTCTCCCCACAGTTCATACTGCCGTTGTGTCCTTGGGCAAGACACTTAACCCACCTTGCCTCCAGTGGCTGTAACACTGGTAATTACATTAGAACAATGTAAGTCGCTTTGAATTAAAGCGTCAGCTAAATGAATAAATGTAAATGAAATTAAAAGTAATAATAAGAGAAAGTTAACAAAAGAGCGCTGAAAAAATTTAGAGGAATAAAGTTAATTTAAAATTGAATAAACTCACTAAAAGAAGGTAATAAAAAGGACGAGGAAATGAAGCCTAGAGCCTAAATGCTAAAAATAAATCGGAGGAAAAAGAGTACGGCAAATCAGAATTAAAATAGGAATAGCTTTGCGTTAAAACCAACAATAAAGAAAAACTAAAAGTAAAACGAATTTATCTGGCAAAAGAAATAATCAGGGAAAATTAAAAGTAAGGTAAAGTGAGTATTTAGAGGTTTACGCTAAGACAGGAATAGTTCAAAAGCACGAATTAAATTAGCAGTAAATATAACTCGATTTAAAAACACTGTGCGGAGAATTATTAAAAATGGAACTGTGGTCTCAAGAAAGTTGAATTTATCTCAAAGTAGGTCTAGCGATCCGAAAGCATCACAATTATTCTATTAGAGAGACATTTAGAATTTCTAGCAACATTACAAATCCATGGTGCGACATTGCTGCTGTTAGAAAATACTATGGAAGAGACGGGAGACTTGTGCTTAATCAAAAAGTCTCAAGAAAATTAAAAAGAAAATTATTAACATCCAAAAAAAACCCCAGCAAAAACGGAACCAACCCAAGACCCAATATTAATAGAAATAATTTGAAAAGGGTAAAAGTACTATATTGCTCAAAGCGGTGTCAGGATGGGAGCGAAAAACACAAAAGACACAACCACTCTGACTCCATTGGAAATAATCATTAGACAAAAACCCCAACATGAAAAACGAATTAGAGATTATATGAGAAAGTGGCATCAAAGAACACAGAATACTTTACAGTGGCCCCTTACGGGAAGTTTTGATCTAACGCGCTGTAATGAAATGGAAAGTAACATAAGACATTACAAGGCTAAGGATGACAGTGATAAACGAGAAGGGAAACAAACTAACACAAACAGCTGAAACGAGGTCTAAACTTGTTGTTAAGCCTTGTACCGAGCCTACAGCTCCTCTACTTTACACCGAAATTGCTGGGCAATACCCAATAAAAGAAATATCTGAGAAAATGGACGGTGAAATAACTGGTAAATTTAAACTAGCTTTAACTAAACCAAGACGGGGAACTCTAGGCAGAGGCCATGACAGTGACTCCGACAGCGCCTCGATCAGAGTGATGAGGAGGGAGAATATGTGTCACAGGGTGCCGGTTTGCACCTTGTGTGTGTTCTCTCTTTTACTACCCTGTGAGTGCGCGTCCCCTTTAAATTTTTGCAGACACACGGATGGACTCGTGATGGGGAACGCCCACCACACCTGCACAATCACCAGGACCAATAGGATATGCCCGGGTCCAGTTCAAAAGGCCCAATGGAAGGACAGACAGGGACAGAGAACTGAGAGCGGAGAAAACCAAGACAAGCAGACGGCACAGGAGGAGGGAGCGGCCCGGCAGACGCCGGGCAAAGGAGAAAGGGACGGAAAAAGGAAAGGAGGATTGGCAGCAGACGGGAAGTGAGAAGGGAACGGAAACAGAACGGGGGGAAAAACCAGCACCGGCGGACGCCGGTGAGAGGAGGAAGGAAGCCGGGAGGATTCCCGAACAGACCTGAGGCCAGGGTACCCGCGAGGCATGTCTGGTAGGACGGGGAGCGAGGGGCCGATGAGGAAGCCTGGGGCGACCCGCGACCAGAGTGAGAGAGCCAGGGACCGGTACGGGCAGAGGAACTACGCCGGGGAAGTGGACGGACAGAGAAAGTAAAGGAAAATGAAAAGAGGAAGAAACCAGGAAGGAGAGAGAAGCCAGGAAGGAGAGAGAGAACCCGGAAGGAACAGAGAGAAGGAGAAACGGAGGAACGGACAGAGAAAGAGAACATTGAGCAGCACGAAGAGCTGGACCGACTGAAGGCAACGGGAAGCCAGAGAAACCCCAAGAGTCTACCGCATACACCGCTCTGATACAGCTAAGTAGAGGGAAGTGACAATAACTGTGTGGAGGTTACACCTACCCGAGCTGTTTTTACCTGTGTGCCTAAGACTGCCTTCCCCTGTCCACAGCGCCATCTTCCCCCTTCGGAGCAGAGACCGGAATAGGACTTAAGGAGCGGCCGGCCGTATCTACCCGGACCAGGAGGGAACCAGGGACCTGTACAACGCCATTTTAAACGCTAAGTAAAGGGACGTGTCCCGTGTTTTATTGCATGCTGTGCGGTTCAATTTATATATATATTTGCGTGGTCGCTGAGCCGACATTTTCGTGTGTGTTTTAGCCCTGTGGTGGCGTATTGGGACCTCGGAGTCCACTGGGACCGCTGAGGGAGCGCCAGCACTCCTCTAAACCGGCCCCGCGGCGCGGACGGGAGGCTGAGGCCTACAACTAAAAACTGCTCTCCTTAAAAGACTGCTCTCCCCGCAGCTTTCCCCGGACTTTCCCCTATACTCACGGATTAACTTTAAAGCCTATAGACTGGGCTTCTTATCACTGTTTTGTTTTGTTTCTTTTTACCTTGCATACTTTTTAATAAATTCAGACTTTTTAACTTGGAAACTCAGTCCCCTCGTGTTTCTCTGTGGTACATCTTTTGGTGGTGATCAACGAACCTAAAGCCGAAGGCGGCGACATATGCAAAAGCGCGCTCACATCGTAAAAGAATTAAAAGAAAGGAATATGAAAAATTTTATGAACAAAAGGTCAGTCCCGACAAGATAGACATGACTACAAGCAACTAACAGTCGCAGAGAGATTTCTAAACCAAAAAAACAAGAGTGAGGAGGAGAGTTCCTCTGTAGATGGCCACTCTTTAAGACAAAACCCGAGAGTTTCATTCTAAACCAGACTTCACATAGTCCAGAGGATTATAGAAGAATACTTAAAGAAAAAGGAGTAGATTATGGAATTAAAAAATTATCAGAGAAAGAACAAAGTTTAAGAGAGAGACTGAAGTCAAGCTTATCTGAAGAATTTACAGCCTTAAGAGTTGCAGACGAGCTACAGAGACGAGCAAAAAAGAGAATACATCTGTCTGAAAAAACACTAGCAGAGATAGAGGAAGTAAAATATGATACTGGGAAAGAGGGGATGAGACTTCGCAGCCGGCAGTCAATAACCCCTCCCCCTCCTGAGAATGAAGACTTAGGAACAGGAATGTTTCCCATACTGACAAGAGGCCACAGTGAGCCACAGTATATTCCTTGGTCATTTACAGATATGATTGGTCTGGCTAATGGACTTCCTTATTTATCACAAGGTGCGAATAAATTCGTTTTTGATTTATAGAATTAAACAGCTGGGGCCCGTCTGGCTCTTGGGGACCTTAAAGCATAGATCGTGTATCTGGCAGGGAAGCACATAACTGAAGAATTGTTCACAGCAGCTGAGTTGCCACTGGTTATACAAGGGAATCAAGCCGACCACATAGGCTTCAACAGACACAGAGCCAGAATATGAGCAGAGCTCCGTCAGATATTCCCAGAACGATTAGACCCATCTAAGCTTGAGTCAGAAAAATTAAATGATACAGTGTCTATCAAAATTCCTGTTTACGTTTCAAAAGAGAGAGATGAAACAGGAAGTGCCTGGAACTTAAACAAAACCACACAAAGCCTGTTCAAAGTGATGGTTAAGAAGGCAATGCCTCCTGAAGTCCAAACTAAACTGGGCTCAGTAGTAGGATTAATGAAGATGGAGTGGACTTTGTTCGCTGAACATGTTATACATCATGTGGAAGCTTGTAGGAAAGAAAAGAAAATAGAAGAAGAAGCTAATAAAAGTTTGGTGAATAAACTAACTCAGCTGCAAGTAAACGACTTAACCAACAAAAAGAAAAAAGAAAAAGGGAAATTACAAGCTCCTATAATGACTTCAGAAAATTATCAGCAGCTGCAGCAGACGCAGGCGCAGCCGCAGCAGACGCAGCAGACGCAGCAGAGTCCGGCCGCAGCAGACGCAGCAGAGTCCGGCCGCAGCCAGGGATATAAATAACTATTTTGTGTCCCGATAATCCATAGCAGGACAAATGTTACCACAACAAGCCAATTGGACTCAGGGAGGCCATGGGGAGTACGAGGACTGCCCACACAAAGAAGTACATATGGACAAAGAAACAGACCTACGCTACATCCTGTAAGTACGGATTTCACCTCAGTCGGCAGGCCAAGGGTGCTGGATCTGTGGTCAGAGGGGACACATGCAATGGGACTGTCCAAACGGCCCAATGACAAGACCAGGGAGGATGTACTAGTGGTGCCCGGAGAACAAGAGAGAGGAGAAAATTGTCCCAGTTGTATCCACTAAATCACATGATGAGCCAATAATTACAGTAACAATACAAGACAATGACTATCAATTTATAGTTGATACAGGTACTCTTGTATTGGAAAAGAAGGAAGAGATATACCATTACAGTGGTGGACGAAGTACACAAACCAAGTACTTGAGTTAAAGTACAGATACACTAGGTAAAATATTACTTCAGTAAAAGTAAAAGTACTCCCTTTTAACTTTCACTTGAGTAAAAGTACAAAAGTATTTGCCTTCAAATGTACTTAATTATCCAAGTACTAGGCTATAATGCCCTTATAATTTTTGTCAGTCTCTTGTCCCCTTTAGGTGCCAGGAATTATTTAAAAAATACAGATTTTTGAGATCCAAATTTCAAAAGGCTGTGGTTTGAAAATGATAAGAGATAGAGTCCTACACTAAACTGGAAAAATGTCAGGTACGACCCAAAGTATTTAAGTAAATAAAATTTAAGCATATAATTTAAACTACAACTTCTAATAAACCATAACTAGTAAAACGTATGCAAATAGTTATGAGAAATATACACATGTACTGTATGTGTGTGGTTGCAGTTGCTTTATCTTTTCTTATCCATCCAAGTGGCATAGTTAGTAGTTTTTTAGAGTGTGGGACCTCTCATAAAGCACAGCACACAGCCATCACTTTTATTACTATCGCTGCTTTGATTAGTGCATTTGCGCTGACTATGTTTACCCCTGCCTCTCCCTCCTCGACTGGGTAAAGTGTCAGGATGAACAACATGTATTTGTCCCAAACAGCTGTCAATAGAAGCTGCATTATTCCCAAACTCCCTGTCACTCCCGCGGCCACGGCAGTACACGTGCCCCGGCTTCTATCACCTGTGCTAAAGGTAAAGCTGCAGGTGCTAAAGGTAAAGCTGCAGGTGCTAAAGGTAAAGCTGCAGGTGCTACGCGCACACGGCTTCCCATTACAACATCCCCTTCACGACTAGTTTCCTCCCGTTTCTTTCACTGATGTTTGGTGAAATGTGGGAAAAACAGCGTGTGATTTATGAGAGACGCTGAAAAAGGCACGAGCAGCGGCGCCGCTGTCCAAGTTACACACGCACTCACTCTGGCTCATTCTCACTTTCACTCGGCTGAAAAGACTCTAAAGGTAGATGTTCTCCCTCAGAATCAGAGTCAGCCATTACTAATACCAAAGCTTCATCACAGGTGTATTTTTTATTTGTTATTTTCATGTTTATCAGCTCGCGTGTAGAGAACGAGGCTTCTGAGCCGGTCCTGACACTCCCACTGAGACGCGTCTTTGAGGTCTTCTTCTACAAACATTTTTAATTGCAACACAAGGAACGACTAATTTTGCAAAATGTAATTGAGTAAAAAGTAAGATATTTGACGTTGAAATGTAGTGAAGTAAAAAGTATCCCTTAATGGAAATACTTAGTAAAGTACAGATACTGGAAAAAAACTACTTAAGTACAGTAACGAATTACATTTACTTCGTTACTGTCCACCACTGTACCATTATCAGATACAAATGTAAAGACAGTGGGATTCTCTGGGAAAACACAAATTATTCCTCTCACAAAAAAAGTACATGCACGCAAGGAGGTCTCCAGGTGAATTTCCCCGATGACACAGAGAGTAAAATGATGTCTGCCACGGCAAACTCCCAGCTCAAACATAATTGGCTGAAATGGAAATTCAGGATTGAGAGACAATTTAAGGACTTCCGTGTGCCAAAGACGCCACTACACTGTACACTGATGTATGATGAAAATCAAGACAATATGGATTATGAGGACAATTGGCAAGAACACATGGCTGGTAAAAGTATTTCTGTTACAAGCCATTATATATTTATCGGCAGGCAAGGAGCTGTAGCGGTACCGCTTATTACCCAACTTGAACTTGGTTTCTGATCACGGACTCTAGTCCTCATGTCACCTTAATGCTGGCAGGGGGACTGGAGTCATGTGCACTTAAACCTGGTAAAGGATGTAATGTGCGTTAATCTACCAACAGAAAACAGAGGGTTGATGTCTCAGAAGATTATCAATATTTTAGAATTAAAATAGAAGCCTGTGATGTAGTCCAGGCCGAAAGAGTAATTGTAGACAGAACTACTTCAAAACAACTAGTATTATCAGAGAGACATAATGTCTTGTTAGAACAGGTACCAGCTGAACTCTGGTCTAAAAGCAAAACAGACATCACCTCCAATACAAATACGCATTAAACCTGAAAGTGCAAAGAATAAAACAATACCCCCTAAGTCAACAAGCAATTGAAAGAATAAGGCCAACAATTGAAGGGCTACTAGATACAGGAGTATTGGTAGAACTAAAGGGTCCCTGTTATACACCAATCTTTCCTATAAAGAAACCACATTCACCTGATTATAGGCTGGTACATGATTTAAGAGCAATTAATGCAATTATTGAGGATGAAAGACCCGTTGTACCTGACCCCTGTCTGATAATGTCTAACATTCCAGCGGATGCAGAGTGGTTCACAGTTATCGATTTGTGCTCAGCTTTTTTCAGCATTCCTATACATCCTGACTCACGCTACCTGTTCTGTTTTACCTTTTATGACCGAGACGGGAGAGAAAGGACCCTGTCCTACAGCCGACTGCCACAAGGCCTAAAGTTGTCCCTATCAAAATTAAACCAGGCGCTGACTCATGTCCTGCAAAGTTTGAACTTCATGAGTACAGTAATCCAACTCTAATGCAGGACTGAGGACTCAAATGCGCACAAGACAGTGAAGGTAAGTGACACTTTACTAAAGTACAGATAGTGATAGGAAGCTGGATATGGGATCTGAGGCTGTAGTCCGTGCTGAGTAACTTCGCTGATGGCTGAAGTGAAGTCCTGAAATGGAACCAAGCCGAGGAGCTGGACCAAGATCTGGAGTGGAGCTGTAGATTGGCAATGAGGATTGGAACCGAGCCGGTGACGGGGATCAAGCTGGAGAGATGGGCTGAGAGTTGGAGTTGAGCCGTGAAGCTGAACCGAGACCTGGTGCCGAACTGGTGACTGGAGACCAAGCTGGAGAGCTGGGCTGAGAGTTGAAGTCCAAACCTGAGACCTGGAGTGAAGGCTGGAGAGAGGGCTGAAACAAGAGCTGGAACAAACGCTGGAAACATTCACACAAAGTATGCTGAACGATCTGGCAGGGAAGAGGTGGACAGGAGAGGTTTAAATACCTCACTGATGGTAATAGGTTACAGGTGCTTGGGACAGGTGGCAGTGATGAGATGAAGGAGAGAGAAGGAAAGTGGAGCGGATCCCTGAGAGACACGGAGTGGATCTGACACCAATATGTAGACGATCTGCTAATATGTAGTCCTAATCGGTAACAGTGTGAAAAAGATTCTATCACTGTGTTACAAACCTTAGCACATGGAGGACACAAAGTTAGTAAAGAAAAATTACAATTTTGTCAACCTGAGGTGGAATATTTAGGTCGTGTCCTCAGTGGGAATAAGAGAAGAATTGCTCCGTCTCATATAGAGGCTATAACAAAGGCGCCAAAACCACAAACTGTGGGACAGATGATGACATTCTTAGGCACAGCTGGCTATAGTAGACCATGGATTTGTGATTTTGCACAATTAGTTTCACCATTAAGAGGTCTGATGAAATTTGCAGGTCAGGGTGATATTCGGGCTCGATTAAACTGGACTGAAGAAGCTGACAGAGCATTGCATTAAAAGACAGCATGCAAAAAGCTCCAGCACTTGGAAATCCTGATTATAAAAAATGTTTCATATATATGTAGCAGAGAGAGATGGCTATTCATGTAAACTGGCTTAAAAGTAAACATTTACACAGCTTCACAGTATAGCTATGGAGTTGTGCATTTACATGCAAAAACATGGGAGCAGCGGGGGTTTCAGAAAGCCAATGGGAAACCTGTGATACACAAGGAGGCAATAACGGATTTATTAGCGGCAGTAAATTTGACTGCCAAGCTTGCTGTCATGAAATGCACCGCTCACCAGAGAGCTAAGAATTTATTAAGTCAAGGCAATAACTTAGCTGACAAATTAGTAAAAAATGAGGCTTCGGGTGTGTGTCAAGCTCCAGTGTTAATGAAAGGAGATAATGGGCCATTAATGAGCTTGGACATTATCAGCACAGAGCAGGAGAAAGCAGGACTGTATGAGAAAGCTGAGTGGGAGCGAAAAGGCGCCATAAAAACGTCTCCGGCAGGATCTGATATGGTTTTATGGAGGAGTGTGCAAGGAAAGTTGGTATTACCAACCTTCTTAGTAAAAACTGTCATAGAGCAGGCCCATGGTCCAGACCATAGATCAAGAGCAGAGGTTTTGAAGAATATTCAGATAACGTGGTGGACACCTCTCCTAGCCCCCACCGTGGATCGTGTGTTAAAAGAATGTCAAGTCTGTAATCTTCACAACATTAAGAAAGTCTCTGTAACCCCTCTTGGGCACATACCAACAGTGTCAGGTCCTTTTGTTCACTTGTATATGGACCACATAGATATGACTGAAAGAATAAGAGGATTCAGATACATTTTGGTTGTTGTTGACAGGTTCAGTAGATGGATAGAGGCGGTGGCAACGAGAAAGCCTGACACTAAGTCAGCTGCTAATTTTCTGTGTAAAGAAGTCTGTCCTAGATTTGGCGTTCCGCGGAGGTTGTTGTCCGATAACGGCACTGCCTCTACATCAGCAGTGATGCCTCAGGCAATGGCAAAGCTTGGGATAAAACAAACGTTTGGCTGTGTGTACCATCCACGTGCGCCAGGGACAGTGGAAAGAGCCAACGGTACACTAAAGGGTAAATTGGCTAAAATTATAGCAGACAGTCAGAATAAGGTTAATTGGGTGGAGGCATTACCTCTGGCCCTGATGAGCATGAGGTCACAAGCCAATAGACTAACACATCTCACACCACACGAGATGCTGACAGGTAGGCCATTCCCGGTCCCGAACTATAATGGACCTGGGGAGAATCCACCTGTGGAACAATGTGAGAAAGGACTTTTAAACTACCTACAACATTTAACAGAAATCCATAAGGTCATATTTCAACAGGTCAAAGCAGCTGGAGAAAGCACTGCTGAGATAGACGCATCCTTACAAAACGTCAAGCCTGGTGACTGGGTGTACATCAAAGTGGTCAGACAGAAGTGGGCAGAGCCTAGATGGTCAGGTCCATATCAAGTACTGCTGTCCACAGAAAACGCTGTGAGAGTTGCTGGGAAGAAAGTCTGGTACCATTTATCGTGTTAACGACCAGCGGAAGCTCCATTCCAGGTACAGACAATTAAAACTTTTTTGAAAGAAAGGGCACAGATCCCTGAGGAGCACAGCAAAGATCAGATAAATACTGAAAAGCCATTAATAAGAAGACGTTCTCAGAGACTAAGAGACAAGCAGGAAAAGACTGTGAGCAGGGCAGAGGCCCATCTGGGAGAGAATACTCCCATAGACTTGGATACTAGCTCTAAAGCAGCTGTCTGTGATCCTGAATTAAAGGATCAAAGAGGGGTGGAAGGAATATTTCTGATCAAAAAACCCAGGATGATGTACATACCAAAGAAACAGAGCCATCGCTGCCTAATCACTGTAAATTATGAGGCAGAAGGAGGGGAAGAAACAAGATGGCTTAATTGGAGAACAAAGCTTTTTCTCACGACCATAGTAATAGGCTTGACAATAATAGGACTGAATAACACCACAATAAATAATGTAAAAGACGAGACAGAAATTGAATTTGAACAAAGGAAATGTGCACTTGCACTAAGTTTACATGCAGCTGAAGCAGAAGAATTACCATTAGGAAACAGGCTAAATGTAACCTATGCAAGATCAAACATGTTAAAATGAACTTGGGTCACAGGACCAAATAAAACAATTTGTTTTGCAATTCATGGAGAATCAGAATACAGGCAGTGCAGGAGAGAAGGAGCTCTCACTTTAGAAATTGAATGTACACAGGATCAGCGTATTGATGTAAAGAAGTTAATCAAGATGAATAAAGAAAAAGCTAAGAAACTAATAAAATTTAAATTGGAGCATAGAGAGAAAAGAGAGGTTAAGTCACGACAGTTTAGTGCAGACTGTTTGGATTTTAGCCTTTCAGTAAACTGAACATCATCTCTAAAAAAGCTGTTGAATGTCTTACCATCCGTGAGGTATGTGGGCTCTAGAGCAACCGCAGCGTGGGCCTGGGAACAGACAAAACACATTTTATTGACTGGATATGAACATATAGAACATATAATACAGTACAGAAGAAGAATGGGTTTCCACTAGAGACCCAGGTTCTATTGTGGCCCTTGAGGAAAATAATTGCCAACCCCTGGTCTTGGTTCTGGTAAAATAATAAAAGACATATCCTGAACCTGTCACACAATAATAAAAAATAATAATTTAAAGTAAAAATTCAAAGTATTAATTAAATTAATTGAATTAATTAAAAGTAATTTAAAGTCTCTAACAATAAATAATGAGTCTTTGATGACATTGTTATAGTGGATTTTTACTGTTTGTAAAATGGTTGACTGGTTACTTGATAATTGGGAGAAAAAGAATCTGATAACACCTAGCCATTTGAGCCCATGTTTGTGTGACTAACCCCTCAGGAGACATCTACTGGAGGTACGGGCCCCACTAGCGATTATATAGGTGCTAAGCAGCGCCGTAGTGGACTAATTGTGGTAATAAAAAAAAAAAATGTATATATATTTTTTATATACACATACTGTACGTTACCCTAACTCAATCCTTGGCAACAAGTGGCGCAGTGGTTAGCACTGGGCCTTTCTGGGTGGAGTTTGCATGTTCTCTTTTTGCTCGGGTGGGTTTTCCCCACTAACATCAAAAACATGCTGTGGCTGTCATTAAGGAATTTTGCATTGGGGATAATACAGGAATAAAAAAACATAATAATACTAGTAATACGGTGGTTCAAATAAGCATGTTCTAATTGTGCAGAGAAATCTCCAAAGGTCTGAGAGGTTTTTAATCCGTCAAAGTAGCTGTAGTCTACACCTCTAAACATGTTATCTTAACGAGACTCCAGATGTGCTAAAACCAAAAGGCCGCAGTGAGCCACAGTATATTCCTTGGTCATTTACAGATATGATTGGTCTGGCTAATGGACTTCCTGATTTATCACAAGGTGCGAATAAATTCGTTTTTGATTTATAGAATTAAACAGCTGGGGCCCGTCTGGCTCTTGGGGACCTTAAAGCATAGATCGTGTATCTGGCAGGGAAGCACATAACTGAAGAATTGTTCACAGCAGCTGAGTTGCCACTGGTTATACAAGGGAATCAAGCCGAACACATAGGCTTCAACAGACACAGAGCCAGAATATGGGCAGAGCTCCGTCAGATATTCCCAGAACGATTAGACCCATCTAAGCTTGAGTCAGAAAAATTAAATGATACAGTGTCTATCAAAATTCCTGTTTACGTTTCAAAAGAGAGAGATGAAACAGGAAGTGCCTGGAACTTAAACAAAACCACACAAAGCCTGTTCAAAGTGATGGTTAAGAAGGCAATGCCTCCTGAAGTCCAAACTAAACTGGACTCAGTAGTAGGATTAATGAAGATGGAGTGGACTTTGTTCGCTGAACATGTTATACATCATGTGGAAGCTTGTAGGAAAGAAAAGAAAATAGAAGAAGAAGCTAATAAAAGTTTAATGAATAAACTAACTCAGCTGCAAGTAAACGACTTAACCAACAAAAAGAAAAAAGAAAAAGGGAAATTACAAGCTCCTATAATGACTTCAGAAAATTATCAGCAGCTGCAGCAGACGCAGGCGCAGCCGCTGCAGCAGCAGCAGGCGCAGCAGAGTCCGGCCGCAGCCAGGGATATAAATAACTATTTTGTGTCCCGATAATCCATAGCAGGACAAATGTTACCACAACAAGCCAATTGGACTCAGGACAGGAGGACATGGGGAGTACGAGGACTGCCCACACAAAGAAGTACATATGGACAAAGAAACAGACCTACGCTACATCCTGTAAGTACGGATTTCACCTCAGTCGGCAGGCCAAGGGTGCTGGATCTGTGGCCAGAGGGGACACATGCAATGGGAGTGTCCAAACGGCCCAATGACAAGACCAGGGAGGATGTACTAGTGGTGCCCGGAGAACAAGAGAGAGGAGAAAATTGTCCCAGTTGTATCCACTAAATCACATGATGAGCCAATAATTACAGTAACAATACAAGACAATGACTATCAATTTATAGTTGATACAGGAGCAACCTACTCTTGTATTGGAAAAGAAGGAAGAGATATACCATTATCAGATACAAATGTAAAGACAGTGGGATTCTCTGGGAAAACACAAATTATTCCTCTCACAAAAAAAGTACATGCACGCAAGGAGGTCTCCAGGTGGATTTCCCCGATGACACAGAGAGTAAAATGATGTCTGCCACGGCAGTGATGGACACAAAAGTGACAGTTCAGCCTGTTGTGTATTGGCTGAGATGGCCCAGAAACTCCCAGCTCAAACATAATTGGCTGAAATGGAAATTCAGGATTGAGAGACAATTTAAGGACTTCCGTGTGCCAAAGACGCCACTACACTGTACACTGATGTATGATGAAAATCAAGACAATATGGATTATGAGGACAATTGGCAAGAACACATGGCAGGTAAAAGTATTTCTGTTACAAGCCATTATATATTTATCGGCAGGCAAGGAGCTGTAGCGGTACCACTTATTACCCAACTTGAACTTGGTTTCTGATCACGGACTCTAGTCCTCATGTCACCTTAATGCTGGCAGGGGGACTGGAGTCATGTGCACTTAAACCTGGTAAAGGATGTAATGTGCGTTAATAATTGGCTACCAACAGAAAACAGAGGGTTGATGTCTCAGAAGATTATCAATATTTTAGAATTAAAATAGAAGCCTGTGACACAGTCCAGGCTGAAAGAGTAATTGTAGACAGAACTACTTCAAAACAACTAGTATTATCAGAGAGACATAATGTCTTGTTAGAACAGATACCAGCTGAACTCTGGTCTAAAAGCAAAACAGACATCACCTCCAATACAAATACGCATTAAACCTGAAAGTGCAAAGAATAAAACAATACCCCCTAAGTCAACAAGCAATTGAAAGAATAAGGCCAACAATTGAAGGGCTACTAGATACAGGAGTATTGGTAGAACTAAAGGGTCCCTGTTATACACCAATCTTTCCTATAAAGAAACCACATTCACCTGATTATAGGCTGGTACATGATTTAAGAGCAATTAATGCAATTATTGACGATGAAAGACCCATTGTACCTGACCCCTGTTTGATAATGTCTAACATTCCAGCGGATGCAGAGTGGTTCACAGTTATCGATTTGTGCTCAGCTTTTTCAGCATCCTATACATCTGACTCACGCTACCTGTTCTGTTTTACCTTTTATGACCGAGACGGGAGAGAAAGGAGCCTGTCCTACAGCCGACTGCCACAAGGCCTAAAGTTGTCCCCATCAAAATTCAACCAGGCGCTGACTCATGACCTACAAAGTTTGAACTTCGTGAGTACAGTAATCCAATATGTAGACGATCTGCTAATATGTAGCCCTAATCGGGAACAGTGTGAAAAAGATTCTATCACTGTGTTACAAACCTTAGCACATGGAGGACACAAAGTTAGTAAAGAAAAATTACAATTTTGTCAACCTGAGGTGGAATATTTAGGTCGTGTCCTCAGTGGGAATAAGAGAAGAATTGCTCCGTCTCATATAGAGGCTATAACAAAGGCGCCAAAACCACAAACTGTGGGACAGATGATGACATTCTTAGGCACAGCTGGCTATAGTAGACAATGGATTTGTGATTTTGCACAATTAGTTTCACCATTAAGAGGTCTCATGAAATCTGCAGGTCAGGGTGATAATCGGGCTCGATTAAACTGGACTGAAGAAGCTGACAGAGCCTTCTCTGCATTAAAAGACAGCATGCAAAAAGCTCCAGCACTTGGAAATCCTGATTATAAAAACATTTTTCATCTGTATGTAGCAGAGAGAGATGGCTCTTCATCAGCAGTACTGATGCAAAACAGTGCAGTGGGCAAACAGCCTATAGCTTATTACAGCTCAAAATTAGATAGTATTGAAGAAGGTTTAGCACCATGTTACAGATCATTAGCGTCAGCTGTAACTGCATTTAAAAAGGCTTCAGTGATAACAATGGGTTTTCCAATTACTATGTACACCACGCATCAGTTGCACGCATTGTTGACTAGTCCTAAATTCGTGTTGACACAGGCTAGAAAAACGGGGTATGAAGTAATTCTGTCCGCCCCTGAATTAATAATACAACGCTGTAATACAGTCAACCCGGCTACCAAAATGATAACACCTTTAGATGGAGAACAGCATGACTGCGTAAAATCGACAGATAAATTTCTAAAGCCACGGAAAGAAATGTATAATCAGCCTATTGAAGCAGATTTGACACTATTTGTAGATGGATCTTGTTTCCGAAATGAAAAAGAAATGCATGCAGGTTATGGCATCGCAAAACTTAATGCAGACAATACGTTTACAACAGTACAGGCTACAGGAATTCCACAGCCGTGTTCAGCTTAATTAGCTGAAATAAAAGCTCTGACCGAAGCATGTAAACTAGCTAAAGGCTTAAAAGTAAACATTTATACAGATTCACAGTATGGTTATGGAGTTGTGCATTTACATGCAAAAACATGGGAACAGCGGGGGTTTCAGAAAGCCGATGGGACACCTGTGATACACAAGGAGGCAATAACTGATTTATTAGCGGCAATAAAGTTGCCTGTCAAGCTTGCTGTCATGAAATGCGCCGCTCACCAGCGAGTTAAGAATTTTTTATTATTATCAGCACAGAGCAGGAGAAAGCAGGACTGTATGAGAAAGCTGAGTGGGAGCGAAAAGGCACCATAAAAACGTCTCCGGCAGGATCTGATATGGTTTTATGGAGGAGTGTGCAAGGAAAGTTGGTATTACCAACCTTCTTAGTAAAAACTGTCATAGAGCAGGCTCATGGCCCAGACCATAGATCAAGAGCAGAGGTTTTGAAGAATATTCAGATAACGTGGTGGACACCTCTCCTAGCCCCCACCGTGGATCGTGTGTTAAAAGAATGTCAAGTCTGTAATCTTCACAACATTAAGAAAGTCTCTGTAACCCCTCTTGGGCACATACCAACAGTGTCAGGTCCTTTTGTTCACTTGTATATGGACCACATAGATATGACTGAAAGAATAAGATTCAGATACATTTTGGTTGTTGTTGACAGGTTCAGTAGATGGATAGAGGCGGTGGCAACGAGAAAGCCTGACACTAAGTCAGCTGCTAATTTTCTGTGTAAAGAAGTCTGTCCTAGATTTGGCGTTCCGTGGAGATTGTCGTCCGATAACGGCACTGCCTCTACATCAGCAGTGATGCCTCAGGCAATGGCAAAGCTTGGGATAAAACAAACGTTTGGCTGTGTGTACCATCCACGTGCGCCAGGGACAGTGGAAAGAGCCAACGGTACACTAAAGGGTAAATTGGCTAAAATTATAGCAGACAGTCAGAATAAGGTTAATTGGGTGGAGGCATTACCTCTGGCCCTGATGAGCATGAGGTCACAAGCCAATAGACTAACACATCTCACACCACACGAGATGCTGACAGGTAGGCCATTCCCGGTCCCGAACTATAATGGACCTGGGGAGAATCCACCTGTGGAACAATGTGAGAAAGGACTTTTAAACTACCTACAACATTTAACAGAAATCCATAAGGTCATATTTCAACAGGTCAAAGCAGCTGGAGAAAGCACTGCTGAGATAGACGCATCCTTACAAAACGTCAAGCCTGGTGACTGGGTGTACATCAAAGTGGTCAGACAGAAGTGGGCAGAGCCTAGATGGTCAGGTCCATATCAAGTACTGCTGGCCACAGAAAACGCCGTGAGAGTTGCTGGGAAGAAAGTCTGGTACCATTTATCGTGTTAACGACCAGCGGAAGCTCCATTCCAGGTACAGACAATTAAAACTTTTTTGAAAGAAAGGGCACAGATCCCTGAGGAGCACAGCAGAGATCAGATAAATACTGAAAAGCCATTAATAAGAAGACGTTCTCAGAGACTAAGAGACAAGCAGGAAAAGACTGTGAGCAGGGCAGAGGCCCATCTGGGAGAGAATACTCCCATAGACTTGGATACTAGCTCTAAAGCAGCTGTCTGTGATCCTGAATTAAAGGATCAAAGAGGGGTGGAAGGAATATTTCTGATCAAAAAACCCAGGATGATGTACATACCAAAGAAACAGAGCCATCGCTGCCTAATCACTGTAAATTATGAGGCAGAAGGAGGGGAAGAAACAAGATGGCTTAATTGGAGGACAAAGCTTTTTCTCATGACCATAGTAATAGGCTTGACAATAATAGGACTGAATAATACCACAATAAATAATGTAAAAGACGAGACAGAAATTGAATTTGAACAAAGGAAATGTGCGCTTGCACTAAGTTTACATGCAGCTGAAGCAGAAGAATTACCATTAGGAAACAGTCTAAATGTAACCTACGCAAGATCAAACATGTTAAATCGAACTTGGGTCACAGGACCAAATAAAACAATCACTCATGGTAAATCAGAATTCAGGCAGTGTAGGAGAGAGGGAGCTCTCACCTTAGAAATAGAATGTACACAGGATCAGTGCATTGATGTAAAGAAAGAAAATAGTGGTTAAACCATCACATCAAAATAAAGAGATGAAAAGAATACAGCAACAATTTGTTTTATCAATGGATGAAGTTCTCAGCTAGACAAGTCACAAGGAAAGATTGCATTACATGTTACAATTCTAAAAGAGTGCCCACAATTCGACCAATTCCAGGAGTTAATACAGATGCATGTGAATCAAAAGGAACTTGTTTTGCTGTGTGCAGTAGAACTAGCAAGTGGTGTTAGGGGAAGTTGGACAGATGATGTGACTATATGTCCAAGAACAATAAAATCTGAGATAGAGGCATGGATACCGCCTGTACTTGACATGTCTGAGGGAATAATACATCCGTTTTGTATCGCACAAGGTAACTCAATTAGAGCAACCATGTGGTCTAATGCCTCAATGGATCAGAGAATTGAATGTGAATATCAGAAATTTACCAGCTCGTTATAGACCAGGTTATGCAAACGAGGCTAGACTGTATATATGTAAAACAACTGAGAGAGTTGCTATTAAGTGTGAGCAAGTTATTGAAGATGGAAGACACTTAAGAGTTATACGCAATAACACCTTTATTATGCAATATGGGCTGCCCATGCTAGCGGGGGGAACACAGCCTTTGGCAGATATATTCTGGTTATGCGATGATGTGAGTAGTATAAAAGTTACTTTACCTAAGAATTGGACTGATATTTGTGCACCAATTATGTTAACAAGTCAGGTGGTGGTAATAGAGTTAGACAAATTTAATAATAATAACAAAAGTAGCATTAGACAGGCCAGAAGCACAGAAGGAAAATGGGAAAAAGACTCAGGAGTTTATATCTTATGGAATCAACAACCAGGGGGAATTCCCAAGCAGCATAAAGCCATCTCAGAAGCATGGATCATTGGGGGGGGAGACATTTGGGTGGTTACCATGGGTAGGGCAGGCCGCTAACGCTGCGAGCGCTGCGAGTGCTGCACACAATAGCAGGTGGATCAATTACTTATGGTACAATCAACAGAGATTTATAAATTGAACAATAGATGCAATTGAAGGCTTGGGTCAACAGGTGCATGCTACATCATTAATGACATTACAAAATAGGTTTGTTTTGGATGGAATGTTAGCAGAAGAACAAGGTGTTTGTGAAGTGATAGACGGAGAATGTTGCACAGCTATTCCAATGCACACAGCTGATGAAGGCAACCTCTTCTAAGCAAAAAACATTACCCCATCCACTGTTCTAATTGGAATACCAAGCCCAAAGGCTTAGAGGACTTTACAATGTGGTTAAGTCAGTTAACATGGCCAAAGTTATTTCAAATTGTAGGATTAGCAATCGCAGGGATTTTATTAATAGCTATGGTTGTTCTGTGCTGCGCATTGCCGTTTATTAAATTAATAATCAACCGAGCCACGAACATATTTGCTGGACAGTTTCCAATGTATACGGGAGATAATTTACAATTCAAGGACATAGAGGAGGAAGAACCAATTTATGAAGAGATGAATAATCTGATGGAAGTAGTGTATAAAGAATAATGGTTGGGGAAAAGAAACGGAAATGAAGAGGACGTACAAAAGGCTTAGATTCAGGACAGTTTAACGACGAATTGCAAGAGGTTCTAAATTAATTACCTTATGGGCCAATTTTAATTAACAAATCAAAAACGCATGTACAATATCTTGCAGTATCAGTGCAATCACGAGGTTACCCTTTACCTACACCCCCAGTAGAATTACGAATAGAGTCAATAAATTGTAAGAAATGGATGAAACATGTTTTTACTTTGCCGATAGGATTAACTGTGGAGAAGGATGAAGTTTATTTGATGTATAGATATAATATGGTTAATTCTGCTGCAGGTGTATGTATCCCTTTGTTCACTAAAACAAAAATAGAAATAGTGACGCTAAAATTAGGACTGGACATTTTATTTACTACACATACACAGCTGAAAAGACGGGGCAGAATGCACATTGAAAACATGACAAAGGACCCAAGGAAGAGATATGGAGAATATACTGACGTATTGAGAATATTATTAAGAGGACAATTACGAATTTTATACAGAGACTATTCTGCTGAACAGGATTTGTGGTATGAGATGCTAACTCTGTGACTTTTTCAGAAGAATAATGTCTTACCAATCAGAAACCGGAGAGAGGGAAATCGGGCGGACCAATGGTACACTGGAGTTTGAGGAAACACCTTGGAACTCCCCATCTACGTCATTGGGGCTCTCTCCAACATCACCGGAGAGCTTCCCCAGTGAGTCAGCCGAGAGGCCAACGGTGTATCAGGCTCTCCCAGCTCCAGGGAGTTCGGAGCAAAGATGAAAATCTGGGTGACCAGCCATGGGGTTGGAGCCAGAGGGAGACGTCGCAAGGAGGACAACGCGCTCGGTGGTCGAGATGGCCAGTTGCAGAGGTGGACCCGGTAAGAAGGCAGGACGAAACTTCGGACGAAACTTCGGACGAAGTTTGGAACGAGGAGACGCTGGGACCAGAGTTACCGGAGGTCGACGATGCGTCGGACGAGGGGTCTATGGAACCAGTACCGGCAGCAGATGTGGTGCGAAGGATGCTGACGGATGATTGAACGAATCAAGCAACAACTAGTCATCTACAGAGATCAGATGGCTGCACGAGCTAGCTTCATTGTGGAGAAAATGAAAGCGGAAATGACGTAGGTGAACAGGACGTTGTGCCTGTGAGAATGTCTGGTGATGGAATGGAGGTGGCAACCATAACACTTCCAAGAGAGGGGAGACGGCGCGCACGTATCGAGCGCCATGAGCGTTGAATACGGAGAAGACAGAGAGAGATTCGACGAGTTGTTTTGACACTTGGACAATTACACCGGACTGCAGCAGGTATTCAAAATGAGGTTTTGCGTGCTTTGAATACCATGCAGTCTGAGATATGGCAAGTTCGAGTGCGTCTTATGGACTTAAACATAAGAAGATATAGCAGAGATTCGGATTGACTCTCAGTTCTACTATACAAGAACTGAGAGGGAATGCATTTTTATTATGACAATTTTGTACTCATATAAGTATTATATTTCAGTATGAGTAATTATATATTCTTATATTGCATGCTGTAACAGTGTTAAGTGAAGGTACGACAAGTTAACCATATGTTGTTATGGTAAGACGAAGGGGGATCTACTGGGAATTGTTTGAGCTAAATAAGTATAATTTGGATCTGTGTGATGAGTGTAATGCACATGTATTATGAACCAGTTGTAATGTTTAGCAAAGACGAGACCTAGAGTTCTTGAAGAGGGGATATGTGGTGTAATATTTTATATGTTATGTGTTTTAAACTGTGTAGACCCAGTTAGTTATTCATTTAAACATATTAATATAAAAGACAAAACCTAATGTCAGACACACACAGGAAGGACCAGATAAAGACGCAGGTGTCTGTTATCGGAGGAGACAGAGGGAGAGTCTCCAAGGCCGTACAGAATGACATCAGAGAGTTAATGAGGGGATCTACCAGGCCTTACTGGATGATATCAGAAAGTTAATAATGTACTTCAAAGCTTTACAGAAAGAGTTATTACTGTACTGTCATATCAAAACTGTATAAAAGCTTATGTCTACTGTTCAAACATCAGTAGAGCTGGGGAGTCTACTCGGGTCGTTGGTTGGTTGGTTGGTTGTGAACAATAAAGACTCTAATGGCATTGGATCTGGTGTTGCACTCATAACTTATTCCATACAATAGTGCCAAAGACTGAGAGGTCAGTTTTGACACTACATAGGCACTCAAAGCGCTTTACCAGTGTTACAGCTGACACCACTGGAGGCAAGGTGGGTTGTGTCTTGCCCAAGGACACAACGATGGTATGTGTGGGAGAGAAGGATGTTATAAAGTGTTCAGGATTTTTTGAGTGGGGATCAAACTGCCCACCAGCTGGTCAAAGGACGACCCCTCCACCACTGAGCTGCTGTCACCCCAGAATAAACTATTTGGAAAAAACACACAGCACTACATCTAGCGTCAATAAAAAAATCATACCATCTGTAAAGTATGGTGGGATCATCATGATTTGGGCCTGTTTTGCTGCATCAGGGCCTGGCCAGCTTGCATTCATTGAGGTGAAGATGAATTCCCAAGTATATCAGACAATTCTTCAGGATAATGTGAGGATGTCTGTACGTCAGCTGAAACTGTGTAATGGTGGGTGATGCAACAGGGCATTATTATCACCGTGGGAAAATTCCTAATTGGCAGCTACACCAGGGTGCGCTGTTTTTGAATGTTTGGTGGGGGAAACTGGAGTACCCTAAGGAAACCTCCCAAACACAGGGAAAACATGCAAACTCCATTCAGAAAGGCCCCGCCCGACCAGGGACTCATTCCCTGGACCTTCTTGTTGAGAGGCAAGCATGCCACTGTGCCAATAACACTGATTACACTGTAAGTCCCCGGAGTATATAAACCTGTGTTGCAGAGATGTCTGGACTCTTATCTTATGACCAAGTCAGCATGGCCTCTAAGTCAATTTGCAAATTCATTAAATCCTTAAAGGTTTTCTGAATGCTTCTGGTTGTTGAAAAGTTTTGATCTATTACCATCTCCCAGGCTGCGGGGTCGTGTTTGAACAGAGAGTGGGTCAGCTCCACAGACACTCTCTTCCTGTAGTCAGAGCTTTTGTCCTCGGAGATTCGGAAAAGGACGGCTGCTGCGTAGGTGGCTGCAGGAACAGAGCAGAGGGCACTGATGTGTAGTAAAACAGCATAAGAAAAGTCTTTACTCTGAACATGAGATAAAAATAGAATATATGAGCTTGTACAAAATAAGAGAATAACTGTTTAACAAGCTAAGTTAAATAACTGTGTAATGAACTTTAGTTGAATAAAGTCACAGATTAACATGGCTGAACAGGATGCAGATGTTTTTGTGAGCTCTTCACACAGAAAATAGAACTTGGAGCAGTTCCCATGATGCATAAGGGTTGGGCTGCTTCACAACAGTGAGACGTTTAATTATCATATTCTTTTTTTTTTCCTAATATATTTTTAAAGAAAAAAAAATAAAAGCAAAGAAACAAACAACACATGAACAGAAAATAAACAAGTGAACAAATAAACACAGCCCAGTACAGTGTAAGGAATTAAAATCCATCCTCCTCCATTGTCTACAGTCCAACATTGGCATAACAGGTTCAGCACACTCCTGGGTCAATTCCTACAACTCTGACACATTTCACTACATCTCTATTAACAACTGCACATCTCATACCGCCCCTGTAACACATGGTGTCCCCCAGGGCTCGGTGCTTGGTCCCCTTCTGTTTATCCTCTACATGTTACCCCTTGGTCATCATCCGTCTTCATTTTCACGGCTACGCTGACAATACCCAAATATACCTCTCCACAAAAAACATTACCCCATCCACTGTCTCACAAACTGCCTCACTGAAATAAAATCTTGGATGACAACAAACTTTCTCAAGCTAAACTGCAATCAATCTGAAATCTTCCGGAGTTTGGTAGAAAAGGCCTGGAAACTAGAACAGACCGGGGTCCTTCTCTCCCACTCAGCGGTTCCCCAGAGGTGTGCGCGCCCAGTCAGGTGATCAATGACAAATGCCACCTTGGCGCTCTCTGTGGCAAATGTAGCTACAGTGGCAAATGTAGGGGCGGCAGTAGAGCGGTTGTCCTTCAACCGGAAGGTAGGCGGTTCAATTCCCGCTCTCCCCACAGTTCATACTGTCGTTGTGTCCTTGGGCAACCCACCTTTCCTCCAGTGGCTGTAACACTGGTAATTACTTTAGAACAATGTAAGTTGCTGGATAAAAGCTAAATGAATAAATGTAAATGTAAATGAATGTGTGCGGTTGCAGGGTGAACACAATAGAGCAGTTGACCAGAAAGGGATCACACACCCTGAGCTCCAGAGACCAACATAAAACCTCAGCGTTACCAGCATGAGTGTGGTCCTCAATCAAACACTAGCTATGATTTCTTTCTATATACATCACTTTTCAGTATTGTCTGAGATAACCTAAATGCTACTAAACCAATCACAGTATTTGCATAATATATAGAGTTGCACAGAGTTGCTATGTATTGTTTTAAAGGTTAGCAAGTCGGAGATAAATGTCTGAGTTAAGTTGTAAATGTGATACCTATTCCCTCGTTGCTGGAGTGGAGTAACTCCATGAGTGGTGCTGATGCTCCCTCTGAATCGATGAGCTCTGCAGACTGTTTGTCCAGAGCCAGCTCACACAAAACACCCGCCGACACCCGCTTCACGTTCTCCACATACGAGTACAACAGCTGCACATAAAACATATCATCTTAAAGAAAAGGTTTTTATAAATGTAGCAGTGGAATTACACAATCTGATGACTGCATATGTCAGCTTCATCAGCAAAGATAATGAGCTGTGCTGTTCTCCAGTGGAATAGACACTTGAGGCTCTTTCTGTGCACCTCAGAACAGCTGCAGAGAAAGAAAACTCAAGTGATTCTTGGCTTTGAAGGTTCTATTATTTTGTACTTTCCTACATTACTATATACCATTATTCTAGCTATATAAGAAAGGAGGCTAGAGTTCATCCACGTATCAAAGTAAACAAGGATTGGACTTTCACCCATTGAGGAGGAATAAAAAAAATGTAGCAAGGGATCAGGCTTGTATTCGCCTGAAAATTATGTGAACTGTGTCTTTAAAAGAGTTGAAAAAAAGATTAACATTGTCAAATGAGAGACGGCAGGCAGTGGGATGGCCCCTGCTGCTGCTGGGTGTTTGTGTGAGTACCTGCACAAACAGGGGTATGGTCTGCATGCTGGCGATCTCTCCTCGGTTGATGGGGTCACGGGCCAGAATGTGGAGCGCTCCGGTACAGCCCTCCACAATCTCCTCCATACGCACCCCGTCCTGACACAAACACACTCATCAGCACAGAGCCCAGTCCAACGCCTGCTACAAATGACCAAATGAATCCAATTATTCTTTTTTGTAATATTATTGTTCATTAACTTTGGATGAGAAAAAACACAACCTATAAACCTATAAATATTAATACAAATATTTGTACCATTTTTCAGCTCCACTCAAATCTTCTATGAATTTTTAGTTGAGCTCATGTTGCCTGCATTTTACTTTCAATATCTGTGACACATGTTCCTAAAAATTTGACTATGGAGGATTTTTAGGACTATGTAAATAAGTCAATAAAAGAAAATTTGTAAAATACAAATAAATAAATACATTTTCTATTTTGGGGCGCACTGGCTCAATGCTAGAGTAGTCGTCCTTCAACCATTAGGTTGGTGGTCCGATTTCCACTCTCCCCACAGTTCATACTGTCATTGTGTCCTTGGGCAAGACGCTTAACCCCTCTTGCCTCCAGTGGTGTTCCAGCTGTGACACTGGGGGAATGGAACCTTAATGTAAGGTTTGGGATAAAAGCGTCTGCTAAATGTAAATGTATTTTTATTTTATTTATCCTTGATTTATCCAGGATAGTCCTACTGAGATGGGACTGGGGCGGGGGGTCTTTAGAGGCAGTGCACCCAGTGCAACTTCTTGCTGTGAAGCAGGAATGCTAACCATCTGTATTTATTAATCTGTAAATTGGGGTATTGGGGCGGCAGTAGCTCAGTGGGTAGAGTGGTCGTCTTTCAACCGGAAGGTAGGCGGTTCGATTCCCACTCTCCCCACAGTTCATACTGTCGTTGTGCCCTTGGGCAAGACACTTAACCCACCTTGCCCCCAGTGACTGTAACACTGGTAATTACATTAGAACAATGTAAGTCGCTTTGGATAAAAGCGTCAGCTAAATGATAAATGTAAATTAAAATAATACATTTAAGTGTGCAATTAAAGCAAACTTTACTAAATATGATACGTTTACTAAATCTAAAATAAATACTACATTGAATACATTAAAAAATCAATACCACAATACCAATTTTAAATGGTTCAAAAGGGCAGTTCTAAATTCCATTTGCAAACCCAAAGCTAATATTTGCATCAAGCTCAAAAACAGCAAATCAATGCAAATGAGCTCAGAGTGCTGACTGAACAAGAACCTGGCAGAGGGATACACTACAGTCCATTCAATAGTCTTCATCTGCAGAAATAATCGCAGCTCATGTGTTTCTGTGTTTACAGGTTTGTAATGTCACACACTAGTGGATTATGTCTCTTATTTACCCTCGACAGTAGCTGTCATTAGAGGTTTGTGTGTTGTAGCCAGTTGTGTAGTTGTGTCCTAGACTTGTCCAAGTCATGGGATTTCCCATTGTAAAGTGTTAGCATCTTTCAATTTTGAAACATTAACTTTGATACCATGTTATTGAGTAATCTATCAGTTATTTGGTTTGATTAATCAAGTATTCGGATAATTAGCGTAACTGCATATTTTTACAAGTATGCAACACAGTTCAAATAAACAGATATAACAAATAACAACACTGTTTGAAATAACATTAACCCTTATGTTGTGTTCATTTCCTGTTAAATAATTTTGTGTTCCCGGTCAAAAATGACTGTTCCATTAAGCATTAGTACATTCACCTAATTATGTCCATATAAGGTGACCAACTATAGACTTTTTAACTGATGAATGCTAACATCAGTAGCCAAGTCCTTTCTGTTTGTGTCTGTGGTTAATGATAGATTGTTTATTGTCATTGAACATTACTTAAGTAAATGCACACTTCTCTGAAGAGTTTTAAAAATCTGTGGTCCTACAACTAAATATTAGTTTAGTAATTGACAGGAATGCTAAATCCTAGAAACAAAAACAAAATAGTTTTGAGGTTGTACAGTCAACGGCAGACACTGCTATTTTTTTAAACACACCCCTTTCAACTAATTGCCCAATTGCACAGCCTTAAGAGCGTGCATATCATGAATGCTGGGTCTAGAGAATGCATCACGTACTCTTTTAAAGCCCAAACAAAAACTGTCTACGCTTGAATCAGAATTATACTCACTTAAGTATAAAACCCATTAATATGTCAAATAACAACAAAACTTGAGAGGTGCAATAAAGTCCAATAATATTTTTTATTTTATTTGTTTTCTATATTTAGTTTATCTTTATTATTTGCACATCTGGTAAGTGCTTCCGAAGCCTGATGGCCAAAACTGAAAGACTTAGGAGGAGCTTCTTCCCCCACTCCTGAACTCAGTCACTAACAGCATCTCGTGACTTCACTTCAGGATAAACATCCACACACTGACATTATACTGACAGTGCACTGCACTTTCTGTTCTCGTTGTTACTGTGTAACAACCTGTTATAAACCTGTTTGCACATTATTCTTCTTTGTACATTTCTGTTAACCACTTATTTATAAGTCTACAGTCTACTTCATTGCACAGAATTTTTCACTTATTTTATTCTTTGATTTTACTTTTTATTTTTTACTGACTTATTTATAATTCTACATATATAGATTACTTTTTATTCTATTTCTATTATAATTTATTCCTTGTTACTTGTGTGCATAAGTGCGGACGGCCTTTTCTAATAAAAGCTACAAACTGTGGAATTTATTACCCAATGAGAATAAGGTTATATCTAAATTAAAATAGTTTACCTCTAGGCTTAAGTCTTGGCTAAAGCCAAAACAAAATTGTACCCATTTTTAAATATTGATTTCTGGTGAGTGAATGATTGGATGAGTGAGGAAATTGTGTGAACGAGTTGATGAATGTTGTGTAAATGTACTGAAATAATTATGTCAATTATGTAAGGTTTTTTTTTTTTTTTACAAATGCTTTTTATAGTTATGTATAATGCTTAGTTGTCCAATAGTTGTGCACTTCCATTTCTGATGATTACCAAGATAATATATTTTATATTTTTTTGAATTTTAGTTTTAGGAGTCGCCTAATGGGACTAAGCGGTAGAAAATGAATGAATGAAGAAGATATTTTTTTCTAATAAAATATGTTTATGATCAAAACACTAATCATGGTGAAGCCTGCACTGTGTGCTGCTGGCAGCGGTGCTCGACGGCGTGAAAAAACCCGTGATTTATATGGTTGTAAAGATGCATAACTTGACGCAGGATGAAATTATTGTTCTGGCAAGTAACAACTTCTCTTCTGAATGGATTGTGAAATCAAAGAGGATTCTCTGAAGTCTGCCCTAAGCCCTAAATGCTGTGTAATATTGCACATAAAGGGCCACAGAAGGATATAGTAACTAATATCAAAGCAACTGGCATAACCGGCACTAGCACTGCTAGCAACATCCAGGTGGTAACTGACAAATAAACTGGTGAGTCTGTTTGCCACATGTTTTGACCCTGTGCTTGAAGCTGCCACTTTATGTGAATATCTTATGGGGAAATTAAACAACACCTTGACCTATGACCAGCTGGGACACACATACGTTGCTACTATGAAACGCGAATAACCTGGAGGTGCGCATAGGCCCTGCGACCCGGTTAGCACTCTGTAGGCAAATTGGCTGTATAGGGAATCACCGGCGTAGACCATGGCCGAGTAACCAAGAGCAGTAGCTAAGAATATGTGTGACAATTATTACTTTCTCCATTGTGTCTTATAATGCACATGATCTGCGTGTTGGGCACAGTGAAGGGGATAAATTGTCAGATTAGAAGTCAGAATTTGGCGTAAAGAGAATGAGAACATGGATCCATTGTTACCACTGTGCAGGCTGATGGTGGTGGTGTAATCTCCATCAACTGCAAGATGCTATCCTATCAATATGGGCCAACATTTCTAAATAATGCTTTCAGCACCTTGCTGAGTGCAGTTCTGAAGGAGAAAGGGGGTCAAACACCGTATTAGTATGGTGTTCCTACTAATCCTTTAGGTGAGTGTAGATCTTGTGTTGTTATGGGTTTTACTTCCTGGTAAATGGACTCTCCATCACACTGAACGTAGGAGCCCCACAGGGCTGTGTCCTGAGTCCCCTGCTCTACTCTCTCTACACACACGACTGCGTGTCCTCGCACAGCTCCACATCCATTATCAAATTCGCTGATGATACTGTGGTTCTGGGCCTCATTCACCACAATAATGAGACCGCATACTTGGATGAGGTAGAGAAATTAACATCATGGTGCCAGGACAACTGTCTCTCTCTGAATGTGGGCAAAACTAAAGAACTGATTGTAGACTTCAGGAAGACGCAGCAGCAGCCCTACACTCCTCTTACAATAGGCGGGACCCCTGTGGAGAGGGTGAGTAGCTTCAAGTACCTTGGTGTAAACATCTCTGAGGACCTGACTTGGACTACTCACACTCAAACTCAGGTAAATAAAGCCAGGCAAAGACTGTACCATCTGCGACAGCTGAGGAAATTCAGGGTCTCACCAGCAATCCTGAAAACTTTCTATTCTGGAGCTATAGAAAGTATACTGACTCAATGTATCTCTGTGTGGTATGGGAACAGCTCCAGTCAAGACTGCAAAGCCCTGCAGAGAGTTGTGCGCTTAGCTGAGCGCATTTCAGGGTCTGCTCTCCCCTCTCTGCAGGACATCTACCACAAACGCTGCAGAAGCAGAGCTGCAAAAATCATCAAAGACTCCACCCACCCCAGTAATCATATTTTCACTTTGCTGCCATCTGGTAAGCGCTACCGTAGCCTGATGGCAAAAACCGAGAGACTCAGGAGGAGTTTTTTCCCACAGGCCATCAGGCTCTTGAACTCAAAACCAGCTACCTCACACTGACACACTGACAGTGTCACTCTGTTTTGCTACAAACTGTTTTGCACATTTGCTTCCTGCACCTTCATGTGATTCTTAATATTTAAGACCACAGCTAAATGCATATATGCACACTGTACATCCCTGTACATTTTTTAATATTTTAAGTCTACAGTTTACATTCATGTACATTATTTTGCGATCTAGATTTATTCCCACATTACACATTTTTTATATTTTTTATATTTTATTCTTATATTTTTTATTGTTTACTTTTATCTCATTCTTACATAGCTACATTTATGTATATTTTCATCTGTGTGTTTTCCTTAATAATTGCACTGTCCATGGAGCGGACCTGACTCACATTTCACTGCTGGTTATATATGCTGTATATAATTTTGTATGTGACGAATAAAATCTTGAATCTTGAATCTCTAGGTCCCCTTCCTTCTACCAGACATATGGACACAAGATTTTTATGTGTACATTTACGTTTACATTTAGTCATTTAGCAGACGCTTTTATCCAAAGCGACTTACAAGTGAGGAAAAACAATGGAAGAAATTTTAACAACACAAGGTACAAAAAGCATAAGTGCACAAAAAACTAGTCAGTTTAAACCCAGCACAGTTTACAAAGCTAAGTGTAACACTTGCTTATTATAATTAGGCTAAGATTTTATTCTAGGTTCTGGAGGAGTAAATAGATGAGAGAATTTAACCTTTAACAGCCGGCAGATTTATTACAATTGAACAGTGCAAAAACAAGATTTTAGAGCTCTTATGGAAATAAAATAAAAGTAGAAGGGTCTTTGTTGTTCAATGTATCCAAATGTGTAGGATTTTATGAATATCCCTTTCAAATTGTTTCTTTCAAAACACAGTGCAGTTGTTTCTTATCTGGGATCCAACGATATGAAGTGGTCAGTTCGGACGATCTTTTCCGTAACCCCGAGCAGCTGGCCACACTGCTCCAGGATTCAGCTTTCAAGAGTTCTCACTGGGTCTGGCTCGCCATCAACTTCAGCATACAACTCCAAGATCAATTCCGGGATCACTAAAAACCAGTCTGCACATGCAGTACAGAACAATGAATAATATAATTATTCACAGTAGTTTCTAAACAAAATGAGATCTCATAACAATTCTAAATCAATTACATTGTTGTTTTACAATGATTTGCTTCAATGAATTCAAAATTAAACAAAATGCTACAAAAGCATTACACAAATGCCAATTACTTGTGCACCCTTTTTTTAAGGCTTTTTACTCAAATTATTCCATATTTTATCTAACTGAAAATTAGTTTTAACAAAGTTTTCTTATGAATTTACCCATAAGTTAATTAACAAAGTGCATAACAAGCATTGCATAAACGTAAATTAAAATAAAATGCATTTCTAAATTATTTACAGTGCATTTGTGTTTCACACATACAACACAATAAAATAAACTTAAACAATCAATTTAGTACTCAGTACCCTTTTTGTTTCAGTACTCTGACTGGTTTTAGCTTTTCAATACACTAAAAATTGCATATGGTCCAGTATAGTTACCACGTGTACACTTAGCAAAAGAGTAGTCTGCTAGCTTATTTCGCTTAAGTAACTCACCAGAGTTTCCAAGAAAACAAATACACTCCGCTTGGTTTGATTGAGAGTAAGACACTTAAAAGACTCTGCAAAGTACATAACTTTAAGTTAGAACTTGTTTAAAGCACATATATATACGTTTTCAGATCATTTGACTCACTTTGTATCTCGTTCAATTTCCCTTCGTGTCTCACTGCCTCTAGCTAGTTTCAGGTAGTGATGAGTCGTTCATGAACGATTCGTTCTTTTTGAACGAGTCTTTAATATGACTCGGGAACGACTAGTCATCTCAGAGAGCGAGTTGTTCATTTTTGTGTAGACCCGCGCATGCGCATTGCACCACATCTCATACAGGAAACAGAAAGGAGTCATTCATCTCCCGAGTCGTTCGTTTCGTTCGTTCACCAAGTCCCTTCCCCATAGAGAAAGAGTATGCAGTTACCGGAAACAGAAAGGAACTGTTCATCTCCCGAGTCGTTCGTTCGTTCGTTCACCAAGTCCCTGGGACTTGGTGAACGAACGAACGAACGACTCGGGAGAGTCCTTTCTGTTTCCGGACGGACGGATGTATTAGCTACAGCTACATGAGGCTGTCACGGCCCAGACCAGACATGTTGACGGAATTAATGCTAAGCTAAATATGAAGTGACAAAGGAAAAAACTATTTGGATTAAGAGGTGAGTTGAACTCTCTGCCTGAAGTAAGCTGCAATGAATTTATAATTTATTTTTCAAAGTTTGGCCATGAATGCATTAGCTTATAGTTATTATAGTTTTTATTCCAAAAGTACTAAATGTATTAAAAATTGTAATATGCAACATTTTAATTAGATTCTGCTGAAATGAACGAAATGAACGAAATGACTTGAAAAAAGATTCGTTCATTTTGCTGAACGAGACTTAAAGAACTGAGTCAGTAAAATGAACTGAACTTCCCATCACTAGTTTCAGGCCGCGTTTGCACAAGATACGTTCAGGGGTAATAGGTTTTAAGTGGTGCGTTCAGGTCATGTTGGAGTTATGAGTTTTAGGCGATAAACATTAATAATCATGTATTTACATGGGTTACATAAGAATAAGAGATTTTTTTTTTTTTTAAGAGAAGGAATTGATAGAAAGTAAGTAGGATTCAGTGTTTGTCAGTCAGGTGTTGACGGAAGAGATTTGTTTTCAGGCATTTTTTTAAAGATGGCTACAGAATCTGCTGATCTTGTAGCAGCAGGTAGATCATTCCACCAATGTGGAACAGATCCAGAGAAGGTACGTGAGAGTGATTTTTTCTGGTAGGAACATAGGTAAGGCAAGGCAAGGCAAGGCAATTTTATTTATATAGCACAATTCAGTTCTAACTCTGGGCACGAGCAGAAGGCCCAGATGTTCTCAGAGTCCGAGGATGTTCATAAGCAACTAGCATGTCAGAAAAATATTCTGGTGCTAAACCATTAAGAGAATTGTAAACCAGCAGTGCTGTTTTAAAGTCTATTCTCTGAGCTACAGGAAGGCAGTGCAGGGATTTTAAAACTGAAGTGATGTGGTTGTACTTCCTGGTTTTGGTTAGAACCCGAGCAGCCGCGTTCTGAATAAGCTGGACAAACGTCTGTATTAGCGAGTGAAGATATGAGGGTGCAGAACCAGTGGTGGTCTTGTAGGCCAAGAGCATAGCTTTGAACTTAATGCGGGCATCAACAGGAGCCAGTGTAACCTAATCAATAGAGGAGTTACGTGCGCTCTCTTTGGTTCATTAAAGACCACTCTTGCCGCTGCATTCTGGATCAGCTGCAGAGGTTTGGTTGTGCAGGCAGGGAGTCCAGCCAGTAGAGCATTGTAATAATCCAGTTTGGACAAGACAAAAGCCTGGACTAGGATTTGCGTAGAGTGCTATGATAGGAAAGGTCTTATTTTCCTAATGTTGTAGAGAATGAATCTACAGGACCGTGTGGTGCTGGTAACATGACTTGTGAAGTTAAGTTGATCATCAATTACCACTCCCAGATTTCTGGCAGTGCTGGACGGTGTAATGGGATGTCATGTATATGGAAAAGAGTAGCGGTCCAAGCACTGAGCCCTGTGGCACCCCTGTATTGAGATGTTGGGACTCAGAGACCTCGTTTCTCCAGGATACTCTGAATGACCTATCCGAGAGGTAAGACTTTGCAACGCCATTCCAGAGACACCCATCGCCCTGAGAGAAGACAGGAGGATGTGATGTGAACAGTGTCAAAAGCAGCAGACAGATCCAGTAAGATGAGTACAGATGACTTGGATGTTGCCTTTGCCAGTCTTAGAGCTTCGATGACTGAGAGCAGTTAAGAGTGGGTTTCTTCAATAGTGGTGTGATGCGGGCCTCTTTGAAAGCTGTGGGGAAGGACCCAGTGGAGAGAGATGAGTTGATGATGTGGGTGAGAGCAGGCACGACAGATGGAGAGATGGCCTGAAGGAGATGTGTGGGGATGGGATCCAGCGGGCAGGTAGTAGGGTGGTTAGAACTAATGACCTTGGAAACATCTTCTTCAGTTAGAGGAGAGAAGGAAGTGAGCAAACACATATCAGGGGTCTGAATGAGCTCGACAGGTGGTGGCGCAGAGAACTGACTGCTGATGACGGTCGTTTTCTTTATAAAGAAAGACGCAAAATCATCAGCTGTTAAATCCGGTGAAGGTGGGGGAGCAGGCGGACAAAGGAGGGCGGAAAAGGTTCTAAAGAGAGTGCGCGAGTCAGCTGAGTTGATTAACCTAGAATGGTAGTAGACAGTTTTTGCAGAGGTGACATCAGCGGAGAAAGTAGAGAGGAGAGACTGGTAGATACAGAGGTTAGTAGGATCTTTTGACTTGCGCCAATTTTTCTCAGCTGACCGGAGATGCTGCGATGCTTGCGTAGAACATCGGATAACCGGGGGGCAGACGAGGATGTACGAGCTGGTCTGGATGTAAGAGGGCATAAGTTGTCCAAGCAGGATGTAAGCGTGGAGCACAGAGTGTCGGTGGCGTTGTTTGTGTTTAAAGAGAGCTCCTCAGAAGAGGAGTGCAGAAGAGACAGCAGAGGAAAAACGGGAGGGACTGAGTGTACGCAGGTTGCGTCAGAAAGTGACCAGCGGTAAAACAATTGCAGTGTCTGGAGAAGTTAGATTGAGGTTGAGAGTTATGAAGAAATGATCAGACGTGCATTTGCGTGACCTGAGAGTCTTGAGTGGAGCAGTACCTTATGTAGATAAGATCTAGTTGGTTACCAGACTTGTTGGTTGCCGATGTGGAAACCTGCTTGAGGTCAAATGATGCAGTTAGGTTAATGAAGTTAGCAGCCTGTGGCTTTTCAAGGTGGATGTTGAAGTCTCCTAATACCACCAGAGGGGTACCATCCTCAGGGAAGGATGAAAGAAGCGCATCCAACTCCTCCAAGAAATGTCCAAGCTGACCTGGGGGCCGATAGATAACTACAAAATGACTTTTAACAGGGTGGGTGATGGTAACAGCATGGAACTCGAAGGAGCTGTTGTCACACAAGGGTGATAGCTGTTTGAACTTCCAGTCAGTAGGAATAAGTAGTCCGGTCCCTCCGCCCCTTCCAGTGAGGCGAGGACTGTGGGAGAAAGTGTGATTATGGGAGAGGGCGGCGGGAGTGGCAGAGTCCTCTGGTTTGATCCATGTTTCTGTAAGTGCTACAACTGAGAGACCAGAATGTTGAACAAAAGCTGTAATGAAATCAGCTTTGTTCACAGCAGACTGGCAGTTCCACAAGCCTATTGGGAAAGTAGAAGGGGCAGTTATTGAGAGTGATACAACATGCAGATTATTATGGTTGCGTCGCCTTTTGCGTGAAACAGATGATAATTTCCGTGTTGAAATGACAGTAGTAATTTGAAAACACATTGAAGAAGAGTAGAAAAGGAAATATATAAGAAGAAATTAAAAGTAGAAATAATAAATTAAAAGTAGAAATAATAAATTATAAGTACAAACAATTAGTACTAAAAGTGCAATACGCGTTGATGTGTCCATGCTCGGTGGAGTCGCGTGCAGGTAGAGTCGATGGTCTTTACTCTCTTTGGTCTTCACGCAATGACAGCGCTGCCACGGTGGTCCACTCTTACAGTGCCTTGCGAAAGTATTCGGCCCCCTTGAACTTTGAGACCTTTTGCCACATTTCAGGCTTCAAACATAAAGATATGAAACTGTATTTTTTTGTGAAGAATCAACAAGTGGGACACAATCATGAAGTGGAACAAAATTTATTGGATATTTCAAACTTTCAAACAAATAAAAAACTGGAAAATTGGGCGTGCAAAATTCTTCAGCCCCTTTACTTTCAGTGCAGCAAACTCTCTCCAGAAGTTCAGTGAGGATCTCTGAATGATCCAATGTTGACCTAAATGACTAATGATGATAAATGGAATCCACCTGTGTGTAATCAAGTCTCCGTATAAATGCACCTGCACTGTGATAGTCTCAGAGGTCCGTTTAAAGCGCAGAGAGCATCATGAAGAACAAGGAACACACCAGGCAGGTCCGAGATACTGTTGTGGAGAAGTTTAAAGCTGGATTTGGATACAAAAAGATTTCCCAAGCTTTAAACATCCCAAGGAGCACTGTGCAAGCGATAATATTGAAATAAAAGGAGTATCAGACCACTGCAAATCTACCAAGACCTGGCCGTACCTCTAAACTTTCAGCTCATACAAGGAGAAGACTGATCAGAGATGCAGCCAAGAGGCCCATGATCACTCTGGATGAACTGCAGAGATCTACAGCTGAGGTGGGAGACTCTGTTCATAGGACAACAATCAGTCGTATACTGCACAAATCTGGCCTTTATGGAAGAGTGGCAAGAAGAAAGCCATTTCTTAAAGATATCCATAAAAAGTGTTGTTTAAAGTTTGCCACAAGCCACCTGGGAGACACACCAAACATGTGGAAGAAGGTGCTCTGGTCAGATGAAACCAAAATCGAACTTTTTGGCAACAATGCAAAACGTTGTGTTTGGCGTAAAAGCAACACAGCTCATCACCCTGAACACACCATCCCCACTGTCAAACATGGTGGTGGCAGCATTATGGTTTGGGCCTGCTTTTCTTCAGCAGGGACAGGGAAGATGGTTAAAATTGAGTGTATGTAATTCTTGTCTCTTTGAGCTTATAGTGCTGTGTTATTGCTGAAAAACCGCGCAGTGTGTTTACTACGACCCCGTCACGTGGTGTACCGGTGTCTAGTCTTAGCTGCTAGCGGGCTAGTTTCGTTTGAGTTGTTTGTGGCCGTGTGGAGGCGTGACCAAACGCCAGCTCCGCTCTGCTATATAACCCCGTGGTTTAATCGAAGTCACTAGGAGAAGCAACTTAGCAGCAGAAGCCTACAGAACTGTGTGAGTGTATGTAATTCTTGTCTCTTTGAGCTTATATTGCTGTGTTATTGCTGAGAAACTGCGCAGTGTGTTTACTACGACCCTGTCACGTGGTGTACTGGTGTCTAGTCTCAGCTGCTAGCGGGCTAGTTTCGTTTGAGTTGTTTGTGGCTGTGTGGAGGCGTGACCTGCTGAATTCAATTACTTAAATAGAAGGGTATATTAGTGGGAGTAGCCACCACGGCAGCGGTCGCGGCAGCGGTCATCGCGTGAAGACCGAAGAGAGTAAAGACCATCAACTCTACCTGCACGCGACTCCACCTAACAGGGACACACAGACAGAGGACCTGAGTTTTGCACTACTTTTTTGTACTAATTGTTTGCACTTATAATTTATTATTTCTAATATTACTTTCTTCTTGTATATTTTTCCTCTTCGGCTCTTCAATGTGTTTTCAAAATACTACTGTCATTTCAACACGGAAATTATCATCTGTTTCACGCAAAAGGCGACGCAACCATAATAATCTGCATGTTGTATCACTGTCAATAACTGCCCCTTCCACTTTCCCAATAGGCTTGTGGAAGTGCCAGTCTGCTGTGAACAAAGCTGATTTCATTACAGCTTTTGTTCAACATTCTGGTCTTTCAGTTGTAGCACTTACAGAAACATGGATCAAACCAGAGGACTCTGCCACTCCCGCCGCCCTCTCCCATAATCACACTTTCTCCCACAGTCCTCGCCTCACTGGAAGGGGCGGAGGGACCGGACTACTTATTCCTACCGACTGGAAGTTCAAACAGCCATCACCCTTGTGTGACAACAGCTCCTTCGAGTTCCATGCTGTTACCATCACCCACCCTGTTAAAAGTAATTTTGTAGTTATCTATCGGCCCCCAGGTCCGCTTGGACATTTCTTGGAGGAGTTGGATGCGCTTCTTTCATCTTTCCCTGAGGATGGTACTCCTTTGGTGGTATTAGGAGACTTCAACATCCACCTTGAAAAGCCACAGGCTGCTAACTTCATTAACCTAACTGCATCATTTGACCTCAAGCAGGTTTCCACATCGGCAACCCACAAGTCTGGTAACCAACTAGATCTTATCTACATAAGATACTGCTCCACTCGCCACACTCAGGTCACGCCACTGCACACTTCCGATCATTTCTTCATTACTCTCGACCTTGACCTAACTTCTCCAGACACTGCAATTGTTTTACCGCTGGTCACTTTCCGACGCAACCTGCGTACACTCAGTCCCTCCCGTTTTCCTCTGCTGTCTCTTCTGCACTCCCTCTTCTGAGGAGCTCTCTCTTTTAAACACAAACAACGCCACTGACACTGTGCTCCACGCTTACATCCTGCTTGGACAACTTATGCCCGTACATCCTCGTCTGCCCCCTGGTTATCCGATGTTCTCGAGCACCGAGCAGCCTCCGGTCAGCTGAGAGAAAATGGCGCAAGTCAAAAGATCCTACTAACCTCTGTATCTACCAGTCTCTCCTCTCTACTTTCTCCGCTGATGTCACCTCTGCAAAAACTGTCTACTACCATTCTAGGTTAATCAACTCACCTGACTCGCGCACTCTCTTTAAAACCTTTTCCGCCCTCCTTTGTCTGCTCCCCACCTTCGATTTAACAGCTGATGATTTTGCGTCTTTCTTTATAAAGAAAACGACTGCCATCAGCAGTCAGTTCTCTGCGCCACCACCTGTCGAGCTCATTCAGACCCCTGATATGTGTTTGCTCACTTCCTTCTCTCCTCTAAGTGAAGCAGATGTTTCCAAGGTCATTAGTTCTAACCACCCGACTACCTGCCCGCTGGATCCCATCCCCACACATCTCCTTCAGGCCATCTCTCCATCTGTCGTGCCTGCTCTCACCCACATCATCAACTCATCTCTTTCCACTGGGTCCTTCCCCACAGCTTTCAAAGAGGCCCGCATCACACCACTACTGAAGAAACCCACTCTTAACCCTACTCTGCTAGAAAACTACAGACCGGTTTCTCTCCTTCCCTTCATTGCCAAAGCTCTGGAGCGAGTTGTGTTTACTCAGCTCTCATCCTTTCTCACACGGAACAACCTCCTGGACCAGAACCAGTCTGGGTTCAAGAGCGGTCATTCCACCGAAACTGCACTGCTCTCAGTCATCGAAGCTCTGAGACTGGCAAAAGCAACATCCAAGTCATCTGTACTCATCTTACTGGATCTGTCTGCTGCTTTTGACACTGTTAACACTAGAAGTTCCAGAGATTTGTAACCCTCCTTTAGCCAAGTGGATGCTAACTGGCTAGTCTTTTGGCTATCATTAGCATCAATTCATGTGTAAATATGGTCATTACCTGAGCAATCTGCAGGGGGGTTTGGGGTGTGTGTGTGAATGGTTGCTGGTGGCTTGTTTGTATGTGTGGGGGAGGGAGGGCTGCTAAAAGCAGAGAACTCGGCAGGCCTTGGAAATTATCCTGAGTGAAGTAAACCCTTGTAACTCAGATGGAGAAGACATAGAACTTCAGCCGGATTCGGACTCAGAGCTGTCTGATCTGTCTTCAGGTTAAGTTTCATTTCATATTATTTCCTATTTCATTTTAAACCAGTAAGTGGAAAACACCAAAAAAGCAGAGTGGAGTGACATAAATATTTACTCTGCCTTTTTTGTATTGTCCACTTTTTTGTTTGTACTACTTAGCAGACATTCACTGCCATCTGTAGTGCAAAACATTATTAGTTGTTTCTTTGCTTTAGTTGGATCTTTTTATTTAGGAAGATATTTCAGACATTATTCCGATACAGAAAAGGAGATACTGGAATTATTATTAGTATCTATGCATGCATTTGTGATATCATTTGACTTTTCCATTGCTCACAATTTGAATTTGTTCACACTGCAGATGAGGAGACTGCTCCTCAACCAAAAAAGAGAGCCCATCTGACAGAGACAGCGACAGATGGCACAGTGTGGCGTGAAGAACAGGTGGGGACGCGTCTCCCTTTCACCCCAATCAAAGCGTACGCTGCAGATGGAGAGCCAACGGCTAAGGCCAGGAAAAGAATACTCTTATTGTATAGTTGTATCTACATTTTTAAATTTGAGTTATTTTTTAGGCTTTAATGATAATGTTATCTGTATGCACCGGGGACTGAGAGTAACGCAATTTCGATTCTCTGTATGTATGTACTGTACATGTGGAAATTGACAATAAAGCAGACTTTGACTTTGACTTTGAGTCGCCTTCAGAGCTTCCTGTGTTTCATCACTCTTGACATCCTTCATAGCATTCAAGAATGGACTATTCAACATGCACAGGAAACTGAGCATGTTCATTGGTTCATGGCCCTCCCTGAACTAATGGCATTTATTGCAATTGTCATCTTGTTCCATCACTACATGACTGCTGGTCAGCAAACCTGGGAAACCCACATATCATTGGAACAATGCCGCGAAACTGCTTCCAAGACATCATGCGACACCTACGCTTTGATGACAGGTCCACCCGGAGTGATCGAGCAAAGACTGATAAGTTTGCTGAAATTTCCAGTGTGTGGGGATCATTTGTCACCAATTGCATCACGTCCTACAACCCTGGTCTACATATCACCGTTGATGAACAGCTTTTCCCGTCAAAGACTCGCTGCTGTTTCCCTCAGTATATTGCAACTAAACCTGACAAGTTTGGGATCAAGTTTTGGGTGGCTTGCGACCTAAAATACAAGTACATTTGTAATGTCCTCCTATATCTTGGCAAGGATACCACCAAAAGGAAGCCAAACACTGTCACCCTTTACAACACCACAAAATGCGGCGTGGATGTGATGGACCAGATGGTGCGGGAGTACACTGTCCGCACAGGGACACGGCGCTGGCCAGTTGCCGTGTTCTATAACATGATTGACATGGCAACACTGAGTCCCAACATCTCAATACAGGGGTGCCACAGGGCTCAGTGCTTGGACCGCTACTCTTTTCCATATACATGACATCCCTTGGCTCTGTCATCCAGAAGCATGGCTTTTCCTATCACTGCTGCAGATGACACTCAACTCCACCTGTCATTTCAACCTGACGATCCGACGGTCTCTGCTCGCGTCTTGGAATGTCTGAGTGACATCTCACTTTGGATGAAGGACCATCACCTGCAGCTGAACCTTGCAAAAACAAAACTGCTTGTGATTCCGGCCAAGCCAAAGACCCACCACAACCTCTCCATTCAACTAGGCCCATCAACCATTACACCGTCCAGCACTGCCAGAAATCTGGGAGTGGTAATTGATGATCAGCTAAACTCCACAAGTCATGTCGCCAGCACCACCCGGTCCTGTAGATTCATCCTCTACAACATTAGGAAAATTAGACCTTTCCTATCAGAGCACTCTACGCAAATTCTAGTCCAGGCTCTTGTATTGTCCAAACTGGATTATTGCAATGCACTACTGGCTGGACTCCCTGCCTGCACAACCAAACCTCTGCAGCTGATCCAGAATGAAAAAAAAGCGTCTGCTAAATGACTAAATGTAAATGTAAATGCAAATTGATGGGAAGATGGATGGAGCCAAATACAGGACCATTCTGGAAGAAAACCTGATGGAGTCTGCAAAAGACCTGAGACTGGGACGGAGATTTGTCTTCCAACAAGACAATGATCCAAAACATAAAGCAAAATCTACAATGGAATGGTTCACAAATAAACATATCCAGGTGTTAGAATGGCCGAGTCAAAGTCCAGACCTGAATCCAATTGAGAATCTGTGGAAAGAACTGAAAACTGCTGTTCACAAATGCTCTCCATCCAACCTCACTGAGCTCAAGGAGGAATGGGCAAAAATTTCAGTTTCTCGATGTGAAACACTGATAGAGACATACCCCAAGTGACTTACAGCTGTAATCGCAGCAAAAGGTGGCGCTACAAAGTATTAAGTTAAGGGGGCTGAATAATTTTGCACGCCCAGTTTTTCAGTTTTTTATTTGTTAAAAAAGTTTGAAATATCCAATAAATTTTATTACACTTCATGATTGTGTCCCACTTGTTGTTGATTCTTGAGGAAATAAGCAAAATGGGTGCATTGTTATTGTACACATTTAAACTTTAAACTGTAATTAGTAATTACCCTTTTAAATGTTTAAATGTGTACAATAACAATGTACCCATTTTGCTTATTTCCTTTTGTTCTTCATGTAGCAGAGGCAGAAATAAAAGATGAGGTTGATATTCATATACATGATGAGAGGGAAAATGAAGAATGTGAAGAAAGTAGTCAGGAGCAGGAGGACAAGCTGAATAAGAGATTTAGGGACACTGGTGAGGGATTGTCAGAGGACCCAGGATTATGGCCAACGACGCTTACTGAAAACAGGAAAACTATTGTTCAAATGCTAGCCAGTGAAGGTGGAGCAAAACTTGTTATTGGAAATATCACACCTAATGATACGGAGGGCAAACCATTCCCAACTTACCTTCAGTATGCAAAGTCCGCTAATGGCCGTGAGAAAATCAGAAGAGATTGGTTTATATATAGTGAAAGTGCAAAAGCTCTATTCTGCATCCCATGTCTGCTCTTCTCTCATGAGCAGAAAACACCATCAAAAAGTGCACTAAATGGCAAAGATGGGCTTAAAAGAGCAAAAGTCAGATGGAAAAAAATGTATGAAAAGTTTCCAAAACATGAGACACATGCCCCCCATAAGCAGTGCTATTTGAAATGGAAAAGTCTTCAGCACTCCATATTGGCAGCAGGAGGTGTGGATAGTCACGTTGAACTACAAATACTGACAGAAATTGAGAAGAACACATTATTGTTGGAGAGGTTTTTGGATGTGACCATTCATTTGGCTTCAAGAAATCTTGCATTCAGAGGCAAAACCCTGGAATTAGACAATGTCCATAATGGAAATTTTCTTGGCACTCTTGAGTTGTTAGCACATTATGACCCCATTTTACATGAGCATCTTGAAAAAGTAAGAGAAAAGAAGAATGCATCACGGCTAACTCATTACCTTAGTCCTGAAACACAGAATGAGTTCATTGAACTATTTGGCAAAAAAGTTCTGAACAGCATTCTTGCAGAAAGAGAAGAGGCAATTTATTACTCAGTGATCTGTGACTCTACACCTGACATATCTCACACAGAGCAAAATGTGCTACTACTAAGATATGTGCATAAAGACAAAAACAGTGGTGTTTGGGAGATAACAGAAAGATTCCTCCAGTTCAAAGAGTTTAATAAAAAGTCAGGCAAGGAAATTTCACAAATGATCCTAGACATGTTGAAAGACAGCGGCGTACCATTGGAAGACTGTCGAGGGCAAGGGTATGACAATGGTGCAAATATGTCAGGCAAAGTGAAAGGTGTTCAGGCTCAGATTTTACAACAAAACCCAGTTGCAACATACAATCCTTGTGCATCCCACACTCTCAATCTGGTGGGAGTACATGCTGCGCAGTCCTGTCCTTAGGTTTCGACTTTTTTTGGATGTATTAAATGTCTGTACACATTTTTCAGCGCCAGTCCAGAACGATGGGCAATTTTGAAAGACAAAACTGGTTGCTCTCTTCATCGTCTGTCGGACACTCGTTGGAGTGCTCGTATTGCGGCTGTTCGAGTTGTGGCGACTCATTTGCCTTTAATTATTGAAGCATTAGCATTAGACGAAGCATTAGACAGCGTAATTGCCAACTGCAATCTGACCAATGAGGCACAATATGAGGCAAATGGTCTTAAAGATTATTTTTCAAAGTTTGATGGAGTACTTCTCCTCACTGTGTGGGTAAAGATTCTGCAGTGCATTGAGAATCGAAATATTACTCTTCAAGCAGGAAATATTTCACCGGATGTGTAGGCTGCAAACATTGCAAGTTTAAAAGAGGAAATGCAAGCACTTCGCAGTGAATGGGACAGCCTGCTTGATGAGGCCACACTGGTTGCTCAGGCAATGGAGATCCCAACTCAGTTCAAAGGTGAAGATAAAAGAAAGAAGAGAAGAAAAAGGATGTATGATGAGACAGAAGGGGATACATCTGAAGAAAATGCAGAGCAAGCATTCAAACATAACATATTTTATGTGACACTGGATTATATTATAAGTGACTTATCCGCAAGGTTTCAGACCACAGCATCTGTATGTGACACATTTGCAGCTTTTCTCAAGATTACTGACATGACAGAAGATCAGATGAAGGTTTTGTGTAAGACTCTAATAAAAAAATACAACATATACGGGGGCCCAGCAAGATGGTATGTACCCAGGGCCCAAGATTTGGTGCTAAGAATGCTCTAGAAAGACTACTAAAAAACTACACATTTTTGGTGCTGTATAAGTGTTCAAGGCAAGAGCAGTTGGTTGTTTGTATATTTTGGACATATTTTAAGTGCATGCTATTACTAACATGTGTCACAATTCAGTAAAAAGTGCAATGTGTTAAACATTAAAGTAAAGTCGGAGTAAGATTTGCCTAAAAAAAGAGCGTAAAGAGGTGAAAGCAGTGTTAAAGACAAACCCTCATCTTAAAGTTGTTCCCAACAAACCTAATGATAAATTAAACCCTCGTGAATGGATGCATAAGAAGCTGGGATTGTTTTATGTTGAACCGCATCTCACTAATTTAGCTGCATGGACTGATAATTGCTACCCGCGTGAAGGAAGCTTCAAAGCTGACAAGCTGCATCTTGTACGCACTTACATGATTGATAATACTGATGTGCCTAATCCCTAAATGGAATATGTCATATATGATTGAAGTTTTTGAAGTATGGTTAAAGATGGTCAAACAGTGGCCAGGTAACCAGTATAAAAAAGAGAAAAAGACAGTGTCTAGAATAGGTTTTTGGCCCACCTTTCTCATGTCGCAGCAAAGCATGTGTGTAGACGGACAGACCCCACGCCCAGCTTACGCTGAAGGTTTTAGTGAGGATGAAGGTGACAGTGAGTGGGTTATAGCTTGTCCGCAGAAGGCAGGTGAATGTAAAGGAACAGGGGAGAGTGTTCCACCAGTAACTCCTACATTGATTTTTCCACTTAACACCTCTTTGACCCCTTTACATAAACTTTGGCGATGACAGTGTGTGGATGCATGGCTTAATAATGGCAAAAGGGCATTTGAGAATATGAAGAGAGAAGGATGAATGAAAAGTATGTGTAAAGAGAGCAAATGTATGAGATCGGCATTTAAACAGATTTTTATGCTGACCCGGAAGGAACAGGAGCTAGATTTAAGTGTGGCACGCATTTGTGAATGCACGGTTGAACGCTGGGTTAACATTGTAAAGAAGCATGGTGTAACTATTGATTGTGACAAAACCCATTGATGCTAAAACCAGAGAGAGGCTTCTCTCTTATGTTTCAGATAAAGAGGTTCACTATGTTTGTAAAATGATAAATCAATACATTAAAGAAAAAGAAGCAGTGACTAAGGAGAAAGATATCACACCAGCTTATCAGGAACAAGTACAAATACATGCTCCCTTAGTTGTGTTTGACGATCTATCCAGGATAACCAGAGATGCACCAGCACCTCTCTCTAATCCCACAGCTTTTCTTAATTGGTGGACTTTACTGCATGGTTCTTTGTCAGGAAAAGATGTGCGTTACATTCTAACTACACTAATGCCACATGTAAAAAGGGACACTTTGATTGACGAATGTGAGAGTCTGAATGAGGAGAATGATAGTCCAGTAATGGGAGAAGGAGAGATAGAGAAGAAGTTTCCCTTGCTGAGTAAGAAACATAAAGAGGATCATATTAAAGAGTTGAAAGTGTTCTTGACGAAGATTGCAGCACAGGAGCGTGATGTTTCTCAAATCAAAAAGGAAGATCTTTTCTTTTTGTCTATGTTTTTGAATAGATTGGATCCAGAATCATCGTATACATTGAAAATATCTACTCCAGAGGTGTATTTGTTGAGCCCAACAGCTTTGATGAAGAAGGTTAGAGAACTAGAGGCTGTAGGATTATTTACAGGCGAGAAAACTCGAGTGCAGGCAGTACAAGTTACGGCTGATGTGCCTGTGCCATCTCTAGTAGAAAGAGGCAGGATGGGACAGGGGGATAGAAGAGTTTTCATGTCAGAGGGGGCAGGGGGATACTACCAAGGAGCACAGAGAGGGAGGGGAAGACAAGGAAGGATAATGCAAAGGTCCGGCCCTAAGTATGGCCATGGTGATGTGTGTCATTACTTTAAAAGGCGGGTCATTGGATCAAAGATTATGAAAGAAGGAGGCAGGATTATTATAACATGGGCGACCCAAAGTAGGGCTTACTTCTTCTATTTCTCCTCCCTTTTCTGGAACGGGACAGGACACACTCACATACCCAGCGCCACTAAATGCTGCTCTGAATACAGAGACACAGACAACTGATGAGATACAGCATCCCCGACTCCCTTCCTCAGAGGTAATATGGTCTAACCACTGGGATTACCGACAGGGGGACGATGACAGTGTTTGGATCCTTAATGCTCCTCATATTAAATTATCACAGAAAACATCTGATTTCCTCTTTTTAGTTTGGTCGTAGAAGGGAGGAGAATTTCTTTCCCTATTGACACAGGAGCAACAATATCATGTATAAACAAAAGATACATCACAGGTCCAATAGGAAAAGAGACATCATCAGAGACGTCATTTCTGTCGGTGTTTCAGGAGTCCCACAAACTGAATTTCTTTCAGCTCCTCTATTAGTGGAATATGCTGATGTAACATTACATCATTCATTAATTTTGAGCAAAACAGTGCCGATATCTCTGCTAGGCAGAGATTTATTGTGCAATTTAAATGCAAACATTGTTTGTTCTCCTGACGGTGTTAAAGTACATGTTCCATCGCATATGATGGCTGATGCTAAAGCTGGGATAGATTTTTACATGGCAGCTACAGTATTGGAAAATCGAGAGGGTGTATCCATACTTTTTTCTGTAAGTAAAATTAAACAATTAGCTTAGTGTCATGCAGCTGCTGCAGCCGTGATGTTAATGTTGAAACCAGTTAACCAGCCATTTTCAGACAAGTCAATTGAGTCCTCACTATTAATGCAGCGTCCCGGTCCCGGGACGTAAACACGCTTCAAAAAACAGCGTGTTTACGTCATGCAAACCCCAACAATATATATACCAAATTAAAGCTTAAAGTCTCATCTTTCAGACGATATAAACCATTTTAACACGTTACAACCACAGCACCGACACCAAAGCTTTTTTTACAGACAAGCACAAAGATTGAGTTTGGACTTGTCCTACCTTTGATGGCTGTCTTGGAGTCGAACAGCAACAAATTCCCATAAGCTTGGTGTCTTTCTGTCCGTAAAGGTCCAGGGAACACCCAGTAAAATGATTAGATCCACAAGACATGTTATATCCTCCAAGGCTCAAAAACGGCAGAGAAGTATTTCCAGCTTGAAATCAGCTGCGACATTTTTTGTCATTTCTATTGATAATAAAAGCCATAAGTCCTTTTGAGACCGCGAAAAAAGCTACTAAAATGCTAACAGGAAGTGTTAGCCTTCGATTGACACCTTTTTCAGCCAATTCTGACGGGTTTTGACCGGGCTGGACCTGGATATGGCAGACTGTGCGGCCATTGGCAACGATTACGCAGCACTTGAACGCTTCTAGCACGTTCGTTGTTCTCCGTATTAGCCAATAAGATACAGATTTCGACGATACTAAATATGCCAGGGTTTCCTTCGGCCTGAAGCGTCTGTGCCACGGCGTAAAGGCAATTCTCCTCGATGAGACATAAATCCTCGCTCGTGCGTCATATGACGCGTGCGTGTTTATTGTGCTTTCACAGTCTTTTCTGAGTAAAAACTATGGCAAAACTTACAAAAATAATAAAATACTTGTTAGAGGATGTAGTGGTGGCATGTACATTTCTTTTTATTGACATTTTGGACCAGCAGCAGTCGGAAAGAAAGCGTTTAGGGGGGGGGGGATGGTCTGATGTGAAGATCAAGATCTTACACCTTTCCTTTGTCCTTTCACAGAGGTGCAGTAAACACCAAGAAAAACCCCAGTAAAATGCTTTATTGTGTTATTATTATGCAATATTAATTTTCATAACTAATAGAGTGATTATGTTTGTAAATACAGATTCCTCTAGATGTAAGCTTTCAGTAGAGCCCTCATTGATGCCTGTGGGTTGAAGCATTCAGAACTTATTGCACTTTTTCATACGTTTTCCAAATGTCTCCAATTTGGATAAATTTTGGATAAACTATGGTCCCTCGATAAAACGCATGGACCTACCAACATAAAAAAAAGTGTATAAAATTCATTTTTACATATATTCTTTTCAAGTTTGAAATGTGAGTAGTCATCAAGTTATTATTATTGCCCATAGTGTGTTTTAGTCCTCGACTACCTGCTGAAGCTTTTGACACCTTTATTTTCACTAAATATTTCAGGCTAGGACACAAAAAATAATTTTCTCTGTGTGTTCCAAAGTGTATACAATTGTATCAGTAGTACTTAGAGAGATTCTGACTGTTGTGGGAAACTAGAGATTGTTACCTTTACAAAGAGCCCACACCTGTATTTAAATTCCAGAGGGTTCAATAACAGCAATCATTTTAATTTGGAGAGGTCACATTACACACAATACAGCCAAAATGACCCCTAAATAATAACAGGTTGGAGACCTCATCATGTTTTTATTTGGTACCACATGGATTGTTGCTGCTGTGGAAACATAGTGATGAACTGATTGAGACGGTTGTTTGTGCAATGAGGACTGGATTTGAAGATGTCAAACCATTAATTCCATCTTGTAAATTTTATCTTCACAGACCTCCAGATGAAAAGGAAAAGAATAAGAAATGTGTGGTCATATGGGGTTAAACCATTCAATGTCTTTATCAAGCAACTATCAATGACGAATGAATGAATGATGTTCCAGCTTGAAATTTTCAATGAAGGATTAGATTACTAAGAATAGATTACAGCCTCCATCAGTGTTGTCATCTGTCCCAAGTCAACTATGGGCCTTACATGCTAACCATGTAGGCTTGCTTCAAATGACACCTTATGAAGCCAGAATTGATTTCAGTAAATACCCAGTTAATGTTAAACCCCTCCTTGAACCGCAACCTTATCGTGGTGGAGGGGTTTGAGTGCCCGAATCTGGCACTAGGGACATGGAATGTCACCTCGCTGGCGGGGAAGGAGCCTGAGCTTGTGCGGGAGGTTGAGAGATACCGACTAGAGATAGTCGGGCTCACCTCCACGCACAGCTTGGGCTCTGGAACCCAAATCCTCGAGAGAGGCTGGACTCGTCTCTGGGAGGGGTGCTGGAAAGGTCTCCGACCGGGGACTTCATTGTTCTCCGTCGGGTGAAGAGAGGTGCGGAGCTGTCAACTGATCACCACCTGGTGGTGAGTTGGATCCGATGGCGGGGGAGAAAGCTGGACAGACTCGGCAGGCCCAAACTTACTGTGAGGGTCTGTTGGGAACGTTTAACAGAGCCCCCTGTCAGAAAGATCTTTAACTCCCACCTCCAGCAGAGCTTTGACCAGATCCCGAGGGAGGTTGGAGACATCGAGTCCGAGCGGACCATGTTCTCTACCTCCATTGTCGATGCGGCCACTCGAAGCTGTGGATGGATGTATGGATGTTAAACAATATATATCTGTGAAGGTTCTTAGTTATCCAGGACATCTTGAAAAAAAGGTTGAAGTATATATATATTTAAAAAAAAAAACAACTTTGTCCTTCACCCTCTGCGGGTGGTCTCTCATCCTTCGAGCTCGGGTCCTCTCGGGTCCTGGGAGCTTAAGGGTTCTGCGCAGTATCTTTGCTGTTCCTAGTACTGCACTTTTCTGGACCGAGATGTCTGGTGTTCTTCCAGGGATCTGCTGTAGCCACTCTTCCAGTTTGGGGGTTACTGCCCCGAGTGCTCCGATGACCACAGGCTCCACTGTCGCCTTCACCTTCCAAGCCTTTTCCAGCTCTTCTCTGAGCCCTTGGTATTTCTCTAGTTTCTCATGTTCCTTTTTCCTGATGTTGCAATCACTTGGTATTGCAACGTCAACCACAACGGCCTTCCTCTGCTGTTTGTCCACCACCACAATGTCTGGTTGGTTCGCCATTACCATTCTGTCAGTCTGAATCTGGAAGTCCCACAGGATCTTGGCTCGGTCATTCTCTACCACCTTTGGAGGTGTTTCCCACTTTGACCTCGGGGTTTCCAGTCCATACTCCGTACAGATGTTCCTGTACACTATGCCAGCCACTTGGTTATGGCGCTCCAAGTATGCTTTCCCTGCCAGCATCTTACACCCTGCAGTTAAGTGTTGGATTGTCTCAGGGCCCTGTTTGCACAGCCTACACCATGGGTCTTGTCTGGTGTGGTAGATTTGGGCCTCTATTGCTCTGGTGTTCAGGGCCTGCTCCTGTGCAGCCATGATGAGTGCCTCTGTGCTGTCCTTCAGTCCGACACACTTTAGCCATTGGTAGGATTTCTTGATATCAGCCACTTCAGTTATGTTCCGGTGGTACATGCCATGTAGGGGTTTGTCCTCCCATGATGGTCCCTCTCCAGCTCCTCTTCCTCTGTTCCCTATTGCCTGAGACATTCACTGAGCACGTCATATATCTAGTTCATATATATATATATATATATATATATATATATATATATATATATATATATATATATATATATAAAAATATACAACAAGTGATTGCCTAGACTAACAGAGACGTCAGACTAACGAGTACGAAGTACCCTCCTTTTTAGAGATCATTGTGAATTTCTTCTCAGAAAATTTGGTGTTGGGATGGTTTGTAGGTATTTGTGGTCCACTCCTGATGGTCCTGCTCCCCATCGGTATCCTTTTCTGCTGCTGTATACCTATACTTAGAACCCTTGTACTTAAATCTATCACTTCTTCTATGAGCATTAAAATTATACAAAGCCCCATGCATGTGACACAGCAAAATGTCCCTAAAGAGAATATTGATACTTCTTATTTTTGTAGTTCTAGTTCATCAGAATCCTCATAACCTGGTTTGGTGTCGCACTGTGGAATCGAGTAAACGTACTGAACCAAAGGAGCCGAAGGATAAAGGGGATAACCAGATGACAATGTCTCTAAAAATAGAAAAGAAAAAAAAGAGGTTGCTTTTGATCACGTGAATGATGAGAGCCGGGGTGAAAAGGTGCACTTTTTACACCTCTGGGTCATGTTGGCACCACCTCACAATGACACGGCTGATGTCGCCAGAAGCAACTCAATGTTGAAGCTCCTATTGGTAAATAAATATGGGTGATGAGCGCGGTAGTCCTATTTTTACAGTTTGTTGTTTTTGTAGATGATTACAAGGCAGTCCGCCTTCTTAGGAGGGAGTTCCAGGTATGACGGTCCAATTGCGGGCTGGCTTGAGGACTTCCTGTTTTTGTTTCTTTTGGCTGACTCATTATCTAAATTTTATTATAGTTTCTTAATGTATAAGTTAAATAGGGGGGCCTTGTCAATGTTGACATCTATGCATTATATGCTGTGAGAAGCTTTTATATTGTACCTTATGCAATTATGTATCCCTTTTTACATGCCTAATGTCACACTATATTGTGCCTGTCTTTCTATTATGACTTTACATAGGACTTTAGGCAAGACCCTTTGCGCTACTGCCTACCTCATAAAAATGATGAGAGACAATAAATGCTATGAGAAGCCGGATCAGACGGCGACCGGCCAAACAAGGTCTGCGTCAGGTGGTGGGGAACCAGAACAACTTGATGACAAATGGGCTACTGGAACAGAATGCTACTACTCCAGTAACCCTAGTCAGAGGGGTTACATGAAGAGGATGTGGGATGAATGGTTACTTCGAAACCCACAATCCAGGCTTACATCGAAGCAACTAGTAGCTCACTGTTCCAACATCCACAAGTGGCAACTGCTATCACAACTGGAGATTGACGAGATACAACATAAATGCAACGCCAACCGGAGATTGGGTACGAAGCCCCAACAAGGGCAATAATGCTGAACGAGGCAGCGTGAAGTGAAGTACCATCAGAAAGTCTCCTAGAAGATGGAGCAACCATGGGAGCCATGAGAAACAGTACCCACCATGGAAAAAAAGGCTGGAGGCTAAAATCAAGAAAGCATGGAGAGAAGTGAGCCAACTGACAGAGGCCAAGAAAGGTACGTGTGGGAATTGTTGTTGTTCCCTTCATTGCCAATCATTGCCAAAGCTCTGGAGCGAGTTGTGTTTACTCAGCTCTCATCCTTTCTCACACGGAACAACCTCCTGGACCAGAACCAGTCTGGGTTCAAGAGCGGACATTCCACCGAAACTGCACTGCTCTCAGTCATCGAAGCTCTGAGACTGGCAAAGGCAACATCCAAGTCATCTGTACTCATCTTACTGGATCTGTCTGCTGCTTTTGACACTGTTAATCATCACATCCTCCTGTCTTCTCTCAGGGCGATGGGTGTCTCTGGAATGGCGTTGCAATGGTTCAAGTCTTACCTCTCGGATAGGTTATTCAGAGTATCCTGGAGAAACGAGGTCTCTGAGTCCCAACATCTCAATACAGGGGTGCCACAGGGCTCAGTGCTTGGACCACTACTCTTTTCCATATACATGACATCCCTTGGCTCTGTCATCCAGAAGCATGGCTTTTCCTATCACTGCTGCAGATGACACTCAACTCCACCTGTCATTTCAACCTGACGATCCGACGGTTTCTGCTCGTGTCTCGGCATGTCTGAGTGACATCTCATTTTGGATGAAGGACCATCACCTGCAGCTGAACCTTGCAAAAACAGAACTGCTTGTGATTCCAGCCAAACCAGGGACCTGCCACAACCTCTCCATTCAACTAGGCCCATCAACCATTACACCGTCCAGCACTGCCAGAAATCTGGGAGTGGTAATTGATGATCAGCTAAACTTCACAAGTCATGTCGCCAGCACCACCCGGTCCTGTAGATTCATCCTCTACAACATTAGGAAAATTAGACCTTTCCTATCAGAGCACTCTACGCAAATTCTAGTCCAGGCTCTTGTCTTGTCCAAACTGGATTATTGCAATGCTCTACTGGCTGGACTCCCTGCTGCACAACCAAACCTCTGCAGCTGATCCAGAATGCAGCGGCAAGAGTGGTCTTTAATGAACCGAAGAGAGCGCACGTAACTCCTCTATTCATTAGGTTACACTGGCTCCCGGTTGACGCCCGCATCAAGTTCAAAGCTATGCTCTTGGCCTACAAGACCACCACTGGTTCTGCACCCCCATATCTTCACTCACTAATACAGACCTACGTTCCTACCAGATCCCTGCGCTCTGCAAATGAACAACGTCTGGTGGTACCGTCCCAAAAAGGTAAAAAATCACTCTCACGTACCTTCTCTGGCTCTGTTCCACATTGGTGGAATGATCTACCTGCTGCTACAAGATCAGCAGATTCTGTAGCCATCTTTAAAAAACGCCTGAAAACACATCACTTCCATCAACACCTGACTGACAAACACTGAGTTCTACTTTCTTTCTATCGATTCCTTTCTTTAAAAAAAAAACAAAAAAAATAGCATTTCTATTTTTCAGTTTTGCTATATTTACAGGTGGAAGTGGACAGAGGCCCCTAACTGTGATTGCATTAGAATCAGAAGGCTACACTGGAGCACTAGTGCAAACAGCAAGCAATTGTGGCAAATCTGTTCTTTATATAGTGCCACTTCAACTGGAAATATGACTCCATTGCCACTCAATTCCAAACAATTTGATAAAATGCCCAAAGCCCATTGCAGTAGATGTCATTACAGCTCCTGCGGTCCATGTTAACTCCTGTAGCAGTGTAAGTTTTTCTGACAGTGAGGGATCAGTTACTGTGGATGCTGCAGAAGGTGTGCATGACGAAGGCAGCGCAGCAGTAAGTGGCCATGTTTTAACTATTTCCTTGTAATTTTAAAACTACAATATTGAGTTGTTGCTCATGTAATGCCGTTTATTTATTTTATATTTTCTTATAGCTATTCAACTGTGTCTCTGATGTGGAATTTGTTCCACCTGTTCTGAATGCAGAACCAACCAAAAAGTCAAATGTTATGGATCTTTTTTCTAATTGATAGAATCATATACCCTTCTTGTGCTCCCTTGTGTGTATTCTCATATTTTCAGACTGAGTATGTGTCTTGTCCAATTTGCCAGGCACCATTTTCTCTTGATGATCTAGAGGTGCATGCAAGCACATGTGGTGAGAGGTAGGAGTGGTTAAACTATCCCATGTTCTGAAACACATTAAAAAAACATGTGATTGAGTTGTCATTTTTTTCCAGCCTTAACGACATCCTGCAAAATCGAGAAAAATGTCTATACGGATACTACCCAGGTAAAAAAGTACACTTCAATATATATATATTAAAAAAAAATTCTAAAAAGTATATAGTTACCACTTGTAGTGAACTTGAACCTATGTCATGTCCCAACCTAGTCTGTTTATGTAATGTATTTCATTTCCTGTGTATTATTGTGAAGTGTCTTACCACTGTTTGTTGGTTCGATTGACTTCCTGCCCTTGTGTCTTTCCCTCCACTTTACCTGCTCCACCCTAATGTGTTCCACCTGGGCCTCATTGTGTTCCCTATAAAGTCTGTGTGTTTTCCTCTGTCCTTGCTGGATTGTAGCCTCAGGTTTGAATAGAATTCTAATGTCTGAATTCTCAAGTCGGAAGTCTGGAGTGGAGCTCATGTTTTGAATGCTACCTTTATAGTGTAGCCTTAAGTTTATAGTTACTACTCTGGTAAAAAAAGGTTGAAGTAAAAGCATCTGGACTCGGTTTTCAAGGTGAAGATGTTTCGTCTCTATTCCAAGAGACTTTGTCAATTCTGAGATCAACTGGTAGTCTGGTTTCAACACATTGTTATAAATACTAGGCAACATGAATCTGAGGCCACCTCCTCTGTTCAAAGAAGGCTTTTCCATTTTCACAAAACTGGAAAAGCCTTCAGCCCTCTCTCAAACCATCTGGCATCTCTGGCCAGAATTCGGACATTGCTGTCCTCAAAGGACTGTCCTTTCTCTTTGAGGTGGAGGTGGACTGCAGACTCAGGTCCTCCAGGATTGGCTCTTCTGTGCTGATACATCCTCTTGTGAAGCTGTTGTTTTGTTTCACCAACATAACTGTCACTGCACTCTTCACTGAACTGTATAAACTACATTACTCGGTTTGTGGGGCTCTTGTCTTTAGGATGGACCAGTTTTTGATGCAGTGTTCTTTGGTTTAAAGTGGCCTGGGATTTTGTGTTTGTAAAAAATCCTTTTAAGTTTTTCAGATAAACCAGACACAGGGATAACTACACCCTTCCCTTTTGTCTCTGGTTCCTGTCTGTTTGGTTTCTGTGTCCTAACAGCACCTAACAGCAACAAAACAATGTTATCCTGTCTGAGTGCCTATCAGGAACACACAAACTGACTGGCCAATGCACACATATCTTCTTTTCTTGAGTAGCCATCCACATTTCCAAATATCACATTGTTGTACCTTACACAAGTAAAAGACAATTAAACAATTTTAAAATTAAGTCGGGTAAGATATTTTAAGCATCCTAACACAAAGGAATATAAAATCATGTTTCAAAATACACAATTTAAAAATATATATTTTATGTTAATCATTGTCTTTAAAAGAGAAGCAGGCAGTTTCAATAAAAAAACAATATGAGCATATACTGTAACTAACTACTGGTACTAGTGTCAGTAGTTGCAAACCATGCAAACCTTATTAGTTTATAATTAGTGTCGATGTGGACAAGTGACAGTGGACCCCGGACAGAATATAATAAAATGTTTTTCTCACTGTGCTTCCCATGCGTGTCAATCGGGACAGAACTCCAGCAGAGTTTATTCTGTGCCCCTGAATGCAATAGCCCTCAGATTGTAACAGTCCTTTAACAAATCTGTAACCAGCTTAAGGAACTCTTGCTTTAACAGCAGCAACTTTGTTATCCAGTTCTTGATCAGACATAGAGCTGTATGAAGTCTTTGTTGAAATGCCAAGTTCTTTCATTCTTCTGAAAATTGTACTCTGACTAAGACCGAGTAGATTGGCCACACACTACAGGTAATGGTATTTCAAAAAGTTTGGTCAGGAAATCAGCAGAGAGCTCACATTTTGGGCGTCCCCTTTCCCGTTGCTCAAGTGCGAATAATATAGGTTGTTGCTTTTCTTCTATGCCCGCATGCACAAGTCTGCCTAATTGTTTCAGACCCTCTGTTATAATAATAATAATAATAATAATCTTTATTTTTATATAGCGCTTTTCCACCTACTGTAGTAGGCCCTCAATGGGGGAAGGTATATTAAAGATTCGGGATGCTGCATCAATTAAGATGTATTCTTGACTGTAAACATACTCCAAATAATCAAGGTCAACAGAAGACTGTTCAAGGATCCACTGAAGTCTTGTCGTCAGACATTCCAGTATGCTACGTAGGATTTCCTTAAAGACAAGGAACACTGCGTTAGCTAACTCTTTTTGAGCTACAATCGACTAGCTAAACTTTAAACCGTGTAATTTAAATGCATTGTATTAAAATGTGACTTACAAGGGACAATTAATTAATGTAATGTAATTAATGTAATTAATGTGAAAACTGTTTTTTTTAAATGATTGAAATGCGTCACTTTATAAAATAGCTGGCTACTGCTGTTGCTAGTTTTCCCTCTGCTGGCTGTTGGTTATTTGCCTAGGTTGGTAGTTTTAGACAAATGTCTTTTTAAAATTGTAGTTTTGGTCATTACAATTAAACACAAAATACAAAACTCATTCACTATTCAGTTGCGTATGCATCAACGTGTGCTATTTGAAATATTTTAAACTTACATTTTCACCTGACCATGCAAATGTAAACAGTAAATCTGTAACAGGTTAGCCCAGATGAAGAGTCACAATTATTCTTCTTTCTGTTATTGGCAATTAACTCCAAAGTCGCAATTCTGATCTCTAGAGGCAATTCTTTGTAAGGCAGTTCAATCCATCAGTGATCGTCTTGTCAAGCCTTAATCCAGGACGTGTTTTTAGTTGGAAAAAAATCATCGAGACATGACATGACATTCTCTTGTCCCTTGATGAGAAAAAGCCAGTGCTGCTCATAATGTTGGATCTTACTGCAGCATTTTGACACTGTGACTACTCAGTCCTCCTGACACGTCTGGAACAACAGGTTGGGCTTCAGGGACCTGTGCTGCAGTGGTTTAGGTCGTATTTAACAGAGAGGACTTTTTCTGTCAGGATTGGTGACCTCTCCTCCTCCTCGGCCCCCTTGACCTCTGGTGTGCCACAAGGTTCCATTTTGGGCCCTGTTTTATTTTCCGTGTATATGTTGCCGTTAGGTGCAGTTATTTCAAAGCACAAAATGTCTTTTCATCTGTACGCAGACGACCTACAGGTTTACCTTCCGGTTGTCCCTGCTCGTCCTAATAGTCTTCAGTCCATCAACAGATGCTTAGAGGACATCAGATCTGTCCCAGAATCTCCTCTGTTTGAATGAGGATAAAACTGAATGTATTGTGTTCGGCACATCCAACCTGCCCAGTGTCTCAGCTCCTGGTCCTTTTGCTTTGGCCCCCCATCTCAACCATGTTGTCAAAAATCTGGGGGTAAAACTAGACAGCAGTCTAAGATTTGATAAACAAATAGATTCGGTGGTTAGGGCAAGCTTTTTTCAGCTCCGCCTCCTTTCAAAGGTTAAACCCTTTTTAAGTTGTGCTGACCTGGAGAAAGCCATCCATGCTTTTATTAGCTCCCGTATAGACTACTGCAATGCACTCTGGGAGTTTACCAAACTGGACTTCACCGTTTGCAGCTTGTGCAAAACGCTGCTGCCCGACTGTAACTAACAGTCGTAAACACGAGCACATAACACCTGTCCTGTCCCTGCACTGGCTCCCTGTCCAGTTTAGAATTAATTTTAAAATCTTAATGTTTGTTTTTAATGCACTCACGGGCCTTGCACCTTCTTATTTGTGTGAGATTCTGACCCCTCACAAACCCAGCAGAGCTCTACGTTCTGCTGGACAACATCTGCTGAAGGTGCCCCGGTCCCGGTTCAAACAGTGGGCGGTCGTTCTTTTGCAGTGGTCGGTCCTAAACTCTGGAACTCGTTGCCCATTGAGTTACGTTCCATCACTGACCAGCCTCTGTTTAAAGCCAAACTTAAAACCTATTGATTTAAAATGGCTTTTTGCACTTAATGGCTCTGTGACACTGATCTGTTTTTATTGTGTAAATATGTTTTAAACCTATTTGTAATTATGTTTATTTTTTAATAATATTGTTAAGCACCTTGGTTCAATCTGTGGTTGTTGGAAGGCGCTATATAAATAAATATTGATTGATTGATTGATTGATCGAGAGCGAGGAGAATTTTCAAACCGAGGGAACGCAGATGAAAATGCGAGCGAGCTGCAGATTCGAAAATTAACGATCACACTGAGACATTGCTGCCATCTTCAAACCTGTGCTGAATCATAACTTATACGCTCGTGATGACAGCTTTATTCGCCACAAGATTATTTTTCATCTGTTCAGTTTCTGTTTTTACGCTCTAATTTTTTGTTCCTGTGCTTGCTTCTATTGTGTGTGCCCTCTCATAATTAAGATAGCTATCTGACGCCATAAAAACCTGGCAAAGGGCAAAAGGGAGTCAAATAAACGGTAACAAGGCCAGTTCAGACCACTTCCTATCCTGGAATTAAAGCAAAAGAAAACAAAAAGAAGAGTTTAACTATTTAAAAAACAAAATAAACAGTGTAATAAATATGAAACTAAGGCTTGCTGTAATATAGGAGTAACGCACCGTCCCAAGTCGAAGGTATAGAAGAGAGAAGCTGGAGTTAGTACGTTAAGCGACACAGTGTTCAGACATTCTCTGGAAAGTGAAGCTGGACAGGTTGTTGTAGAGCGGCAGATACCACCGTAGAGACATTGACAATAGTATGTGTGTGTGTGTGTGTGTGTGTGTGTGTGTGTGTGTGTGTGTGTGTGTGTGTGTGTGTGTGTGTGTGTGTACGGAGCCCTGGAAGATAATAGCAAGTATTAACAGATTCAGCGTTTAAAAGTGACGGAAATTCGATTATAATAAATTTAAATAATATTTTAAAAGTAGATTTAGATTAGAAAAAAGAAAAAAACAGAGAACAATAGAAAAAAAGTTGATGAAGAGTTAAATAAATGCGCTGTAAGAATTAATATCAATTAATCTTAGTGAATAAAATCTAATTAAGTAATTATTATAAAGTAGGTAATTGGTGGTTTTAGAATAAGTTGTAGTGCAACACGGAAGCACTTTTAATTGTCCCATTAGAGGGTTACCTAACAAAGACCACCGACATTACAGATCGTCATTATACCTAGAGAAATTATTGTGGAAGACGGGAGATTTGAGTCCGATAATAGTCCCACAGTAGAAAGGAAAATGTTTTATTTAACCCCGGAGGACAAAAGAGAAAAAGTGGGAATAATGAAGAATATTTAGCATTAATAAGAAAAATTGACAGAGGTGAAACAAAATCCTCAACTCTTAGTTAAAAACACTACTATGAGAAGTAAAATGACAAAAACTGGAGATGTTTTAACTCCACTGGAGGCACTTATTAGGAAACAAGAAGGACACGCAAAGCAGATCAGAAACTATACAAAGAAATGGCATAAAATAACTAATGGTACAATGCAGTGGCCTATTACGACCCAGTGCACTGCAATGAAGTAGAAAATAATATAAAATATTATAAGGCTATGAATAAAAGTAATAAAAGAGAGGGTAAGCGAGCAAAAGAAAAAGAAGTGTTGGGACGGTTTAAGAAAAAGGCAAAGAGAATGTTAATTGATAAATGCAGGCATCTGAACAGAAGTATTTAATGAGACCTGCGGTACACCAATGGCTCCAACGTTGCCTCCTCAAAATAATAAAATTGCTGGACAATTTCCAATAAAAGAGCTGACTAAAAAGTATTAAATAATAAATAACCGGAAAGTTTTATTGACAAAACCAAAAAAAGAAACATTAGTTGGAAGATCTGACAGTGACTCCAGCAGCAACTTCACTTATGGGAGCCTCTCCGATCAGGAAAGTGATGAGGACTCTGGGGACTGTAAGGTCTGTTCCCGTCGAAAGGTGTCAAGAGACTCTCCTGATATTAGAAGCAATAAACAAAAAGAATCTAGAGAGCTGGACAAAATAAAAGGAAGCCAGTCCAATGATTATGAAAAATTGAAAATGGCAGATAATCTGTTAAAACACAGTTAAAACTAGTCAAAGAGCTCTTCTGGAGAAGAGTATTCTCAGTCAAAACGTTTCAGCACTCTGCTTCCCAATGTTAAACAATTCTCATAAAGCCCAAGTCTAAGGGATCATAGAAAAAGATCAAGCGATATGGGAGAAGATGTTGGAAAAAATATGCAGAAATTGGAAAAAAGAGAACGAAGTTTGAGAAAGAGATTGTAAATAATCTTGTCAGAGAAAGATTTGGACACAGACCTAGGTGCTAAATCACCAGTCGCAAAACCAGTGCCTGAGACAGATGCAGAGTGTGAGTTAGGTTGTTAACACTCCATCGCTGTGTTAAAAATTTTAGCACTTAGGGGACACACACTTGGGGGAGAAGCTACAATTCTGTTTATTAGAAGTGTAATATTTAGGCTGACTGTTAAGTGGCAATAAGAGACAAATTGCTCTGTTGCACATAGCGGCACCAAAGTAGGCGTTGACTGCAGCATGTAAAATGGCAAAAGGTTTAAGAGTGAATATCTATACGGACTCACAAAATGGTTATAGGGTAAGCTGGCCATAATAAAATGTGACGCACACCAAAAAGCAGACAGTCTACATAATAAGTGATGGCAATAATATAGCAGATGTGTGCCAAATGTGGCCAAACAAGCTGCATTTGTAGTATGTCAGGCACCAGTGTTAATCCTCACTCAGGAGGAGACGGGGCCATACGAGAAGGAAGAATGGATGCAGAAAAGTGCAATTAAAGTCACTAAGGAGGGGTCACACCAAGGTTAATGAAGAAGTGCACAGGGTCATCTAGTGTTCTTTAATGAGAAAAGCCATAAAACAGGCTCATGGATCATCGTTAAAGATCTGAAGTCATAAAAATCATTTAAAAGACCTGGTGGGCACCTCTCCTAGCCCCCACTAAGAGAGGTGCCCACTGTTTTGCGCCACTGTCCCTGCAACACAATCATCTGCAGATTAAGCCTAGGGATTGGATCTTCATCAAAGTGTTCAAACGGAAGTGGGTGGGGGACGTTGGTCTGGTCCACATCAGGTGCAATTATCCACAGGAAGTTGCTGAGATAATAATCAGGTAAAAATGGTTCAATCTTTTAAGAAAACAGACTGCACGGGTATGCCCAGGTGAACTCAGAGTTCTCTCTCAAAGACTAAAAAAGAAATGAGAAAAGACTTGAGGGCTTGAGAGAAATAAGTGTTAAACAGAAGTCCATTTGGGACAGGACAATCAATTAGATTCTGATATTGACTCTGTCTGTTATTCTTGAAACAGAATCAAATGGGTGTGAGTTGAGAAAGTGAGAAAAAGAAGCTGCTTTATGATGTTACAATGCTTATTTAGTGAGAGACTGACAAATGGGAAGAAAGAACAACAGGACAAATTAGATGAAGAAAAATGTTAGTTCTTATGACTTTAGTAGTAGTTTTGTTACTAACAGGACTGATGGTTGATGTAAAACGAAATGTGAAATGTGACAAAACTGGACAAAGGATGTGTGCGCTAGAAGGACAGAGTTGACGGTTGAAGTTAACATAGTGTTTGTAAGATCAAATACCTTAAATCAGAGTTGGGCTGTGGGACCTAGAGAAACAATGATGTATATTAAACTAATACATGTTCAATGCATAGATGAAGGGGCTATTACTTTAGAAATCGAATGTACAACAAAATTTATAAATATAATGTTTAGATGTAATAACAGGAATTCAAATTACAAATAAGGAAGCAATACAATTAGTAAGGCCTAAAATAGAGAAAAGAGAAGTCAATACACTACAGTACGTCTGGGTAGAAGCTGGAAAACAGTGGGTCAACATAACAACAATTTATTTTATCAATGGATGTCTGTGGAGATTCTCAGTCATCCAGGTCATCTTGAAGAAAAGGTTAAAGCAAAAGCAAAACTTAGTTCAGATGCTTTTGCTCTAACCTTTTCTTTAACACTAAGTCACTCCAAAGGATTGTATTACATGCCTTAATGGAAAGAGATTGCCAAGAATAAAACCTATTCTTGGGGTTGACATGACGCGTGCAGGTCTAAAGGAACATGTTTTGACATGTATGCTCTGGAATCAGCAGTTGGAAGCAGGGAAAGCTGGACAGATGATGTAACTATATGTCAAGAAGTATAGATTCTGAGGCTTAGATACCGCTAGTACATCCTTTTCAAGGCGACTCTATAAGGGCTGCAATGTGGGTTAATTCATCCTTAAATGAGAGGATTAGTGTGAATATTAGGATCAACTTTATAACTTTAAAGCTGCTATTCAATGTGAACATGTTATTTAAGATATAAGATATTTAAGGGTAATACGCAATGACACATTTATTACACAATATGGTGTGCACCTGTTAGCGAGAGGGACACATACTTTGGCAGTTATATTCCGCAAATGTGATTATATGGACCCGGTTAGCGTTACATTGCCTAATTATTGGGATGAAATTTGTGCGCCTATTATGCTTACAAGTTATGCAGTAGTAATTATTTTGGACAAAGACAATATATGAGATATAATGAGAGACATTAGGGGTATAACGGTACACGTTGATGTAGTGTTTCGGTACAGCACGTTTGGTTGGTACATTCATTTATTTATTTTTTAATAGTTCACGCTGGCCCTCCATTTGGAACCTCACATGTGAGTTTTCACACGGACATTAGTAAGTGACAGACTTTTGCAGAGCGCCCGCATTTTAACAGAAAGGGACAGCGCATTAGCGTTTTTACTAAATCAGTAAAGAAGCTAATGCGCTGTTTGCACACAGCCGCAGATTGGAGAAGAGAATAACAGTAAGATTATCTATACAGACAAATCTGATTCAAATCCCCTGCAATCAGATGATGTCAAGTCTTGCTCAAACAGACTTGAAACTTGCAGTGTTCAATGTCAGGTCTTTGGGTAGCAAATCTTTTTTTTTTAATAACTTCAAATAAGCTTGATTTTATGTTTTTAACAGAAACATGGTTAAAAAACCAAGACTGGAAATGTGGTTATTGAATCCAAAATTATCAATTTTTATCCAATATGCGGGAAAACAAAAAGGATGGGGGTGTATGCACCTTTCTTAGGGATAATATTCTTATCCAGAAGCTATCATTGTGGGAATTTTCATCATTTCAGTATGTATCATTCAAAATGGAGGTTTTCTCTAAACTAAATGTTTTTGGTGAATATGTTTGTGTATTTCTATGTATTTTTCAACTGTCCTGGACACATTCCTGCACGGCCTGTCCGTCCTGGGAGTGGATCCCTCCTTCTGTGGTTCTCCCTGAGGTTTCTCTTTTTTTGATTTTTTTTTGGAGTTTTTCCTCTGACCCTGGTGGAGGGTCTAAGGACGGGGATGTTGTCTAGTGCAGTCTGTTAAGCCCTTTGAGTCAGCTGTTGTTGTGATATACAAAAATAAATGTCTTGTCTCCATCTGTATTATATGTAGTTCTTTACAAACCACCCCAACAATGTCATGATTTAATTGATGAGTTTACTGAAATTATTTCAGTTATCTGCACAGAATTTGAAAAAGTAGTCGTATCTGGTGATTTTAATGTGCATGTGGATAATGTTTGTGACAGAAATGCCAAAGAACTTTCTACTATTCTTGATACTTTTGGTCTTTGTCAGCATGTTAATGAGCCGACCCATAACAGAGGTCACACTCTGGACCTGGTCATTACTAAAGGTGTTCATATTTCAGATGTCACTGTGATTGATGTTGCTCTATCTGATCATTCTTGTGTCAAGTGCTGGCCCGGATAACTGAACGGATACTACCAGTCCTCTTTCACATTTACATTTACATTTACATTTATTCATTTAGCAGACGCTTTTATCCAAAGCGACTTACATTACATTACCAGTGTTACAGTCACTGGAGGCAAGGTGGGTTAAGTGTCTTGCCCAAGGACACAACGACAGTATGAACTGTGGGGAGAGCGGGAATCGAACCCCCTACCTTCCGGTTGAAAGACGGCCGCTCTACCCACTGAGCTACTGCCGCCCCTGCCGCTACTTTCACCTCTCTGGGAATCTTAAAGAGACTATCTGTTTCCACAGTTTTTTATTTTTTATTTTTTTTACTGTTCTCACACTCACACTTTACCCTGGTTAAAACAACACAACCCTCACATAGATTGGTCTGCCTGCCGTATATTATCCTGGAGTACCTTTTGTCATTCACATTGCCTGCAGTCTGCCTTACCCCCTGTTTTTTCCAGGTCCGCCCGGTTGCAGGCGCCTCTGACCTGTCTTCCGTGCCACCTACTTATCATGATCTGGGTGCTGTGTTCAGTAAGCACCAGGCCCTGTCTCTGCCACCCCACCGACTATACGACTGCGCCATTGATTGTCTCCCCGGAGCGCCTCTGCCCAGCAGTCGTATCACTCTCTCATGTCCAGAGAATAAGGCGATGGAGAAGTATATCCAGGAGTCTTTGGCGGCAGGTATAATCCGACTATCATCCTCCCCGGTGGATGCAAGGTTTTTTTTCGTGGATAAAAAGGACAAGTCACTAAGACCGTGCATTGATTTTTGGGGCCTTAATAAGATCACAATTAAGAACAAGTAACCGCTTCCATTGATTAGCTCTGTCTTCACTCCTCTCTGCGGTTTCATGGTCTCTACCAAGCTAGATGTCAGATGTTTTCCAAGGATGTGGAGACCCACCAACTACATGTACGGAGACTAAAAAGTGTGAATTTAATGCCTCTTCTGTCTCCTCCCTAGGATACATTATAGCCCAGGGACAGATCCAGATGGACCCCGAAAAGCTCACGGCGGTACAGGAGTGGCCGTCCACCTCCAGCCGTAAGGAAATACAGCGGTTCTTTGGTTTTGCCAATTTTTATAGGCGATTCATTCGCCATTTCAGCCGCATTGCAGCCCCGCTGACAGCCCTAACCTCCACCGCTCACCCTTTCGCCTGGACTCCGGAGGCGTAATCGGCCTTTCATTTATTCATTTACATTTACATTTATTAATTTAGCTGACGCTTTTATCCAAAGCGACTTACATTGTTCTAATGTAATTACCAGTGTTACAGTCACTGGAGGCAAGGTGGGTTAAGTGTCTTGCCCAAGGACACAACGACAGTATGAACTGTGGAGAGAGTGGGAATCGAACCACCTACCTTCCGGTTGAAAGACGACCACTCTACCCACTGAGCCCTTTCAGGAACTAAAACAGCGATTCACCTCTGTCCCGGTTCTTACACAGCCTAATCCGGAGTAGGAGTTTGTGGTGGAGGTCAACGTGTCGGAGACAGGGGTAGGGGTGGTGCTTTCACAGTACTCTCCCACCGATCAGAAATTACATCCCTTACCTACTTTTCAGCCAAGCTCTCCACCGCCGAGAGGAATTATGATGTGGGTAACTGAGAACTCCTAGCCATTAAGTTAGCCTTGGAGGAGTGGCGCCACTGGCTTGAGGGTGCTGTCCACCCGTTTGTCATCTGGTCTGACCACAAGAACCTAACAAATTTCCAGACGGCGAGACGGCTGAACTCCAGGTGGGCATTGTTTTTTGACCGTTTTAATTTTACCCTTACCTATTGTCGAGGCTCAAAGAATTTGAAGCCAGAAGACAGATATGTCAGGCTCGCGCAACGCAAGCAGCCCGACCCTGGGACAGGCCCCTCTAACACCCTGTTTGTTCTAGATGAGGTGCGTTCTGAGGTACTGCAGTGGGCCCATTGTACCCACCTCACCTGCCATCCGGGTATTAGCCGCATGCTGGCCATCCTGCGAGGCAAGTTTTGGTGGACCACCATGGACAGGGACACCCAAGACTTGGTTTCCACATGCCCTGTCTGTTCCAGGAATAAGACCTCTAACAGATTCCCAGCAGAACTGTTATGACCCCTACCCATTCCCAATCGACCGTGGTCCCATGTAGCTCTGGACTTTGTGACAGGTCTCCTGCCGTCCAAGGGACACATGGTAATCCTGACCATTAAGGGCCATTTTTCTAAGGCTGCACATTTCGTCCCTCTGCCTAAAATGCCTTCCGCGGACACCGCGGATCTCCTGATATAACATATTTTTCAGCTGCATGGCATTCATTCCGACAGAGGCCTCCAGTTCACCTCCCAGGTATGGAGAGTTTTTTGTTCGTATTGAATATTAATGACTCTCTCAATTCTCGTCAGGATATCAACCCCAGACCAATAGACAGACCGAGCGGGCGAACCAGCAGATGCAGATCAGGAACAAGAGCTGCCAGTCCCCTCAGTTCAGGATCACCTTCGTCGTTGGCACCAGGTCTGGACAAGGGCCTTGTACGTGCCTCGGTCCAGTCTCAGGCCCAAGCCAACCACCGCTGCACCCCTGCCCCTACGTACTCTCCGGGACAAAAGGTTTGGCTGTCCTCTAAGGACCTGTCATTGAAGGTTGACCCCGAAGATGTTGGCGCCACGGTTCATCGGCCCATTCGAGGTGGAGAAGGTAATTAACCCCGCGGCGGTGCGACTTAGGCTCCCTGCGTCCCTTAAGATTCATCCCACGTTCCATGTTTTCTTGATCAAGTCTGTCCAGTCCAGCCCCTTGCTAATTAATTAAATTAATGATCAGTTGAGCTACGGTTGTATTTTCTGGACAGTTTCCTATGTATGCGCAAGACAGTTTACAATTAAATTATTGAGCTGTAGAAGAACCAGAAGAAATGAATTGTACGTCGGCAGTATTAAAAGAATGACTGTGACTTTACAATGAAAAGAAAAGCAAAGAGGACAGAAAAAAGGCCAAGGACAGTTTAATGATGAATTGTAAGACGTTTTAAACAAATTTGTGACAAACCTTATGGACCTATTTTAATTAGTCAGTTATAAACATATGTACAGGCAGTATTAGTACAATCCAGTGGATATCCTTTGTCTGTACCTCTAGTAGAATTACAAATAGAGTCAATAGATTGTAAAAAAAATGTGTAAAACATACTTATATTTTACCAAAAGGGTTAGTCGTAGAATGGGAGGAAATATTCTTTATATATAGGTAACTCTGGTTAACTCTGCTTCAGGCATATGCACTCCCTTGTTCACCAGGGTAAAAATATAACTGTTGACTAGACGTTTTATTCAGTATAAATATATATCACAATCCATTTAGTCCAGCCCAGCTTTTCGCACCATCTCTCACCTTTTTCAAAAACTGCAGCTCATCACAATCAGACCAGTAATTAAGCAGCCACCACACAACTCTCTGCCAGATTGTTAAACCGACTGATCAAAAGAATGTCCTGCTGTTCCTGCTACTTGTTCCTGCTTCTGCTACCTGCTCCTTCCAGTCGAGTCCTGCATGCTCCGCGGTCCTGCTCTTTCCATTGGAGTCCAGCCTGTTCTCCAGTCTAGTACCTACCTGCTCCTGCACTCCAGCTCCGGCCCTGCACTCCAGCTCCAGTTTAGCAATCTAGCTCAGACCCTGCGCTCCATTCTACTTTGCCAATTTCAATAAAGTAAACCTCTCAGCATTGTGTGTTTGAGTCCTGTAAAACACCCATTACAGACCAATCTGGCCAAAGTATGGACTTAGCACATGCAGAGAGATTAACCTCTTACAGAAAAAGACTACGCAACAAGAGAAAACTGGGACCCACTATGTAACGAAGAACCATAGAAAACCTAAGTTGAGCTGCTCTTGAATAATATTGTCGAACATTACCAAGGGTGGGCAGACTATTCAAAAATGAAAGGAGACTACTCATGACTGACCGTTGTGGATCCAGGTCATGTACACGCACACACACATGCACCACATAAGACACATACAGACATCCCTACAGAATACTGACATGCTCTTCACCTATGAAGAAAAATATTCTTGTAATAAACAGATGTTACATTAAATTCCTCTGTGACGTGGTCCAGACCATGCCATCCATTATAATTGCCAATAAATTGGCATTTACAGTACAATCTAGCCAGGAGCAGGTCATCTGGCTCCGACAGGAGGTGAGAGAGGCAGCTAGGAACCAGGAGCAGGCCTATTCTCACTTGTCAGCACAGATGTGTCTCCGGAGGTAGCTGCCCCATACCAGGTTCCTGATTCTGCCCCGTTTGCTTCAGCTACGTCTGATTCTGCCCCTTTTGCTTCAACTCCGTTTGATTCTGATTCTGATCCATCTGATTCTGATCCTGCTTCGTCTGATTTTGATTCTGATTCGTCTGATTCTGAGCCGTCACTCAGAATCACTCAGCCGCCCGACCCTGCCCCGCCCGACCCTGCGCTGCCCGACCCTGCTCAACCGGTTCCCGAGTGCTGAGATCCGGCACCCAGCCTGTTCCCGTGCCCGACGTTCTCGGTTCCCTGCCTCCTGACCCCCTCCGCCCCCTGGATCATGTGTGGGGTGCTCCGTTGGCGTCGTCGCTGGACCCGGATCTCAGCCTGAACTTCCCCGTCACCGCACACAGGAGCTTAGGCCGTCCGGTGTCGACCTTAAAGGGAGGATCTCAATATAGAATTCTTATAACAGCCACTGCACCTTCTCAAGATGTGTGGTCAAAACTGTTCTGTTCAGATCAATCTCTGCTCTTTCATAAGCTGTCATAGAGACGTATAACAATTTAATCATTTGATCTGAGTTCATAGTTGTGTCCCTGTATATAAATTGATGCTTTCTTTGGTAGAGAGACGGCAGGAGAATTTTATCCCAGCGATTAGTGTGGTGTAATATTTTATATGTTATGTGATTTAAACTATGTATATATAGTTAGTTATTCATTTAAACATATTAATATAAAAGACAAAACCTAATGTCAGAGTGTAAGTTTAACACACACACACACACACGCAGGGAAGCTCTAGATAAAGACGCAGGTGTCTGTTATCGAAGGACACACAGGGAGGGAGAGCCGGAGGAAGAGTGCTCAAGGCCTCACAGAAATGACATCAGAGAGTTAATAACGAACTTCAAAGTTTTACAGGAAGAGTTATTACTATACTGTCAAATCAAAACTGTATAAAAGCTTATGTCTACTGTTCAAACATCATTAGAGCTGGGGAAGTCTACTCGGGTCATTTATTGTGTTGGTTGTGAACAATATAGACTTTATCTCTGGTGTTGCGTTCATGACTTATTCCATACAATAGTGGCAAAGACTTAGGTCAGTTTTGACACTACATTAGTTTATTTACCGAATGGTCAGTGCTTAAGGCTATTTCAGCTGCCCTGCTGGGTTTTTGCTCCTGCCATAAATATACAATTCACATTTAGGTAATGTTTAAGGTTTATGCCTCTTCAGCATAAATAGGGGAGAATGTTATGGAAATTATATATTTCTTATTGTAATTAGGTACTGGTTGCTCTTAGTTCTGCTCATGTCATGTTCATGCTAATCCAAACATAGACATAGAAATAACCACCTACATTCTGCACCTGGAAACTTGTCATGGGAAGGCATGAACATACGCCTCCTAAAACTATATGTACAGCAGAATACAAAATCTCATGTATTGTTTATCTTTGCAAGCAAACCTTATTCTGTACCACATTTACACGTGTGTGTGATTTGCTTCATTCTTGCAAGTATTAAAACCTGACCATTCATTCTAAATTGTACGCTGTCTCTATCATCTCTCTCTAATCAATCTGAACTGAGAATTCTTTTAACACATTCACACCAAGCTGCTTCTCCTTGTGGAGGGCCCAAACTCTGGTCGCTTTTATTGACTCTGGTGCGAGTTTTTGGACATTAACCTTGCCAACCAGTTCCCTTTGCCTAAGACCCTGGACGGCCATCTACTGGATCTGGCCATCTACTCACCAGACTAGTCCTGTGTTCCTGCTCAACTCTGGAAATGATCAAGAGACTATTAGACTTGACCTGATTCCCTCTCCTGAGATCCCGCTGATTCTGGGCTACTCCTGGCTGCAGCACCACTGGAGCTATCCAGGGGTGGAGTCGTTTGTGTCTGTCTGACTCCTGGCGGCCAGATTAACCAAACTACTACCCAGTATACCCGCATTGCCACTCCCTGCTAATGTGTCTTTGAAATATCAGGACTACACAGAAACACATCCTTAGCCTTATGATTGCGCAATATATCTTCTACATCTCCTTCAGGGCCCCGGTTGTATTCCCTTTCTGCCCCTGAAACGGGTGTTATGGAGCTATACATAAATGACGCTTTGGCGGCTGGTATAATCATAACTTCCTCTTCTCCGGCTGGTGTTGATTTTTCTTCATTGAAAAAAGGGATAAGTTCCTCCACCTGTGTATAGACTATTGAGGCCTTAATGAAATCACTGTGATGAACCAGTATCCTCTGTCTCTCCTGACCTCGGCATTTGAACTGCAACAAGGGGCCACCATATTCACAAACCTTGATCTCTGTAATGCTTATCACCTGGTCTGCATCAGAGAAGGAGACAATTGAAAGACAGCCTTCAACACCTCATCTGGCCATTATGAATACCTGGTGAGGCCCAGAGGCACAGATTTGTGTTTGTCTACCTTAATTACATCCTCATCTAAAACATCCATCATATATCTTGTCCTTCAGCGTCTGCTTGAAAACTCGCTTTTGTTAAAGCAGGGAAGTGCGAGTTCCTGGGCTACATTGTCTCTCTCAGCCACATCCAGCTTTTCTTTGGGCTTCCATCCTCAGTTGAACGGACAGACAGATTGCCTGAATCAGAAGATGGAAACAGCTTTGAGATGCATTGCCTCACAGACTCTTCATGATCCTCTCACTATCCTCTACTGTGTGTGCTCAGTGGCAGCCAATTGTCTGTAAAAGGTTGGAGACAAGGTCTGGCTTTCAACGAAGAACATCCCCCTCAAGGTGGAGTTTCCGAAGATGGCTCATGTCACAAAGGATGGGTTGCACCTGAAGAACCCATTTGCCCTGGCGGGACCTTGCGGCAGGCTACTCACAGGAACGCCTGGAAGAACTGGCAAGGTCTGTGTTTAGAAGTTCTGTCTGTTGATTACGTTGAGGACATATTTCTTTTTGGATTTGAAAGCTACCCAGCCGCTGTCTGCTGAAATTAAACAGTGCTTCTGTGACATGAGTGACAGGCTGAAGGGATTAGAACAGAGAAACGCACAGTTTGATGAGCTGACTCGCGACATCTCAGCCCGAACTGAGGACATCCAGAGAAGAGTGGACAACACCGAGAAGCAGACCGGTGAGCTGCTACGCGGTATTACGGGTCTGACCATGAAACAGGAAACAACATCAAAGTTACTCCACAAAATGGACACACGCACTCGATGCTGAGAACCAGAAATGATTGATTATGATCCGGATTAATTATGTATATTATTAGCTATATTACAATTTCTGTCTCCCTTCCCTATGCCCAAGTCCCTTTTCTCAATTAAAAGTCTGGCCAGCAGCTTATCTTATACTCCTTGTACTCCCCATTCCCATCAAGGACAAGGACACTAGGCTCACACAATCAGCTCCGCCTGAACATCTCACAGACGCCTTTCCTTTCTATCATAATATAATCCCAAACCAATCGTCTGCCATGTCACATTTCAGGATTGACATGTAATGTTTTTTTCCTGCCAAATCAATCTTTATCAAATAAATCTCTAAATCTCTTCTACCGTTTATCCGGGGCCGGGTCGTGGGGGAAGCAGTCTAAGCAGAGATGCCCAGTCCCGTCCCAGTGCACACTGAAGGTCCTGGCTTGATGGAGCCAACAGGAACACATCATCTGCAAAAAGCAGAGACGAGATCCTGTGGTCCCCAAATCAGACTCTTTCCAGAGGTACTGTCCCCAAATGGCACGCAATGTTGCAAAGGCGTGTCAGCCAAGACAGCCCCACAAAATCCAGAGACTTGAGGTACTCAGGGCGTATCCCGGTGCCTTGCCACCGAGGAGCTTTCCCAACTTCCTCAGTGACTTCAGCTTGGGTGATGGACGAGTCACATGTCGGTGGGGTTGAGGAGATCCTCGAAGTATTCCCTCCACCGTCCAACAATGTCCCCAGTTGAAGTCAGCAGATTCCCTCCTCCACTGTAAACAGTGTTGGTAGGGCACTGCTTCCCCCTTCTGAGGCGCCGTACGTTTGCAAGAATTTCTTTAAAGCCGCCCGAAAATAATTCTTCATGGCCTCATCAAACTCCTCCCATATCCGAGTCTTTTCCTCCACAACCACCCGGGCTGCAGACTGCTTGGCCTGCCAGTACTCATCAGCTGCCTCAGGAGTCCCACGAGCCAACCAGGCTCGATAGGTCTCCTGCTTCAGCTTGACGGCATCCCTTACTTCCGGTCTCCACCACCGAGTTCAGGAAATGCCGCCACGACAGGCACTGGAGACTTTGCGGGCCAAAGCTCCGAGTGGCTGCATTGACAATGGAGTTTGAGAACATGGTCCACTCGGACTTAATGTCTCCAGCCTCCCTCGGAATCTGGTTGAAGCTCTGCTGTAGGTGGGAGTTGAAGATCTCTCTGACAGGGGACTCTGCCAAACGTTCCCAAGGGACCCTCACAGTAGGTTTGGGTCTGCCAAGTCTGTCAATTTCTCCCCCGCCATCGGATCTAACTCACCACCAGGTGGTGATCAGTTGACAGCTCTGGCCCTCTCTTCACGAGAAGACATACGGCCAGAAGTCAGATGAAACAACTACAAAGTCAATTATCGACCTCCGGCCTAGGGTGTCCTGGTGCCACGTGCACTGATGGACACCCTTATGCTTGAACATGGTGTTCGTTATGAGCAAAATGTGACTAGCACAGAAGTCCAATAACAGAACACCACTCAGATTCAGAACCGGGGGGGCATTCCTCCCAATCACGCCCCTCCAGGTGTCACTGTTGCTGCCCACGTGAGCATTTAAGTCCCCCAGTAGAACGACAGAGTCCCTGGTCAGAGCACTTTCCAGCACACCTCCCAGAGACTTCAAGAAGGCCGGGTTTTCTGCACTGCCATTTGGCCCAACCTTGGTTGCGCCATACCGGGCGACGTAACGGTCCTTAATTTTTTTTTAATCCATAAAGGGTTCTGAACAGCTCATTGTCTGGCCCATTACCTAGGACCTGTTTGGCTTTGGAGACCCTACCAGGGGCATATAGCCCCCGACAACATAGCTCATAGCTTCATTCGAAACTTAAATCCCTCCACCACAATAAAGTGGCGGTTCAAGTAGTGTAAAATGTTTACGGCTCTTTACTGAACACCATGACAAATAAAAAATAAAAACTGAGGATTAATTTCTCGTTTATTCCTCACCTCACTGTTGGCTGCTGCGCATTTTAAAGTCACTTTAACTTCATTCATTCTTTCATTCATTCTACCGCTTTGTCCCGTTAGGGGTCACGGGTGACTGGAGCCTATCCCAGCAGCTTTGGGAATGAGGCGGAGTACACCCTGGACAGTGACCAGTTAGTCGCAGGGCAGGACTTTAACTTTTATAGTAGTATTACTTTAGATTAGATTAGATTCAACTTTATTGTCATTACACAAGTACAGGTACAAGGCAACGACTTTACATTTTAAGGTGGTTTCCTTAAGGTCAGTGCTCTGCAAATGTGCCAAGGTGCTTCAGTGGTGATGGTGTGCGGTACCTGGTAAGTCTGCTGAGAGGATGAGCCGTGTCGTTGTGTGTCGTTGTGTGCCGTCAGCAGTAGGTTGACCAATCGAGGGATAGCACCCGCCTCCTTCAGCGGCGCTTGATTGGACGGGCACAGAGCGAGGTTTCGGATGAGACCCACTGTAGCCTGTAGGAGAGAGCATGTTCATAACAAAAATTCTTATAAATAACTTATTAACATATTTTGAAGATTCTGTTCATGTATTTTTTTTTTATAAAGATCAAGTTAATTTTCTCCCAGTCATGAACAGGCCGCTCTGCGTCAGGTCAATTAGATCCTGAGTGACGCATCTCACACTTGTTACAGAGAGTATTACATTTACATTTATTTATTTAGCAGACGCTTTTATCTAAAACAACTTACATTAAGCTTCAATTTACCAGTGTTACACCACTGGAGGCAAGGTGGGTTAAGTATCTTGCCCAAGGACACAAAAACAGTATGAACTGTAGGGAAAGCGGGAATTGACCCACCAACCTTCCGGTTAAAGGACAACTGCCCTACCACTAAGCCACTGAGAATGAGCTATTTTTGCTGTAAATAGTTCCAAGCCAGCCATGCATGGTAAGGGACAATTAAAATTGCTGCTCTCCATCTAACACGGCACCAAACCTCACCCAAAATTCAGGATCAGCAAAAAAAATATTTTGAAGGTCTCAAGCTATTCCATACAAAGGGGGCTCTACAGCGCACCCTGGAAAAGTGAAAAACATACATTTTTTTGGCCTATAGGCCTGAAATCTAGAATACAAGTTCTACACATCGAGGCAAACAAAAAATCTATTCTATCCTTAACTGTGTTGTCCTGGCAACACCACAGCTTAATGTAAAGCGCTTTGAGTGCTAAAGCGCTATATAAAATTAATGCTTTTTGCCAGTATTTCTGCTGAAGTGCAATGTAACACTTAGATCAGCCCTTAAGACCTGTAACAAGTATATAGATGTCTTGTCTGGTTGGAATGTGTATTCGTCCTTTAACTCTCTACCTTGACTACAGGCCAGTAGTGTGGCTGGCCCAGCAGTTTGATCACAGCGGGGATGCCATAGTGCAGCCTCACAGCGTTCTGGGCTAGTTCTGCATCATGGTGTCTGGACGTCAGGTGACGGAGGGCACAGACCGCCGGCTCTGCCACATCCTCCTTCTCTCCAGCACGAAGCACAGCATGAATCAGAGCCTCCACACCGCCAAACTGAGTCACCAGGCTCTGGAGAACAAACACAACTTGGTGTGACAAAAAGTAGCAGAAGATGCTTTGTGGGACAGAACTACGGCAACTTTAAATGTATTTTCTCTGAAGTGGTCAGAAGATCAGAAGATTGTAATAATAATAATAATAATAATAATAATTTTTATTTATATAGCGCCTTTCCAGAGCTCAAGGACGCTTTACAATAAACAAACAACAATAAGGACAATTGACAAAGAGAGCAGACAGGACAACAACAGGCAAATGAGAGTTCAAGTACAGTAAGTGAAAAAACCCACTAAGAACTGTAACATTCAGAGAATAGGTGTGTTTTGAGCATGGATTTAAATTCAGAGATGGTGTTAACTAAACGGATTGATAGGGGGAGAGAGTTCCACATTTTGGGCGCAATAACACTGAATGATCTGCCCCCCATTGAAGCAAGGCGATGCCGAGGGACAACGAGAAGGCTGGAATCAGCGGATCGAGAAAGAGCGTAGGGGTGTAGGGGAGAAGCAGGTTACAGAGGTAGGGGGGAGCAAGGCCGTGCAGAGACTTAAAAGCGAGAAGGAGAATTTTGAATTTAATACGGTAAGCCACAGGAAGCCAGTGAAGATCGTGCAGAATTGGGGAAATATGTGCAGAACGCTTGGTGTGGGTGAGTAGTCTGGCAGCAGAGTTTTGAATGTATTGTAATTTGGAAATGGAGCTGGCTGGTAGGCCAATGAAAAGTGCATTGCAGTAATCAAGACGTGAGGTGACAAATGCATGGATGACAATTTCAGCATCTGAGATGCAGATAAAGGGGCGGAGCTGAGCGTCTGACGTAGATGAAAGAATGCCAATTTAGTGATGGATTTGATGTGAGAGTGGAAAGATAGAGTGGAATCAAAAATTACACCAAGATTTTTAACAGTAGTAGATGGTTTGATAAAAGAGCGATCTCACAGGTGAGGTTAGTAGGAATTTTATTAGTGAGTGATGAAGGTCCAGTGAAAATAATCTCAGTTTTGTCCATGTTAAGTTTTAGAAAATTTGAATGAAGCCAGTCTTTTATTTCATGCACACAAGCAGAGATTTTTTCAGTTGTGAAGGATAAAGTTGATGTACAGGTGGTATATAATTGAATGTCGTCAGCGTAAAAATGATAATTAAAACCATGACGCGGAGGATCTGACCAAGAGGTATTATATAAATTATAAATAATAATGGCCCAAGAACGGATCCCTGAGGGACACCTTGCTTCAGGGGGACAGTGGGTAAGCGAAAATTCTGAAGTGAAATGTAAAACAGTCTGTCAGAGAGATAAGAAGAGAACCAGGAAAGAGCAGCACCAGAAATACCCACATCCGAAAGGCGCGAAACGAGTAGTTGATGGGAGACGGTATCGAAGGCAGAGCTGAGGTCGAGCAGCAAAAGCATAGATAGAGAACCAGAATCACCAGCGAGAAGCAGATCATTCATTACCTTAACTAGTGCTGTTTCAGTACTATGCAAAGGGCGAAAACCAGATTGAAAAGGATCAAAAAGGTTATTTTCAACTAGAAAAGACTGGAGCTGGGAGGCTACAGTGCTTTCCAGTAGTTTGGCTATGAAGGGGAGATTTGAAATGGGACGGTAATCAAAGCACAAAGGGTCTGGTTTACTATGAGGAAAAATACCACGTATTAATTTGCAGCTGCATTAATAAAACATTGTGTTCAGAGATGTGCGTGTTGCATGTGATCTACTAAGAGAAGAAGAGAGAAGAAAGGACCACGCAATTGGAGGCGGCCCTTTTTAATTGCGCTTTTTGCACATCTCCGTTTGTGGAAAGTGAGAGTCGCAAACGGCGTACGTTTGTATAATATGTTCTACACTCTGGGATGGTGTAAGACTCATTATCAGTCCGGAAATTTTAGATCAGTCTTTTAGTCTTAGATCAGCCCTTATTGAATCTTTCACTGAAGATATTTATGTTAATCAATTTCATGCATACAATAAAAAAAGGTAAGATTCCTATAAAGAAATACGTAAAAGAATGTTTTATTTTTATAGATATTGAAGCTATAGATACATCTTAGTTAAGGGCCTTAATCCTTCATAGAGGGTAGATCTTTTAATTCGGAATTCAGTTTTAATCGCTCTTGTAGGCTGCCGCAGGAGAACTCCAGCTGACCGCCGGTCAGATGCACTTTAGAGACTGGAGTGGCACCAGCAAAGCTGTGGTTACTCAATGAATTTGCATATTCCCCGCCTAGTATTCTGCGTGTTCTCTGAAACACACGTGAATTTCCATATTATTTGGACAAATCGTACAAACCAAAGAAGGTGCAATTCTGTGTCACAAGGATAATAAATCCTGTTGCTTTTTTTTCATTTAGCATTATGCACAAACCTTTGATGAATCAGGCCCAAAGAGTACTCAAAGGAAATTAATGTTTTCATCTCATCATCATGTTACTAATGGCTCACATGAGCCTAACGACTCTCCCATCAGGAGTCACACTGCCAACCGCAGAAGGTAAAAACTAAGAGACCAGAACAGCCTTATCCAATCAGAGATAGTATCAAGTCAAACCCCTCTCTCTAGATATATAAGCTCAGCTCTTGTATTAGTTGATCTCAGAATAGACAAAGTCTCTTGGTATAAGTGACAAAACGTTTTCACCTTGAAAACCTATGCCAGATGCCTTTACCTCAACCTTTTCTTTAATAAGCCCTGGTGAATGAAGTCCCCTGTAGGGGGGGTTGCACAAATACATTTTTTTTGTCCAAAAATTTTTTGATATTCCAATATGCAATGTTTTTCAATGACTGTTTAGTGTGTTGATTTAGAAAAAAGTATGGGCAAAAATTTGATCTGTGAAGACATGTCTACAGAATAAAATCTAAACATTTTATGTTTCAAATTAAAAAGTATGTGTAATTTAAAAGAGATTTATATATATATTTTTAACACATGAATATTTGGGTTGATGTCACGGAAACACAATTAAAGTTAGGACATGGGTCCTTTTGGCTTTTTTGTTTGTTGTAGAATCCTGTACACCTGTAACGCAAGACTCTATGCCAAAAGAAAAATTGACAAAAAAAAATTTATGTTGTGTATCTTTTTCCATACATTTTTATCATATTCTGTTGTGTTGTCATGACAACGCGGTCAAAGATAGGATGGGGCTCCGATATAGTTACTGTTTGTAGTGACATGAGGAATATGTATGTCAAATGTCATCCATTTCCAACAAACAAAATTCTCAGATTTTGTATTGGGATGTCATTTTTGTATTTTGGTCATCACCACGGCAACACCACGGCACCAATCAGACATATAGCAAACCTTTGTAAGTTTGCAAAAAAATATTTTTTCTGGCCCTGCATAGGGATTTTTGAGGACCCTGTAGGGGGCACTGTTGTACAAATTGTATTTTTTTTCAATTGAAATATGTTTAGGCCTTAAATCTGAGCCAAATCAGAATTTGCGTTTGTGAATTCTAAGTTGTAAAATTTGCCAAAATTTAAGGTTAACTTTGACACACCACCACTCAAAAATCAGGTTTCATCAGCATAACAGTGGAAGTTTACTCCATAACTTTTGATGATTTGTTCCAATGGTGTGACATACAGAGAAAATAGTATGGGACCAAGAACTGACCTTTGTGGCAAACCGAATTTCACTGGTGCCGTGGAGAAGTTAAAAGAGACTAAATGAGACCTATCACACAGATAGGATTCTAACCAGGCAAGAGCAGTGCCAGAGATGCCAAAAACATCTTTAAGTCTGTTGATTAGCACTGCATGATCTATCGTACCAAATGCGCTGCTAAGATCTAGCAATAACAGTAGAACCGATGAGTCCTCGTCACTTTAACTAAAGCTGTTTCAGTGGAATAAGAGGCTGAAACGGCTCGAGGAGGTAATTTTCCAATAGATCTAGAGCAGAGATGCCCAAACTGCCCGTGGTAACTTTTGATTTGGCCCACCGTACCGTCGGAGGAGAGAAAGAGAGGGGGGAGGGTGATACCTTCGACACAGATTGTCATTTCTAATTTGACATAACAATTTTGTTTGTTTTTATTGTTGAACTACAACAGAGTCAACTGAAATTAAATGTTTAAAGTAAATGTAACTTAATAAAAATATTAATAGGTGAAAAACCTTCGCGGGTTTTCACCTATCGCAGGGGTTCCGGTCCACATTAACGTCAATAAACGTCAACAAATTAAACGCAATAATGGAGAAATCAAGGCAGTGGCACACAGACAAGAGAAATTTTAAAAAGCTTGGCAAGATGAGTTTTTAAACAAACAGTCTGTTGCGGTTTTAAAAGAGTACAATATCCGTCGTCATTATGAAACAAAACATTCTGCAGCTTTCTCAAAGTACAGCGGCGAGGCGCGAAAACAGAAGGCTAACGAGCTGCTTGCTGGACTTCGATCTGAACAGAGCGCGCTGCTACGTCCTTCAACAGCACAAGAAAGCGCCACACGGGCCAGTTATCAGATTTCCGCTCTAATTGCTAAAAGTGGAAGAGCCTTCGCTACTGGAGAGTTTGTCAAGGAATGTATTGCAGTGGCTGCAGAAGCAGTTTGTCCTTCTCAGGTACGAATGTTCTCACAAATTAGCCTGTCAAGAAATACTGTTACCCAACGCATAGAGGACATGGCTCAAGACATCAGCAAGTAAATCAAGGCAAAGGCAAGTGCGTTCTCTGCCTATTCAATAGCCTGTGACGAGAGCACCGACATATCCGATTCTGCACAGCTGTTGGTATTTTTGCGTGGAGTAAATGAAACTTTTGATGTGACACAAGAGCTGGCTGGCATTGAGACCCTTTCTGGTACTACTAAAGGAGAAGATTTCTTTTTTGCTGTTGAGAGAGTGTTGGAAAGAAATGAATTAAAGTACGAGAAGATGCATTACAACTGACGGAGTGCCGGCGATGGTAGGGAGTAAATCTGGCCTTGCTGCATTTGTGTCTCAGAAAGTCAGTGAATGTGGAGGAAAAGTTGTTAAGTACCACTGCATTTTACATCAAGAACAACTATGTGCTAAATCTGTCGGGCTTGTGGATGTGATGCGTGACGTCGTCAAAATTGTCAACAATATACGCTCCAAGGCGCTTTCTCACCGACAGTTCAAGACACTGATGGATGAGATGGATGCGCAATATGGTGATGGGTTGTACCACCAGGAGGTCAGATGGCTCGGTCGTGGAAAGGTTCTCAGGAGATTTTTCGATCTGCATGATGAGATCAGAGTTTTTCAGGAAAGCAAGGATGGTAATATTCAAGTGCCCACTGATAAGAAATGGCTCTCTGACCTGGCTTTCCTTGTGGATGTAACAGAGATGTTCAATATTTTGAATGTTCAGCTCCAGGGAAAGGACCAGATTATCACCCAGCTTTTTGATCACGTCAGAGCTTTTAAACAAAAACTAGTGCTGCTCAGAAGACATCTCTCAGCAGGTAACAGTAACATTTACAGTTGTAATATTCAGGATATTTTGTGCAAATATAATTACATTTACATTTACATTTATTCATTTAGCTGATGCTTTTATCCAAAGCGACTTACATTGTTCTAATTACCAGTGTTACAGTCACTGGAGGCAAGGTGGGTTAAGTGTCTTGCCCAAGGACACAACGACAGTATGAACTGTGGGGAGAGTGGGAATCGAACCGCCTACCTTCCGGTTGAAGGACGACCGCTCTACCACTGAGCTACTGCCACCCACAATTATAATAATTAATAATAACAATAATTATATTATTATTAATTATATTTAGAATTATGTGGAGTTTACATTTATATTCGTCATGTCAGCATTTGTATTTTTGTTGTACATCAAGCTGATAAAATCTGCTTAAAATTTGATAGTTTCTTAAATTGTCATGAAATAATAATTTTCTTCTTTTTTCAGTTATTTATTCTATTTTTTCCTCCTGATTCACATCCTTGTCCTTGTCTCACACTGTTCTTTCTGTTTCTCATCACACATGCAGGAAATTTAGTTCATTTTCCCGGTCTTGGAGAGGTAGGCATGGTGAAAGAGAAGGTCCATGAGTATGATGCTGTTCTCAGCAACCTTATCCAGGAGTTTGACAGCCGCTTTGAGGACTTCAGACACAGCACTGCTGACTTTGAGTTGTTTGCTCAACCCTTCACCATCAGTGTGGATGCAGTCAGAGATGATCTTCAGATGGAACTAATTGAGCTTCAGTGTGATTCAGAACTGAAACAAAAGTTCACATCCCTTCTTTTGACAGATTTCTACAAATGTGTCCCAGTATACAGGAACCCTAAGATGTGTAAGCAGGCACAAGTGATGCTGTCTCTGTTTGGCAGTACCTACCTCTGCGAGCAGACTTTCAGTCTGATGAACTTGAACAAGAGTAAACTAAGAAGCCAAATCACTGACTCTCACCTACATAATATCTTGTCTTTGTCTGTAAGTCAGCTACAGCCGAATCTTGAAAAACTTCTGAAAAATAAGGACCAGCTTCATATCTCTCATTACGTCACTGACATTGCAACCACATGGTTTTATTATTGATTGTGTATTTAGCATTGAACTGTATTGTACATTGAACACTTGGGGATTGTTGCCCATTTAATTGTTCATTAAAATGCAAAACTTTACAAATAAAACTGCATTAGTTAATCAGATTAAAGTTGTATATTTATTTTAAATATTATGAAATAAATAACTATAAGTTGCTGTGGGTTTATTTATCATATACAGTTTGATTTATGATGCAAAATTTACTTTTGGCCCACGGCTCTCAATCAAGTTCGATTTTTGGCCCTTCATAGGAAAAAGTTTGGGCACCCCTGATCTAGAGTAAGTTGTTTTAACACAACTTTTTCAAGGACTTTGGATAGGAAAGATAAATTGGAGACAGAATTATTTAGGTATCCAGAATCCAAAGTAGTTTTTTTTGAGCAGGGGTTTGACCACAGCCTGTTAAGGTCAGGGACGCTGCCAGTAGACAGGGACAAGTTAATAATGTTTAACATAATTTGCCCCACATAGGGCCACAGTTTTTTTAAGCTGTTTTGCTGGCAGGATATCAAGGAGGCATGTAGTTGCTTTACATGAAGAAACCATGCTTATCAAGAGCTCAACACAGAGAGGGTTCAGAACAAACTTTATTGAATAGTAGTGAATAGCAGTCATCAAGGAATACGGACTGGAGATGGAAGGTAGGATTATGCTGGAGCTGTAGCTCCAGACCGGAGCTGGAACTGACGCTAGACCTGGAGCGTAGTAGGTACAGAGCTGGAGATCTGGCTGGAGTCCACTAGAGGAAGCAGGCCTGATGAACAGAACATGGAAGGCCGGTGTGGATGAAGGAGGTGGCCTTAGCCTTGTTAAAAACTTCCTGAAAGTCATTGTATTCGACCGGGACAGGTATCAGACAGATATCTGTGGACCATCCGAGAGGAGGAGCTTGGCGTGGACAAGATCTCGTCCTCCTGGAAAGACTTAATAATAAATCAGGCTCAGCAATATACCTCCCTCTACTGTTGAGCCTGTACTTGTAGCGGACAAGAAGCCACCACGTGACCTGCACCCCCACAGTACACTCAGGAGGTTTGATGGCTGACAAATCCTTTCTTTTGGAAAGAGATGTGTACGGTGAACCTGCATTGGCTCGGAAGCATCCAGGGGGATTCGATTATCGATGGTATTGGCCGGGACTAGTCGGGGTTGAGGGTGGTACAGCAGATCCTGTCGAGGCGGCTCCCGGGATTACTTGTTGGTCGAGCTGGATGGTGCAGCAGATGAGGTCATTGAGCTCCTGTGGGAGCTTACGGGAGGTGATCTTGTCCTTGATGTAATCTGCCAGACCTAGGTTGAAGGCATGGAGCTGCATAGGGGTATTAAATCCAGTAGCAGAAACTGGTAGCAGGACCAGGAAGACGGAACAGTTAGCAGAACCAGGTAACAGGAACAGGTAGCCGAACCAGGTTAGCAGGAACAGGTAGAGGAACAGGACCAGAAACACTCAGTGCTGGCTGTTCACTCATGGAGTCAGTGGACAATCTGGCATAGAGGAGTAGTGAGCTGGCTGCTTAAGTGCAGAGCAGACTGATGAGGGAAGGAGATTCAGGTGTGCCGACAGGTGTGACTGTTGACGGTGACAGGGAAGATCTGGAGTGAACTCTGTGGACTGTGACACTCTGTTTTTTCAGATGTGTTTGAGGACTTAAATAAATTCACCATATCTAACATATTTAGGCAATAAACATCAAGATGACGGAGCCTAACCAGACAACTAAAAGCTACTACATTATCCAGTTCCACACCCGCACTATCATGATTAGCAGGTTCTCTAATCCCCAGCTGCTGAGATTCCTTGTGTCAAATTCTGACTACAATACCGGGCCAGCCATCGGTTCATGGAAACTAATCTGCCATACTGTTCATCACTACCCCTTACGGGGAGGGGGTCAGAGACAATTAATCAATGCTGACTCATTTGTTCCCTAGTTCAAAAGTCCTAGCTAGGCTATCTTTGGTTACCACTGACTGCCTCATTCTCACAGTATTGGTGCCGACATGAATAACTATCTGCTTGTATGTAGTGCGAGTATGTGTCCTGGGAAACTCTCCCTTCCTGTGTGATGTCAGCACCCTAAGATAAGCTTTTATGTCGAAAGTGCTGACCCCCGTTAAACAGTGGACTCCATATTCTTTAACTGTTGTCTAAAACATCTTGAGCAGGCTTCAAGACACGCCACAACACCATCACGTAACGCTTCTGACAAAGGCTATAGGAAGTAGCCAAAACTAGTAAAGCAGGTAAACAAACTCTCGCTCCTGTCTGATCAAAAGTAAAGTATTGCTAATAGTGTCTTCAATGATCTCAGATAAATGTCTGCAGCTCTAATGCTCTGTTGTTTTCTGCCTCAACCAAAATAAAGTGGTTTTCAACTGCTGTCGAATGACACTGGACAGAACGGTGCTCAAAGAGAGTGCTGGGTTCAAAGAGCGGCTGAAGGCTCTACTCCCCATGGTGACAAGACGGGCAGGTGGGACTGAGAACCGTCGAGAGGAGAAACTGAGGGAGCTGGCGGGGTTGGAGATGTGGAGGAGCTCATGGAGGTGCAAGGTTGTGTATGGCTTTGAATGTGAGGAGAAGTATTTTAAAGTTAATGCGATATGTGATGGGGAGACAGTGGAGCTGTTGCAGGACAAGTGTGATGTGTTTGGGTGCATGTGATTATGCGGGTGGCTGAGTTCTGGACCAGTTGAAGTTTTGAAGTTTATGGAGGTTTTTTGAGGGAGACAAAACAGAAGGAAGTTGCAGTAATCCCGGCGGGAGGTGATGAGGCTGCGCACAAGGACGGCAGTAGAGTGAGGTGTGAGGTAGGGGCGGAGGCGGTGGATGTTGCGGATGCGAAAGGAGGCAGAGCAGGTGATATTATTGATGTGGGAAGTGTAGGAGAGTGTGCTGTCTAGGATGACACTCAGACTCTTTACCTGCTGGGAGGGGGTAATGGCGAAGTTTTCAAAAGTAATGGAAAGGTTATTGATTTTGTTAAGGGTGGTTTTGGTGCCTGTTAGTAGCAGTTTTATTGATTTATTTTTTATTAAGTTTGTGGTGAACCAGGATTTCATTTCAGAGAGGCAGTTGATTGGGGAGGAGTGTGAAAGTGAGGAATTTGGTTTGATTGAGAGGTTGAGCTGGGTGTCATCAGTGTAGCAGTGAAAGTCAATGTGATGTTTTCAGAAGATGTGACCAAGGGGGAAAAGGTACAGTAGATGATAAACAGCAAGGGCCCTAGTACACCTGTGGTGACTGGGACAGGATGGAAGGTGAATCATTTGAGCTGGATGAACTAATTGTGGCCTGAGAGGTAGGAGTGGAACCAAGTGAGGGCTGTGTCTTTGATGCCGATAAAAGAAAGTCTGTGCTAAAGGATGGAGTGTGAGATGGTATCAAAGGCTGCAGTTAGATCTAGCAGAAGGAGGATGGAGAGTGAGCTGGAGTCAGCAGAGAGGAGAAGGTCATTTGTTATTTTGAAGAGGGCAGTTTCAATGCTGTGGAGGGGATGGAAGCCAGATTGGAACATAGAGATCATTGGAAGGTAAGTGGGTGTAAATTTGGGAAGCAACAGTTTTTCCAGAATTTTGGTGATGAAAGAAAGATTGGAGATAATGCAGAAGATATTAAGGTTGGTGTGATCTGAGCCAGGTGTTGTAGGAGTGACAGCATCAATTTTGAGAGGGGAGGGAACAGATCCAGAGGAGAGGGAGGTGTGAATAATGTTAGTGATGAGAGGGGACAGAGAAGCTAAAATGGTTTTGACAAGGACAGTTGTGCTGTTCTGCTGTGGTTGTTGTTCTTTGTGTGTTCTTGTCACCTTATTTCGTGAGTTATTGCAGGTCAGGTTGGACAGAATGCCCGTAGCACACGTCAGCATGTTGACATCGTCTGAGCTCAGCTGGGTCACGAGAATCTGAAGCAAACCATCCAAGCCCTCCTAAAGACAGACACACAACATCCACTTATAAGTAAACCGAAAATGGAAGTAGAAGCATTCACAGAACACATCAACACAGTGGACAAGAACATCAAGCCATAGACATCGATGCCATAGACAACCACCTGGCTTTCTTAGACTGTGCAATGGTTTTTGGTGAGGACAGGAGTCTCCAAGTAGAAGTTTATATGAAGCCAACACACAGAGATCAATATTTACTGTTTGATTCCCACCTGCCTCTGCAGCACAAGCTTGAGTCATCAGGACTCTTCAGCACAGAGCACAAGAGGAGCCCACAACCTCAGAAGGTAAACGGAAAGAAGAACAACACATCTGTAAAGTCCTGAGAGACTGTGGATACCCCAAATGGACATTTAACAAAACCAAGAGGACACAGAAACCAAACAGACAGGAACCAGAGACAAAAGAGAAGGGTGTAGTTATCCCTGTGTCTGGTTTATCTGAAAAACTTAAAAGGATTTTTTACAAACACAAAATTCCAGTCCACTTTAAACCTGGGAACACGCTGTGTCAAAAACTGGTCCATCCTAAAGACAAGATCCCCACAAACAGAGTAATGTAGTTTATACAGTTCAGTGAAGAGTGCAGTGATAGTTGTGTCAGTGAAACAAAACAACAGCGTCACAAGAGGATGTATCAGCACAGAAGAGCCAATCCTGGAGGACCTGGGTCTGCGGTCCACCTCCACCTAAAAGAGAAAGGGCATTCCTATGAGGACAGCAATGTCCGAATTTTGGCCAGAGAGGCCAGATGGTTCGAGAGAGGGGTGAAGAAGCCATTTTTGTGAAAGTGGAAAAGCCTTCTTTGAACAGAGGAGGTGGCCTCAGATTCATGTTGCCTACTATTTATAACAGTGTTTTGAAACCTAAAACAAAAGAGTTGAACCCTAGAACAAACACAACACCTGAATGGAGCAGTAGCACTAACGACTCAGCACCTGAATGGAGCAGTAGCACTAACAACTCAGCACCTGAATGGAGCAGAGGCACTAACGACTCTCCTGAGCTTTAACGACTCTCATATTAGGTGTCACACTTTCCTTTCAAAGCCAACGACCAAGGGACCAGATCAGCCTGGTCCATCAGGTTTGGTTTCAGGGGAAACTCCTCCCTCTAATAATAATAAATAATAATAAATTTTATTTGTATTGCACTTTACATTTGAAACAAATCTCAAAGTGCTACGGATTAAGGTCATATAAAATTTCAAAATCGTAAAACAATAATAAATCCAGTCGTTAAAAGTCATATGTTTTCCCGAAAAGAAATGTTTGAAGTCCTCTTTTAAAAGTTTCAAGTGCTTGAGGTGCCCTCAGATGGGCGGGTAGGGCATTCCAAATCCGAGGAGCGGCAGAACAGAAAGCCCGATCACCCATAGTGCTGAGCTTAGTCTTGGGAGGATAGAGGCGGTTTGAGTTTTTTGAACGGAGTGATAGAGTTGTAGTTGAAGGTGTAAGTAGTTCTTTCAGATAAGGGGGAGCATTTCCATGCACTGGTGGGTTAGAAGGGAGACCTTATATTCAATCCTGGCGGAGACAGGAAGCCAGTGAAGTGAATGGAGAATGGGTGTGATGTGATCGTATTTACGAACTCTCAACAGGATCCTTACTGCACTATTCTGAACATACTGCAGTCTCTGCAAGCTTTTGTTAGGGATCCCAATGAGAGGTGCATTACAGTAATCCAGGCTGGAGGAGACAAAGGCGTGGAACAGCTTTTCAGCATCTGCCAAGGTTAGTGTTGGACGGAGTTTTGCAATATTTCTGAGATGGTAGAAAGTTGTTTTGCAGAGGTTTTTGATATGGGCTTCAAAGCTGAGTTGTGGGTCAAATGTTACACCAAGATTGGTGACAGTTGTGGAGAGGGGAATGTCCTGACCAGAGATAGTTATGCCAGTTATGGAGGAAGACTGTGTTTGATGTGGTGTGCCAACAAAAATTGCCTCAGTTTTAGAGCTGTTTAACTGGAGGAAGTTGTGCTTCATCCACACCCTTATCTCCTCCAGACAGGCAGTGAGTGTTGAAGACAGAGATGATGTTGGTGAAATTGCAGAGGTGTGTGTTTCCGATTTCATGTACAGTTGTGTGTCATCGGCATAGCAGTGAAATGAGACTCCATAGCGGCTAATGACATGACCGAGGGGGTGATGTAAATGATGAAGAGAATGGGGCCAAGGACTGACCCCTGAGGGACCCCGCAGGTAACTGTGTGTTGCCGGGACCTTGCACTTCCAAGTGAAATGTACTCTGTTCTGTTAGTGAGGTATGATTTAAAACAGTTTAGCGCAGTGTTGGTGAGTCCAGTGGTTTGTTGCAGCCGGTTAAGAAGTATGCCATGATCAACTGTATTGAAAGCAGCTGACAGATCAAGGAGTATGAGAAGGGATGGTGAGCCTGCATCAGCGGTCATCCGTAGGTTGTTTGTGACACTGGCCAGGGCTGTTTCCGTACTGTGTGCAGAACAGAACCCAGACTGAATTTTTTCAAAAAGATTGTTGTATTTGAGATGATCCTGGAGGTGGGAAGCTACAACTTTTTCCAGTACTTTGGAGATGAATGGGAGATTGGAAATGGGCCTGTAATTTCCAAGCACATCTGGGTCAAGAGTGGGTTTTTGAGAAGTGGTCTGATTATGGCAGTTTTTTAGCCTGGTTCTACCAGACTCTCGTACATTTCATTTGTACAGAGAGTCTGGCCTCGCTCCATTGACAAGCGTTTACTTCCTTGTATGCGGGAACTCTGTTGAAGTTTAAAACTATTGGATCTGCCCAGAGTCACTCAGGATCTGCCATAGCCAATCGCTAACGTTGATCCAACGCAAACTGACGCACTACATCAACGTCATCGTTCTCAGCCACTCCTCTGTTCGATTGGTCCTACAAAAAATTGATTTCTGGAAACCTAAGAATATACAGCAATCCCAGACGTAGTACTGAAGCGAAATGAAATTGAGCGGAAGTACGTAGGAGGGCGGAGCCAGGCTAGCAGTTTTTAGGACAGATGGAACATTGCCAGACTGGAGGGAGTGGTTTATTATAGTGGTAATCAACTATAGGACTTAGGACAGAGGTAATTACTTTCACTAGAGCTGTAGGAACAGGGTCAATAATAATAATAATAATAATCCTTATTTTTATATAGCGCTTTTCCACCTACTGTAGTAGGCACTCAAAGCACTTTACACAGATTAAGCTATTTACCAGTGTTACAGAACACTCACTGGAGGCAATGTAGGTTAAGTGTCTTGCCCAAGGACACAACGACAGTATGTGGGGGAGAGCGGGATGTTATGATGTTTTGGGATGTTTCGAGCTGGTCTCGAACCACTCACCCGCCGGTTGAAGGACGGCCGCTCTAACCACTGAGCTACTGCCGCCCAGTAGTGCACAGGTGGTGGGTTTCATTCTTTTAATTATATTCTTGACCTCTTGCTGTGTGATTTCTGGAAAGCAATGTAGATGGTCCAAAATTGCAGGCTGTGAATGGATAGTCAGGGTGGATAGTGGTGAGGATCCAGGAAAGGTAGAGTGAATTGAGTCTATTTTTGTTTTAAAAAGTCCAGGAAGTTATTACAGTGCTCTTCTGTAGTTTCTGTAAGTGAGGGGGTTTGTGGTTTGAGTAGATGATTTATGGTGGAGAACAGCTGTTTGGAGTTTCCGGGACTATTCCTGATGACATTTGACTAAAAAATTGACTGTGCCTCCATAAGTGACTTTGAGTAGTCCTTTTGGTGTTCCCGAAAAGCGAGCTTGTGCACAGTGAGACCTGTGGCTTTAAATCTCCTCTCAATGGCACGCCCAGCTGCCTTCATTTTCCGTAGTTCACCGGTGTACCAGGGGGCTGATTGGGTGAAAGTGACTGTTCTGGTTTTGACCGGGGCATGAAGATCCAGAATGCTTCCCAGGGTGTTATTATAGTAGTCGCTGAGTCCAGAGGTGGTAGACGGTTTACAGAAAGTAGATGCTGGATATCGGATGCCATAGTCCCCAGGTTAATGTTTTTCAGATTTCTGAAGCAGATTTGACGTTTGGACTTGATGAGGCTGGATGGTGAAGACATCTTCATGGGGATGGCCTTATGATCAGAAACTCCCAGAACATACACCAGAAGATTACTCGGATAAACAGAATTTGTAATGACTAAATCGAGAGTGTGGCCCCTGGTATGAGTGGGGACATTGACAAGTTGTGTAAGATTAAAACAGTTGAGTAATTGAAGGAATTCTGCTGCAAAATGGCAGGTTGAAGAGTTGACATGAATATTCATATCTCCAAGTACAATTATATTAGCGGACATTGTACAGAAGGTTGAAAGGAGATTGGACATCTCTGGGATGAATGATGAGTTTGGTTTGGGTGGCCGGTAAATAAGAAGTATCATAATGTAAAAAGGGTACTTACATTTAAATGCTAGGCATTCAATGGGCGGCAGTAGCATAGTGGGTAAAGCGGCCGTCCTTTGACCGGCGAGTGGGCGGTTCGATCCCCGCTCGAAACATCCCAAAACATCATAACATCCCGCTCTCCCCCACATACTGTCGTTGTGTCCTTGGGCAAGACACTTAACCTAAATTGCCTCCAGTGAGTGTTCTGTAACACTGGTATTTAGCTTAATGTATGTCCGGGCGGCAGTAGCTCAGTGGTAGAGCGGCCGTCCTTCAACCGGAAGGTAGTAGGATCGATTCCCGCTCTCCCCACAGTTCATACTGTCGTTGTGTCCTTGGGCAAGACACTTAACCCACCTTGCCTCGTATGAATGTGTTAGAATGTTGAAGGTGTTGGTCGGAGAGGCGAGGAATGGCTGCCACGTCTCTGTCAGTCTGCCCCAGGGCAGCTGTGGCTACAGATGTAGCTTACTACCACCAGTGTGTGACTGTGGAGTGAATGAATAATTGATATGTAAAGCGTCCTTGAGCTCTGGAAAGGCGCTATATAAATAAAACTATATATATATATAAAACTATATATATATAAAGCGCTTCGAGTGCCTACCTAAGTAGGTGGAATATATAATATATATAAAAAATAAAGAAGAAGAAGATTCAAACGAAGACAGCTCAGGCAGGGTTATAGGGGACAGAATCAGATCATTTCGGTGGATGACAGCCAGACCACCACCACGCCCTGTACTGTGTGCTTTCTGTAAGTAGCAGTAACCAGAGGGACAGCTCTCATTTAAAACAGAATAAACATCTGGTTGATGCCAGGTTTCTGTAAGGCACATCATATCTAAACACCTTTCTAGAATATGATCATGTATGAGGCAAGATTTGTTTGTAATGGATTGTGCATTAAAAAGTTCAATACTGATATTCAATGTAACAATGTGTCTCTGTATTGGTCGAAGTAGACTGCGATCCACTCTGTGTTTTCTCCGGTTTCTATCCAAATCAGTGCGTAGCGTTGTCATGGAAACTCCAGCGCTACTAATCCTAGGAGTGACAGCGCCCTGATGACGTGTTCGAGATGCGACGGTGAGCACGCCAGACCAGATGGTTGAGATGTTGTGATCAGACCGGGAGAAAACAAACTTTCAACGGCAGCTTCTGTGAATGTAGCGGGGTCGGCGAGGGAGTCCAAGCTGTTCAATGACTGATGTACACAAAATGGAGTGTTAAAATTGTTGAATTTCTTAAGTTGAATGGCTGAAAATTTCAGCATCATGCCAGTCGTGGAGAGTGATATATTAGCCAACATAGCCACGGTAGCAGGCAGTGATGAACAGATACAGAAATCCCCAGGCGATAGTACACGTAGACACAACTGTTGTACTGTAGAGGGTTTTGAGAAAAATGGAGAAGCAGCGAACAAGCCACGCCAGCGCCCTCTCCGCTACATATAATAAGAGAAAAAGCTACTAGAGATAAAGCTCAGCTTTGATCTCAGAATTGATAAAGTCTCTTGGAATTAGAGACGAAACGTCTTCACCTTGAAAACCGAGTCCAGATGGTTTTACATCAACCTTTTTTTCAAGCCTGACAATGCATATGATATGGATATCCATGTGTTTAGGTGCTGGTGCCTAGTTTCAAGTGTATTGCCATAAAGCTCAAATTTGGTGGACTACTAGGCAAGGCAAGGCAATTTTATTTATATAGCACAATTCATACACTGGGTAACTCAATGTGCTTTACATGAATAAAAGACAATTTACAAGATTTAGATTAAGAAACATAACAAAAATTAAAAACATTTTAAAAAGAAGAGTGCAGATAAATAAACACTTAAAGTTGTAGTGTAGGCGGCGCTACAGAGGAAAGTTTAAAGTTTAAAGTTGAGGCTTGTTTTACTTCATCTGGGAGGCTGTTCCAGATTTTTGCTCCAGATTAAAACAGATTTCTGTTCCAGATTAAAACTTAAACGCTGCTTCACCTGTTGTGTTCTAACTCTGGACACGAGCAGAAGGCATGTCCCAGATGTTCTAAGAGTCCGAGGAGGTTCATAAGCAATTAGCATGTCAGAAATATATTCTGGTGCTAAACCATTAATAGACTTATAAACCAGCAGTGCTGTTTTAAAGTCTATTCTCTGAGCAACAGGAAGCCAGTGCAGAGATTTTAAAACTGGCGTAACGTGGTTGTACTTCCTGGTTTTGGTTAGAACCCGAGCAGCCAAGTTCTGAATAAGCTGCAGCTGTCTTAACCCTCGTTTTGAGAGACCAGTGAGCAGGCCGTTACAGTAATCTAACCTGCTGGAGATAAAAGCATGGAGAAGTTTCTCTAAGTCTGGTTGAGACATTATCCCTTTGATTCTGGAAATGTTTTTAAGGTGATAAAATGCAGATGATGTTATTGACTTAATGTGACTGTGGAAATTCAAGTCTGAGTCCATGATGACCCCTAGATCAGCCTTTCTCAAAGTGGGTGCTGCGGCACACTGGGGTGCCCCCTGACTGTGGGGTGCCGCCAAAAAATTACGTAGGCTAAAAAAAAAAAAAAAAAAAATGCTTTCGCGTTGGATTGCACTGAGCCAGAGACAGGCGCGCTCAGAGCTGTCATATAGGCTATCACAACTTTTCTGAACTGCGCCTGCGGCGGCGATGGCAGCGCCCATCGTGCATACAGCTCAACTAACGCGATCGTTATAAAGGTGTTTAAACGACAAAATACTTCCACTTGTATATATTTGACAATCGGAATATCAGAACTGAGCTTTTCAAGCCTGACGTACATCAAGAACAAGTACATGGAGCGACTGAGGACTGTGGACCAGGAGCTCCGTGTCTGCCTCTCATCTATACCTGCCAGGATAGGGCGGCTGTGTGCGTCGCACCAGGCTCACGTCTCTCATTGATTGTGGTCACCCCACCCCGGCTTGTGTGAGCGCGATGTGCGCTGCATGCGCGCATGTAGATCTTTCTCCATCTCTCGTTGCGGATTATTTTTTTTTGTGTGTGAGTGTGTGTGCATGCACATATAGCACGGATGAAAACAAGCACTATATGGAAAAACATTCCTGCTTATCTCTGGTGCATGGAACATGGATCTTTTTCTTATCGTATTGTATCTGATTTTATTGATTTTTGTTATGTCTGCCCCTTTTTATTTTATTTTAACTGCATCCTGCACTTCAGTTTAGTTCTCCTGGTCAGGATTTGTTGTTGGGTTCTTGTATTGTGCAGGTCCACCTCTTACGGTTTTATGGCATTTGTGTCTCTGATTAATTATTTTGTGAATTACTTTGCAAACCTGTGTTTTTAAAAAGTGCTATAAAGTTGCTATAAAGTTGTTATTATTATTGTTATTGTTATTTACAGTTCGTATTATGCTCTGTTCATTACTGCCCTGTCTAAATAAACAGGACATTTGCATTTAAATTTGGGTTATGCAGTGTTTTTAAATTATATTTTAAACCGGGGTGCCTTGAAATTTTATGCATTTTTGAAAGGTGCCCTGACTGAAAAAAGTTTGAGAAAGGCTGCCCTAGATTTCTAACCTGGTTTTTAGATTTTAGAGAAAGAGACGAGAGGTGACTGCTGACACTTTCTCTTTGTTTCTGTGGCCCAAAGATGATTAGTTCAGTCTTGTTTCTGTTCAGTTGGAGAAAATTATTTTGCATCCACATGTCAATCTGTTCGATGCAGTGACACAGTGAATAGATTGGTCCATTTTCACCTGCTGTGAGTGAAATGTAAATCTGAGTGTCATCTGCATGATTATGGTATGATACGTCACAGCTGCGTATTAACTGGCCTAAAGGAAGCATGTAGAGATTGAATATTAGGGGTCCCAAGACAGACCCCTGTGGAACCCCACATGTCAGGGCCATTTGGTCTGACACACAGTTACCAACCGAAACAAAGTACTTCCTGTCTTCAAGATAAGACTGAAACCATTTAAGGGCAGTTCCAGTGATACCTATCCATTCCTCTAATCTTTGTGTCAGGATTTCATGGTCCACTGTATCAAACGCAGCACTCAAGTCCAACAGAACTAAGACAGAGACTTTGCCCGCCTCAGTGTTCTGACGGATGTCATTTGTGACTTTGATAAGTGCAATCTCAGTCTGTGATGGGGCCTGAATCCTGACTGAAAAGGATCAAAGCAGTTGTTTAGCAACGAGGCCTGCCTCGTTTCAATAAAAACATGGATGTCTCAAAACTTCCTCCATTTGAACTCGGATAAAACAGAGCTCTTGTTAATTGGTCCTGCCAGTCATCGGCACAAGTTCAACAATATTACTGTCTCGATCAACAACTGTGTGTTATGGCATGGCAACACTGTGAGGAACCTCGGTGTCATTTTTGACTCCACACTATCACTGCAGCAGCACATTAGTGAGGTCACTAAACTGGGCTTTTTTCACTTGAGGAATATCTCAAAAATTCGCTCCTGCCTCTCTTTAGCTGATGCTGAAATTCTCATTCATGCATTTGTCACATCCAGGCTGGACTATTGCAATGCGTTATTCTCTGGACTGCCGAGGAAAAGTAATCACAGACTACAAATTTTCCAAAACACAGCCGCCAGACTTTTAACAAAGACCAGGAAGTTTGATCACATTACTCCGGTCCTGGCTTCATTACATTGGCTTCCTGTTCATGTTAGAGCAGATTTCAAAGTTCTCCTGTTAACATATAAAATCCTTTGTGGACGCGCGCCCTCTGACCTATCTGACCTCATCACCCGGTATACTCCAGCTCGTACCCTTCGCTCTCAGGACGCTGGCCTCCTTCAACTTCCTCGAGTAAAGAAGAAGTCTGCTGGCTACAGATCCTTTTCTTATAGAGCCCCATTTTTATGGAATGGGCTCCCGGCGGAAGTGCGGCGAGCTGAGGTTTTCAAAAAAATATACTTATTTCACCAAACGTATGGAGACTGATTGATAGGTATATGTTAACACTGGGTGTAGCTGTAGGTACACACTCAACCGCTCATATGATTATTACATCTGCCTATTTTTGCAGTAGTATTTAGCACTTGGTGGATGCACTTGGTGGCTGTGGCCCCATCCACTATTGCACACTCAGAGTGGACACTGGACACTGCCAATATAAATGTTTTTATTTGTGAATATGTTTGTGTATTTCTATGTATTTTTCTGTTACTGTTCTGGACACATTCCTGCACGGCCTGTCTGTCCTGGGAGTGGATCCCTCCTTCTGTGGTTCTCCCTGAGGTTTCTCTTTTTTCCCGGCTGGTTTTTTTGGGAGTTTTTCCTCTGACCCTGATGGAGGGTCTAAGGACAGCGGATGTTGTCTAGTGCAGTCTGTTAAGCCTTTTGAGGCGGCTGTTGTGATATTGGACTATACAAAAATAAATGTCTTGCCTTGTCATTAGCCCATACTTCGTTCGTATTGCCATAGAGCCTAAGGGGGGTTATGCTATTGCATGCACATGACGTCCCCGCATCGGGCCTCCGAAGTGTGCAACTCACCATGCACTTTAACAAGTGGGCTACTGGCCGCACACGCAGATGGATGTAGCAGAGTACATCAAAAGATGCCTGGTTTGTTGTCAATTTCAGCCGACAAGACCACTGCATCGTGCGGATTTACAAAGAAGAGGCATATCATTTCCCTGGTCAAACCTGGGACGAGGCCCTTGACCAAATCAACCAGGAGCAACAAATACATCCTTATTGTCACTTATGTGCCTTCACCGCACAAACCACAGCCTTTCTACTCATAAACCACGTCTTCTATAGGTTTGGTCTACCCTGACCAAGCCAACAAAAAACATTCTACAGAAGTATGTTGCTTCAAATCACATAGACTGGGTTGTCAAACTACTGTTGCAAAGGTCACTAATGGTCAAGCGGTCATTTACAATGTTCGGGAGTCGCCCCTTCTGTAAAGGCTTCCTCCCTGCTATTTCCTATTTTAAAGAGACTCTAAAACAGTACTCACTTCTACACATTAATGACTTCTGCGGCTGACAGATCACTCTAGGCGGATGCCAGGCCCAATTGCAAGTCGGTTGGTTAAAGCCTGGTCTAACCCTAAAACAGCTCCATCTGTAAAATTGGGCCCAGCGTGTGTGATAAGACAGTCCCACCTGTTTCTAGAGGACTTTGGTAGAGGACTTACCTTAGGCTTATGTACGGTGGTCAAATCTCCCTGTTATTCTGAGGTCCAGTGGACGATTCGGACGGCCTGCCTGTTAGTGACTGTAGAACCAAGTATTTAATTGAATTTATTTATTTAAATATAGCGCTTTTCCACCTACTGTACTAGACACTCAAAGCGCTTTACATACATTAAGCTATTTACCAGTGTTACAGCTGGAACACCACTGGAGGCAATGTAGGTTAAGTGTCTTGCCCAAGGACACAACGACAGTATGTGGGGGAGAGCAGGATGTTATGATGTTTTGGGATGTTTCGTGCGGGGATTGAACTGCCCATCCGCCGGTCGAAGGACGGCTGCTCTACCCACTGAGCCACTGCAGTCTTTTCTGAGGGTAAAGTAAGTCAGATAGTTTTAAAGAACTGCTCTCATGTTTAACCCTTTGTGGGATTAACCCTGGGGGGAACAAAAGTGGATAGAGGTGAAGGAAAAGTAGACTGTTCCTGTGTTTAACCATTAGGGATGAACCCGGGAGGAACAAAAGTGTATTAGTACAGGTTACTGGGTACATAGCTTCCGGGTTCTAGGCCTATTTTTTTTTTTACCTTTATTTAACCAGGAAAGTCCCATTGAGATTACAAATCTCTTTTGCAGGGGAGTCCTGGCCCCATGTGTGTATTGGGAGGGAGGAGGCACAGTGGGTTAAGTGTCTTGCCCAAGGACACAACGACAGTATGTGGGGGAGAGCGGGATGTTATGATGTTTTATGATGTCTATTTAGATTTAAACTCTTGGTTCTCATTTACACTTAACACATTTTGTTCTTTCACACTACAACATTATTGATGTATATTTAACTTTAACATTACTCTTAAGTGTTTTATTTATTTATTTTTTATTATTTTTAAGTCTTCTCTTTTAACACAGTGTCCTTGTAAATTTGTGTCTTCCTCGGTCCTCGAAGTTCCACTTAATTTTCCACATTCACTACACTACCCTTAGTCCTGATGGCCATAAGGGCAACCCCGCATAGGGCAACCAGAGTTTTGCCTTTCGAACCAATTACAGGAAGGCAAATGACACTTCCCTTAAATTTACTCTACCAAACAGGTCAGGCCAGCATTGCTACGGCCTACACCACCCATCAATATATGTCTGACCTCCAAGAACACCTCAAAGCCACCTTTGCTTTCGCACAAGAGAAAATAGGCAAGAGTCTGGAGGGACGAAAGGCATATTATGCAACCCAGCTAGCGCCCCATGGTAGCACTTAGCTAGTTGCGAGTGTCGAGTCTATCAAGAACCTCTGGAACCCCGGACTTCGGATCTTTGGAACCTGAAGTGGCCCTTTCGTTGAGTTACTCTCAGACCACAAAGTTGGCATCTAACTATTGAGCTATCATACCCTTCCCATTAATCGTACAGCCTCATAATGCCATGTTTTTGTTTTAATTAGTAAACCTAAAGTAACATTCCCAGTGCTCCTTCATTTGGTAATAATATGTAAAGTTATGCATCATTTATTCAAGATTGTGTGTGTTACTATTGTCTCCCAATAATTATTCCTTGGTTAATCATTTTATCATATTCAATTTTCTTTGTCAGTGACTACAAAATACCCACAGATTTCAAAAGCTGCCACCAATGTACTGTGTTAATTTGCATTTACACAGAAAACATTTTCTGCACTTAAATTGATAAAAAAACAAGTAACAACTACTTTGTTCTAATAATCAGGCTTAGCCATCTCATTAAAATAGGTGTTATATATATAATATACAAGATGTTTATTTTTATTTTCGGTGTTAAAAAATAGGCCTTAATGAAAGTTAAAGTTACAGTTAAACATTTTAAATAGGCCTTTTGTTTGTAGGTTGTGTTGCCAAGAACTCAAAAACAAACGTGTAACAGAAATTGGTCAAAGGTATATGACCAAATGTTAATTTATTAACAATAGTTTTTATATTGTTGTTATTATTGTTTTGTTTTTCTCAGATAGGCATATTGAATTTTGTTATAGCCTATTTATTTTGGCAATAAATGTGTAAAATTAAATGTTTCTTTATGATTCAGCACAGAAAAGGCTGAGAACTGCCTTAAACTACAGAAAGTATATAATAATCTAATGAGATATTACTCATATCTGAAGTACAGACCTGTCTGGTTGCAGCATCTGAAAGGTTGCGGAGCGTCCACAGACAGTTCTGGATCAGACGGTGACTGGAGCATGTGAGGTGCTGCCCTAAGGCCTGCATGCCCCCTGTACAGAAAAACACACATACACACCCTCACAGCCATCACAATATAGTTACAAGTGGAAGTACTGCAGTGAAAAAGGAAACTTATGAACAACTGTTTCTATTGAGCGGGAGTCTTGAATTCATGGATGCTTCAAAAGCACTGCATCTGTTGTCTATGTTGAACTTGAACAGCTGACCTTACATATATCATTCTTATTTCCAAATTCTAAAAATAAAATCATAGATGTGACCCATAGCAGAACGTACCTGCCTCCACAATGGCTGGTTTGTTGCTGGGACAGACAGACAGAACTTTGAGCACACGGCTGGTGGTCCACAACAGCTTCTCGTAGTTGTAGTTCCTCATAATGAAGACCAGATTCTCAGGGCCTCCGTTTGCAAGGATGATGAGCTGATCCAAATAGGAAACCCAAGCTAAATTTTTTTTGTGATGAATATGTGCTTTTTATCCACTTTCAAATGTTATACACAGATCAGTGGAGCTAAGGTCATTATAATCATAGTTTTATTAGGTTGTTTTAACTGTACAAATGTCCTTCTATAGGTAGATACACACTAGCCTGGCCAGCCAGACTGCTTTCTCATTGTATTACATACATAGAAATCAGTCTGGAATTGTCCAATCTGCTTTGTATTCTGTTCCGGCTCTTTATTCTTGGCTAATTGTAGTGAGGGAGGTGGGATTTTGTTTTGTGTCATTGAGCACGAGAATTTTTTCAACCAAAACAGTGAAGATGGCTGCCGCATCGGAGCGATTGTTTGATACTGCGCTTGCTTAAGTTCTTAAAGACCTGGACATGTCCTTAAAACCACAGCAACTTTTCTATACTCTGTGGTTTGTTGACAAGTGCAAGTGCTTTCCTTACGTCACATTGGTGGTTTCTCTAACTGGGTTACTCAGCGAACGTTTGTTAGGTCCTGTCTGAAAATCCTGTTCAAACCCTACAAAGCAGACTGGTTGGCCAGGCTAGATACACAAGAGCAAATGCAACAAAAAGTTGAAACTTTATTTTATTTGACCTTTATACATCAGACCAGAGACCAAAAACAGTGGCATAGCAGCATAAACATTATGTCCAAATGTATCGGTCTGTAGAAAAATAATCTGGCTTTAATCAGACTCGAACATTTCCCCGGTGTCATGTCCAAAGCCCACCTTGCTCTCCTGGTTTCCGTAGGACAGAAGCTGCAGACAGTCAGTAGTAATGGCCAAGAACTTCGGGTTGCTTTTTTTAAGTAAGGGCACCATCCTTTGCAGGCCATCGGCCAGACGCACAGCAATCTTGGCCCCCTCTTGGTGCAACAGAAGGTTGTGGAGGGTGGTGATGGCATAGAACACGACTGACTCCACCGGAGAACTATAGAGGGACAACATAAAAACCAGTGAGTTTATATTTAGTCCTGTTGAGACCTGGAAATGGGGAAGGTCTAGAAGAAGATTGTGGAAGGTCTGGAGAATGATTGAAGGAGGTCTGGAGGAAATTGTGGGGAGATCTGGAGAATGCCTTGCAGCTCAGCTCCATCTTCACCACAACATATTGGTTCATCAAGTGCATCAATGCAGAAGCTGCACCAATCCGCCTGTCAACCTGCTGTTCCTTCCCTCACTCATGAACAAGACCCAAAGATACTGAAGACCCCAAAATATTGAACTTCATCACTTGAGGCAGGAGCTCTCTGCCAACCTGAAGGGAACAGGTCACCCTTTTCCAGCCAGAGAACCATGGCCTTTCCATGGACTTAGAGGTGCTAATTCTTATCCCAGCCACGCTCAGCTGGAAATCGTCCCAGTGCATTCTGAAGGTCCTGGTTTGAGGAAGCCAACAGGACAGCATTATCTGCAAAAAGCAGAGACAAGACCCTGTGGTACCCAAAACGGACGCCCTTTGGCCCCTGGCTTTGCCTAGAAATTCTGTCCATAAAGATAATGAGCAAGACCACTGGGCAGCCTTGCCGGAGTCCAACATGCACTGGGAAAAAATCTGACGTACTGCTGGCAAAGCAAATTAAGCTCCTGCTCCAGTGACAGGGACCGGACAGCCCTTAGCAGAGCTAAGACCCCATACTCCCAGAGCACCTTCCACAGAATGCCGCGAGGGACACAGTCAAATGCCTTCTCTAGATCTACAAAGCACATGTGGACTGCTTGGGTAAACTCCCAAGAACTCTCCATTACCTTAAAGAGGGTATAGAGCTGGTCTAGTGTTCCAGTACTGGGACAAAAATCGCATTGTTCCTCCAGAATCCAAGGTTTGACTATCAGCCGACTTCTCCTCTCCAGTACCCTGGCATAGACTTTCCCGGGGAGGCTGAGGAGTTATCCCCCTGTACTTGGAACACACCTTCTGGTCCTCCTTCTTAAAAAGAAGAAAAAAAAAAGGAGACCGCCACCCCGGTCTGCCAGTCCAGATGTACTGTCCCCAAAGGCACGCGATGTTGCAGAGGAGTGTCAGCCAAGACAGCCCCACAACATCCAGAGACTTGAGGTACTCAGGGTGGATCGTGGATTATGACAATGACAATGTTGAAGTCAACAGAATCCAACCTCCACTGTAAACAGTGTTGGGAAGGGAACTGCTTCCCCCTCCTGAGGCGCTGGATGGTTTGCCAGAATTTCTTCAAGGCCGACCAATAGTTCTTCTCTATAGCCTCACCGAACTCCTCCCAGATCCAAGTTTTTGCCTCCACAACCCCCCGTACGGCAGTCCGCTTGGTCTGCCGGTACCTGTCTCCTGCCTCAGGAGTCCCATAAGCCATTCAGGTTCAATAGGAATCATTCTTGACCGCATCCCTTACTTTCAGTGTCCACCACCAGTTTCGGCGGTTGCCACAACGATAGGCACTGGAGACACTGGAGTCCCCGGTTGGAGCACTTTACAGCATCCCTCCCAAAGACTAAGATGGCTTGGGAACTCTACACTGCAGTTCGGCTTGTAAGCACAAAGGACAGTAAGAGACCTATCCCTGACCCGAAGGCGCAGGGAAGTGACCCTCTTGATAACCGAGATGAACTCAAACACACTAAGCTGTGGGGGTAATAAACAAGCCTACTCCAACTGGCTGCCTCACAACGTGGGCAACACTAGAGTCCAGCCTCTTTCAAGGAGTTGGGTTCAAGAACCCAGGTGTGGTGTAATATTATTGATGTTATGTGTTTTATTTCTGTGTACATATTTAGTTGGTTACAGAGGAACTGGGGAAAAGGTTAACAGGAAGGCGGGGGTCCTAAGGCCCTTAAGCAGCGTTCACACCAAACGCGAATTGCGCGAATAAATCGCGCTATTCGCGCGTAGTTGGACGCTTGAACATTTTGAGTTTACTCGCTTCATTTGCGCGTGAAATTCGCTTCATTCGCGCGTGAAATTCACTCAACAACAGACGCGAATTCGCGTCATAGGAGGGGCTTCTGCCAGGCGGGTTGTCTTCCGGTCTTGTTGAAGAATGGTTGAGATGGGTTTTTATCGATAAAGTAGCAGTGCTCTATTTACTTTGGAGGACTGAAAAACGGCGTGAACCCGCTTCGCGCTGTGCGGGGTCCATCGGATGCTTCAGAGGCGGACCCAGCTCCGTGAGTTTCACAAACTTCTCCAGGAGCTGCGCCTGGATGACGGCCGCTTTCAGCGGTATTTTCCACTGACCCGGCCCCAGTTCGATGACCTGTTGTCCCGGGTCTGTGCGAGGATTTCCGCAGGACAGCAACTACTGACGCTCTATTCAAGTCTGTCCATCTGTCTCCAGTCAATATTTGATGTGATTATGAGTAGGCCTAATTAATATGTGGACAACTACAGTCTTCTGAACACAGTTATCAGTCCTACAGTCAATATAGTATTATGTCTATAAAATCGTATTTAGAATTGTATTTATAACAGTGTTTTGTATCTCTTATTTGTTTTTATTTCTTTAATAAATGGAGCCAGCCTCCAAAAAGAATCTATGACTCATGGCTTGTTTCTCATTAATACAACACTGGTCCAATCATAAATAACTGTTTTCTTACTGTACTATTGTAGATGTGTTTGCAATAGAATATAATAAAAATGAACAAGTGTTTACCATAAGTAATCTAGTCTTAAATACTGAACATTATAAACTTTCTTCTATTTATTCTAAATAAATCAGTCTGAAATATTGAAATGTCTGTGACAAACACATCAAAACCTTTGGTCATTATATAAAACATTTATTTAAAAAAATGGAATTATGAAACTATACACAAAAATTAATGCACTATTTCTGAGCAGGAATAAAAGAATCCTAAAGTGAAGGAGAGGAGAACAGAGAGAGTCTGGTTTATTCCCTGCTGTGACAGCTGCATCATTTTAAAAACTATACAGTGTGTTCCAAAGGAAGCAGAACTGTGCTGCTTTCATAGATTAATGTATGTATTTGAAATTTGACAAATAGTTTCGTCCAAGACAGTAACTTCTGCAGAGAAGGGACCAGACTCAAGAGAAGAGCTCATCCTCTGAACCTGGAGCTACAGCATGAGTTCTGAGAGCTTCTGAACTGGGTCTTCTCCTGGGGTCTTCTCTTTGGTTGCTCTGTATTAAATGACACATGAAAAAGGCAGAAAAACATTATCAACTCATTAACAAACCACCAGGGTTGTGTTTGTATATGAATGTAAGAGGCTATGAGGGCTTACTGTAAATGATTGTATATGATATGTATTTATTGCCTGTACACACCTGTGGATACAGCAGCAGATGTGGATGGGGCAGGGGAAGCTGCAGCAGGTTTTCGCAGGGGGGGTGCCCAGGCTCATTGGCATCAAAAGTCAGCTCTGTCATGACAATATATATAATATACATATTATATTATTAAATTATAATACAAGTTAACATTTGAACATTACACCAGTCACAAACAACACATATCCTCTATAAACTCGGCGGTGGAAAACTAGTTATAAAGTACGGAGCAAATTAGCTTAGGCTTTAGCTAGCTAGTTGGCTCAATATATACGACTCTAAAGAATTAAAAGAGTTTCCGACCCCCTCACTCACTTTCCTTCGAGCAAGAACTTTTAAGATTCCTGGCTCTGAAAAATGACGAAGATGTTTCGTATTCCACAGACTGCCCCGATAACTTCGTCCTCCATTGTTGTTTTGGATTTCTGCCTCTACGGTCCGCCTCCGTTCGTAGCACGTCACTACTAGAGCAAGCTCCTGATTGGTTAACGCGCCGCGAATTTCTGCAAAAGTTCAGATTTTTCAACTTCGAGCGAATGAAGCGTTGGACGCGCTCAATTCGCGCTATTCGCGCCGCCTCATTCGCGCGAATCGCGCCGCAGGACTCCCACACGCGTCTAATTGCGTCTTTGCATTGACTTAACATGTAAATCACTCGCGCTTAACGCTTAATTCGCGTTTGGTGTGAACGTACCTTTACAGAAATAGTCATAAATAAACTGTCATGTGAAAACTGTATAAAAGCTCAAGTTCACTGTACAATCTTCAGTAGAGCTGGGCGATAGTCTACTCGGGTCATTTATTGTTGTGGTTGTGAACAATAAAGACTCTATGGCATTGAACTGGTTGTGCGTTAATGAGTTATTCCATACAATCGTTCTGAAGGCTGAGGGGTCAGTATCAGATATGACAATTGGCGAGCCAGAACTAGGAGAGGATCTGAGAAAGAGTGGTTCTCTTTCTGTTTGACCACCCAGAAGAAGCATCCCAGACACAGAGGACAAAAGGCATTGAGGGTGAGCAGGCCTTTTATTTGCTAGATAAGGTTAGGTGTCTGTGGGTGCGGCTTGGGGTGGGTAACAAGTAGGAAGAAACTTCACCTCAAAAGAACCTAGATTAGAGTCATAAAAGTGTTAGTTAGGGGACTTTAGTAGGGCTAATAAGGTCAGAATGTGTGGTCCAGTTAAAAGAAAATAAAAATAATAATAATAATAATAATAACTTCTATTCATTGAAGGCATGCTAAAAAAGCACCGGTTGTGTCTCTGGGAGGAAATTAGCACGCATTCCAGCTGAATGAAAGTATAGTAGCGAAAAACAGATAAAAAAGGTGTAATAAATAAAAATTTAAATAAAAAAACTATAAAATTTTAGCCTGCTTTAATAAGGGGTGACACACTGTCCCAAGTCGACAGAATTCAAACAGCGGGGTTGACTGCCAAACATAATAAGTTTAAAAATTTTAACTTAGCGGGAAGGAAAAAATTGTTAGCATTCCTTTTCTATCTGAAAAATTCAGCTAGGTGCTGGAATTGAGATAAAGACATGCAGCTAAGTGACATGAGGCCCGATAAAGGCCCGTTCAGGCCAAATCTCTGGAAAGAGAAGCTGAATTTCCGTGGCGTGTGGACCGGTTAGGTGTGTGTGAATTGGTGTGTGTGAATATAGGGCCCTGGCAAAAGTTTGATGGTAAGTACTAACTAGATTTAGGGTTCTTTAAAGTGATGGAAAGAAGAAGAAGAAGAAATTAAGAGTAGTAATAAGAGAAAGTTAACAAAAGGAGTGCTGGAAGAATTAATAGGAATGAAGTTAAATAAAAATTGAATAAACTTACTAAAAGGGTTAATAATCTTAACAGGACAAGAAAAAGAAGCCTAGAGCCTAACTCTAATAATACATTGGCAATTTAAAAACTCAGTGCAAAGAATTATTAAAAAAGAACGGTTGTCTCAAGAAAGTTTGAGTTTATCTCAAATAGGTTTAGTTGCATTGTGTTCTAGAAGCATTTCAATTATTCTATTAGAGAGACATTTAGAATTTCTAGCGACATCACAAATCCCCGGCTTGACATCGCTGCTGTTAGAAAATACTGTGGAAAAGACGGGAGACTTGTGATCAATTAAAGAACTCTTGAGAGAATAAAAAGAAAAATAGTATTAATATCCCGCAAAGACCTGCAAAAGTGGAAACGACTTAAGAACCTGTATTAATACAAATAATTTTAGAAGGGTTAAAAATGCTTTTTTTCCTTAAAGCGGTGTCAGGATAGGGCAGGGGTGCCCAAACTTTTTCCTATGAAGGGCCAAAATAGAAAATAGAATAAATAACTGAAAAAAGAAGAAAATTATTATTTCATGACAATTTAAGAAACTATCAAATTTTAAGCAGATTTTATCAGCTTGATGTACAACAAAAATACAAATGCTGACATGACGAATATAAATGTAAACTCCACATAATTCTAAATATAATTAATAATAATATAATTATTGTTATTATTAATTATTATAATTGTGGGCGGCAGTAGCTCAGTGGGTAGAGTGGTCGTCTTTCAACCGGAAGGTAGGCGGTTCGATTCCCACTCTCCCCACAGTTCATACTGTCGTTGTGTCCTTGGGCAAGACACTTAACCCACCTTGCCCCCAGTGACTGTAACACTGGTAATTAGAACAATGTAAGTCGCTTTGGATAAAAGCATCAGCTAAATGAATAAATGTAAATGTAAATGTAATTTTATTTGCACAAAATATCCTGAATATTACAACTGTAAATGTTACTGTTACCTGCTGAGAGATGTCTTCTGAGCAGCACTAGTTTTTGTTTAAAAGCTCTGACGTGATCAAAAAGCTGGGTGATAATCTGGTCCTTTCCCTGGAGCTGAACATTCAAAATTTTGAACATCTCTGTTACATCCACAAGGAAAGCCAGGTCAGAGAGCCATTTCTTATCAGTGGGCACTTGAATATTACCATCCTTGCTTTCCTGAAAAACTCTGATCTCATCATGCAGATCGAAAAATCTCCTGAGAACCTTTCCACGACCGAGCCATCTGACCTCCTGGTGGTACAACCCATCACCATATTGCGCATCCATCTCATCCATCAGTGTCTTGAACTGTCGGTGAGAAAGCGCCTTGGAGCGTATATTGTTGACAATTTTGACGACGTCACGCATCACATCCACAAGCCCGACAGATTTAGCACATAGTTGTTCTTGATGTAAAATGCAGTGGTACTTAAAACAACTTTTCCTCCACATTCACTGACTTTCTAAGACACAAATGCAGCAAGGCCAGATTTCCTCCCTACCATTGCCGGCACTCCGTCAGTTGTAATGCCGGCCATCTTCTCCTACTTTAATTCATTTCTTTCCAACACTCTCTCAACAGCAAAAAAGAAATCTTCTCCTTTAGTAGTACCAGAAAGGGTCTCAATGCCAGCCAGCTCTTGTGTCACATCAAAAGTTTCATTTACTCCACGCAAAAATACCAACAGCTGTGCGGAATCGGATATGTCGGTGCTCTCGTCACAGGCTATTGAATAGGCAGAGAACGCACTTGCCTTTGCCTTGATTTACTTGCCGATGTCTTGAGCCATGTCCTCTATGCGTTGGGTAACAGTATTTCTTGACAGGCTAATTTGTGAGAACATTCGTACCTGAGAAGGACAAACTGCTTCTGCAGCCACTGCAATACATTCCTTGACAAACTCTCCAGTAGCGAAGGCTCTTCCACTTTTAGCAATTAGAGCGGAAATCTGATAACTGGCCCGTGTGGCGCTTTCTTGTGCTGTTGAAGGACGTAGCAGCGCGCTCTGTTCAGATCGAAGTCCAGCAAGCAGCTCGTTAGCCTTCTGTTTTCGCGCCTCGCCGCTGTACTTTGAGAAAGCTGCAGAATGTTTTGTTTCATAATGACGACGGATATTGTACTCTTTTAAAACCGCAACAGACTGTTTGTTTAAAAACTCATCTTGCCAAGATTTTTTAAATTTCTCTTGTCTGTGTGCCACTGCCTTGATTTCTCCATTATTGCGTTTAATTTGTTGACGTTTATTGACGTTAATGTGGACCGGAACCCCTGCGATAGGTGAAAACCCGCGAAGTAGGATCAGCCAATCAGCTCACGATGCACTGTGGCCGCGAAACTTGAATCGAAGAAGTGGCGAGGGATTACTATATAATATATATATTTTTATTAACTTACATTTACTTTAAACATTTAATTTCAGTTGACTCTGTTGTAGTTCAACAATAAAAACAAACAAAATTGTTATGTCAAATTAGAAATGACAATCTGTGTCGAAGGTATCACCCTCCCCCCTCTCTTTCTCTCCTCCGACGGTACGGTGGGCCAAATCAAAAGTTACCCTAGTTTGGGCATCTCTGGGATAGGGGCTAAAGGCACAAAAATTACTATTCTGACTCCATTGGAAACGATTATTGGACAAAAACCTTTACAAGAAAAATTATTTAGAAATTATATGAAAAAATAGCATAAAAGAACACATAGCACTTTACAGTGGACCCTTATGGGTAATTTTGATCTAATGCAACAAAATTGAAATCAACACAAGACATTACAAGGCAAATGATAATATTGATAAACAAGAAGGAAAATGTACTAAGGAGCGAGAAGTATTGGCATGGTTTAAACAAGAGGCGAAGAAAATAATAACTCAAGAAAAGAAAGCACAAACAGCTGAAATGAGGTCTGAAAAAGGTAAGCCTTGTGTCAAACCTATAACTCCTCCACTTTAATTGTTGGACAATACCCAATGAAAGAACTATCCGAGGAAAATGGACGGCAAAATAATTGGGAAATTCAAACTAGCTTTCACTAGTGGGGCGGCAGTGGCACAGTGGTAGAGCGGTCGTCCTTCAACCGGAAGGTAAGAGGTTCGATTCCTGCTCTCCCCACAGTTCATACTGTTGTTGTGTCCTTGGGCAAGACACTTAACCCACCTTGCCTTGTATGAATGTGTAAGAATGTGAATGTATTTGGTGATGGTCCGTAGGCACAGAATGGCTGCCACATCTCTATCAGTCTGCCCCAGGGCAGCTGTGGTTACAAATGTAGCTTACCACCACCAGTGTGTGACTGTGGAGTGAAAGAATAATTGATATTTACAGCGTCTTTGCGTCCCCAGAAAAGCGATATATAAAATTGATATAATAATAATAATAAAAAAATAATAACTAAACCGGAATGGCTAAACCGGGGAACTCTAAGTAGAGGCCATGACAGCGACTCCAGCAGTGTCTCTCCCTCAGGAGACAGCACCTCTGATCAGAGTGATAAGGGGGAAGATTATGCAAATGCAGTCGTAAAAAACCAAGAGACACTTGTGATACTAAGAGTATTAAAAGAAAAGAATCTGAAAAATTGGAAAAACCAATAGGAAGTCTGACTACAAACAATTAAGAGAGATTTTTCAAACAAAAAAATTGAAGCGAAGGGGAAAGTTCTGCAGTTGGTAAACAGCCAATAGGCCACCAAGATGGTTACGCATTTAGATGGAGAACAGCATGACGGCTTAAAATCGACAGATAATTTTCTAAAGCCAATTTTCTAAAGGAAGAAATGTATAATCAGCCTATTGAAGCAGATTTGACGCTATTTGTAGATGGATCTTGTTTTCGAGATGAAAAAGAAATGCATGCAGGTTATGGCATCGCGCAACTTAATGCAGACAATACGTTTAGTACAGTACAGTACATGCTTCAGGAATCCCACAGTCGTGTTCAGCTCAATTGGTTGAAATAAAAGCTCTGACTGAGGCATGTAAACTGGCTAAAGGCTTAAAGGTTAACATTTATACAGATTCTCAGTATGAATATGGGGTCATACATCTGCACGCAAAAACGTGGGAGCAACGGGGTTTTCAGAAAGCCGATGGGAAACCAGTGATACACAAGGAGGCAATAGCGGATTTATTAGCGGCAATAAAGTTGCCTGCCAAGCTTGCTGTCATGAAATGCGCCGCTCACCAGAGAGCTAAAAAAATATTAAGTGAAGGCATTAATTTAGGTGACAAGCTAGCAAAATGTGCTGCTTCAGGAATGTGTCAAGCTCCAGTGTTAATGAAAGGAGATAATGGGCCATTAAATAACTTAGACAGTATAAGCAAAGATCAGGAGAATGCAGGACTGTATGAGAAAGCTGAATGGGTGCGGAAAGGCGCCATAAAAACTTATCAGGGTCAGATAAGGTTTTATGGAGAAGTGTGCAAGGTAATTTAGTATTACCAAACTCTTTAGTAAAAACTGTCATTGAGCAGGCTCATGGTCCAGACCATAGATCAAGAGCAGAGGTTCTGAAGAATATTCAGATAACGTGGTGGACACCTCTCCTAGCCCCCACCGTGGATCGTGTGTTAAAAGAATGTCAAGTCTGTAATCTTCACAACATTAGGAAAGTCTTTGTATCTCCTCTTGGTCATATACCGATAGTGTCAGGTCCTTTTGTTCACTTATATGTGGACCAAATAGATATGACTGAAAGGATAAGAGAATTTAGATACATTTTGGTTGTTGTTGACAGGTTCAGTAGATGGATAGAGGCAGTAACGACATGAAAGCCTGATAGAAAGTCAACTGCTAGATTTCTGTGTAAAGAAGTCTTTCCTAGATTTGTAATTGCTAAACAATTATCTAGTGACAATGGAGCTGCTTTTGCATCAGCAGTGATGCATCAGGCAATGACAAGGCTTGGGATCAAGCAAAAGTTTGGGGCTGTGTGTACCATCCACAGGCCCAAGGGACCGTAGAGAGAGCTAAAGTTATATTGAAGGGGAAATTGGCTTAGATAATAGAAGATAGCCAAAATAAGATTAATTGGTTAGACGCATTAACTTTAGCACTGATGTCTATGAGATCACAAGCCAACAGAGTAACACATCTAACGCCACATGAGGTGTTGAGGGAGAAGCTATTCCATTTACATTTACATTTATTCATTTAGCTGACGCTTTTATCCAAAGCGACTTACATTGTTCTAATGTAATTACCAGTGTTACAGTCACTGGAGGCAAGGTGGGTTAAGTGTCTTGCCCAAGGACACAGCGACAGTATGAACTGTGGGGAGAGCGGGAATCGAACCACCTACCTTCCGGTTGAAAGACTACCACTCTACCCTCTGAGCTACTGCTGCCCCGTTCCCGAACTATAATGGTTCTGGTGAAAACCCACATTTGGAACAATGTGAGAAAGGACTTATGAGTTATTTACAACATTTAACAGAATTAATAATAATGGATTTGATTTCTATATAGTGCTTTTAAAGGCTCTCAAAAGCACTTTACAGAGTCCATTATTCATTCACTCCACAGTCACACACTGGTGGTGGAGATGTGGCAGCCATTTTGCGCCTACGGACTCTCCAGCCTCCAAACATTCTCACACATTCATACACCAGAGCTGTGGCACTGGAGGCAAGGTGTGTTAAGTTTCTTGCCCAAGGACACAACAACAGCATGAACTGTGGGGAGAGCGGGAATCGAACCACCAACCTTCCGGTTAAGGGACAAATGCTCCTACACTGAGCCACTGCAACCCCGCGACCCATATGGTCATATTTCAACAGGTTAAAGCAGCTGAAGAAAACACTGCTGTCATCAACATGTCAAGGTTGGTGACTGGGTGTACATCAAAGTGGTCAAATGAAAGTGGGCGGAGCCTAGGTGGTCCGGTCCATACCAGGTGCTGCTGTCTACGGAAAGTGCTGTGAGAGTTTCTGAAAAAAAAAGTGTGGTATCATCTATCTCATTGTCAACCTGCAGACGCACCATTCAAGGTAAAGACAATTAAAACCTTTTTTGAAAGAAAGGGCACAGTTCCCTGAAGTGCACAACAGTGGTCAGGAAAATACAGAAAGATTGAGAGACAAGCAAGAAAAAACTGTGGGCAGAGGTTCATTTGGAAGAGAATAATCACATAGACTTTGATAATGGCTCTGGAACGTTGTCTGTGATCCTTGATACAGGATTAAAGAGGGGAGGAATAACAGGAATAATTAAAGGTAATTCTGATAAAATATCCCAAATATCCAAAATATGCAGAATAATGCATAGAACAAGGAGACGGAGCCATTGCTTAATCACTGTAAATTATGAGAAGAAACAGCAACATCATTAATGACATTACAGAAAAGATTTGTTTTGGATGGAATGTTGGCAGAAGAGCAAGGTGTTTCTCAGTTGATAGATGGAGAATGTCAGTTGACATGGCCAAAGTTATTTCAAATTGTAGGATTAGCAATTGCAGGGATTATATCACCTTCCACGGACAAGGCGGACGTCTCCCTCTGCTCCTCCTGCTCTCTGCTATCAGTGTATGCTTCTCTGTCTCGTCTCGTCTTGTCATACTAAACTAAATTTCTCTTATTTCTTTGACTCTACCGCTGGCTGGACTCCTAAGAACTGAAATGGATCTGATTACCTGGTCTCTGAGAGCAATTGACACAATTTTCTCACAAAAGAAGGGCGTACCCGTGGAACCCATTTGCCGCGGCGGGACCTTTGCGACAGGCTATACTCACAGGACACCTGGAAGAACTGGCAAGTTCTGTGTTTAGAAGTTATGTCCGTGGAGAACGTTAAGGATGTATTTCTTTTTGGATTTAAGGTAGTGGGGTTCCTGTTTATTGGTCTGGGGACTGCATTAAAGCAGAATTTGTAAGACAGCTGCCTTTAAATCTACCAGCTGTCTGCTGAAATTAAACTTCTGTGACGTGAGTGACAGACTGCCGAGTCCCTTCCCTCGATTAGAAGCCTAGCCTTCAGCTGTGTCTTATCTTATCCTTTTGAGACTTCCCGCACTCTGAAGTGAGCCAGTGGCCTTGTCACTGGCTCACTACAACAGCAGCCTAAACAACGCCCCACAGAGACCTTGGCCTACCATCCTAACATCAGCCTTTCCAACCCTCTGCCATTTGACACCTGTCTGCCCCTGTACTGTAATGCCTCCCCACCGTAAAAAAGCCACTGAAAAATCCCATCACGTTACGTGTGCTGTTATCCTGCTATTGTCTGATGTCTGATTGTTTATGTTACGTATGTTGCAACGGCAACTGTAGTTGTGACTACTGTAGGGGACTATGTTGCATAAACATATATCAGATTAATTTTGATTATTTTAATAATTAACTTTGATATTAATATTAATTTATTAACATTAATTTCTAATTAGAAAGGGGCACCACTCCAAAGAAACTGTTAGGTTTAATCTAGTCTCATTAATCTGAAGGAAGGGAATTCTTCTGGTTTTCGAACATTTCTTAATATAAACAAAGAAACAATAATGTCTTTTATGGGATTTTATAAAAAAATTACACAAATGAACAATGGTGAATAAAATGATGGGAACATGGAAAGGATTGACACAACAAGGGATAAACACAGGGATAAACATTTGCTTTCAGAGGGTATCGTGAAACCAGGAATGTTTAGATATGTTAATCTATATTATTGAAACTTAACAAAAGGGGAATTTGAAGGAGCAGCAATTTGAACAGCTTGGTCTACCAAGTCAGTGCTTTAACAGAACACATTTTTATGACGCCAGGCTTTGTGTGTGCCACGTGCAAAACTCACTCTGGTCGGGATCGGTGCAGGGAGGCCGACAAGTTCCAAAGTGTCCTCCAGAATTTGGCGCGTCCTGCCTGGTTCCGAAAGGTAGAGTGGTCGTAACGTGCCCGCCACTCCAGACGGGTCGCTTTGCGGCGGGGTAGCGTTGAGGCAGAAAAGTTCTGTTGAAGCTAGCTTTGTTAGGCCAGTAGCAGACTTCCGGATAGCGGGACAAAATTAAGTCTTTAAAAATAAACTGTGACTCACTGAAGAGTAGTCTTAGAGGTTGACTTTCACTGGTTCAAACTTGCTTCTGCGAGTGCTTGTTGGGTTAGGGCAAACGCGTGAGCAGGCACGGTCTTTAAAAATAAAAAGGCCAAAATAACTTCCGTCTGTTAGCAGGCTTGGAGGAAGCATTTTTAGCAGCCGTTTGAAGGAGGAAAAACTTTGCGTAGCAAGCTAGGCTCGCAGGCTTTAAACAAAGAAATTGTACTCGTTTCCACGAGGCCCGAAGCTTTGGGGAGGTCCCTGGGAACGGAACCTCCCGGGCGGTCCTCGTGGACCGCAGCAGAGAGAAGGCAAGAAGAGCTGCAAGAGCGGAAGGGGCAAGAGAGAGATTTTTGGACGAGTGCCCGTCTTATACCTGAGCGCGGGGGCGTGTCTCGCCCTCTCTTTCCGGCAAAATGGGAGTCGCTTTGGAAAATTGAAACTGAGTTAAACTAAGGTTTAAAACATTCCTTGTGTAGTGGTGTAAAGTACCAGGGCACCTGAAGTACTCCTCCTAGCTCCACCTTTGGCCAGCCCCTCATTAGGAAACTATTTAAAGCACCTGTTTTAAAAAGGCTCCCTCCGGACTCTGCTGCTGGGTTTTCTGCTCTGCTGCTGGGTTTGGGTGCCATGTGCTCTGGTTTAAGGTTCATATTAACTGTCAGGGTGGTTGCTAGCTTGTTTCTGTTTGCTGTGTTTGTTTTTGTTAGTTTCTGTCTGTGTTAGCTCATTTGGTTTTCATTTTGTCCTAGTTTGGAAAACATTGTTTGGTTGGTTGCAGTTTGTCTTATTTGCTTTAATTTTGTTACTGTTGTGTGTTTACTGTAGTTGTGTTATAACTGGGTTTGCCCTGTGGTTAACTTGTGTCTTATTTTCTAGTGACGCTGGGAGTCCCCCTGGTGGTTGAGCTAGGCACATGGGTGAGGTCTCCCCACCTATGCATGCGAGTTGGTGCACTGGGTCACAAGTTTAGTTTGCACCTTGTCTTTGCCGTGTTTGTGTCCACAAAGGTGAGTATAGGGTGGCACCCCTGGGCACCTGCTTAAAGTAGTCTGCTTACCACCGGCGGCTCCAGCTAGCTAGCTTTTTCTTTAACCTTTTTGATAGTCTCTGTATTTCTTTAACCATTTTATAATTAGGCCTGTTTTAACAACTCATTTAGTTTTGGTATAGTCTTATAAAATAAAAGTATTTTTGGATAATTTGTTTTCTTCTACTTCTTTACAGTTTTCTAGAGTAATCATTCTAAATCTATTTTAATAAATGATTTGGTTTTTGATTTGTGAAACACGTCTCTGTCCTTTTTTAAATCAGATATTGACCTGTGTGTCCTTTGTCTTCCCACAATTTCCGATGCGTACAATAGTTTCTGGTTCAAACCCCCAGGTGGCGTAGTTGAATTCACATTCCATCTTATTTTCTGTTAAACCATACACAACCCTACTCGCACCGCCACACTTGCTTCGCAAATTTTTTTTTTTTTTTTTTTCATAAAACACACAAACATTCGTACTTGTAGGATTGTACAGAGAAAATGCATATGTCAGAATATTATTGAAACATTCATTACATTTCATTAAAATAAAATGGAAACCGTAAACTGGGGTAGGGAGCCATTCTGTCACAACTCCGCGTCCTGGAAAAGAACAGTATAAACACCACAATATCTTAATACATTTTCTTTTAATTTAATAAACACGAAAATGTCCTTTTGAAGAGAGGTACACACGTGTACAAAATTGTTGGTACCCTTCGGTCAATGAAAGAAAAACTCGCAATGGTCACAGAAAAAACTTTATTCTGACAAAAGTAATAATAAATAAAAATTCTACGGAATTATTTAAAAAAATAAACTCATGGAACAGGCCTAGACAAAATTGATGGCACCCCTAGAAAAGACTGTAAATAATGTGACCAAATGGACATGTTAATTCAAGGTGTGTGCACTAATTAGCATCACAGGTGTGTACAATCTTGTAATCAGTCAGTGGGCCTATTTATAGGGCTTCAGGTAGTCACTGTGTTGTCTGGTGACATGGTGTGTACCACACTCAACATGGACCAGAGGAAGCGAAGGAAAGAGTTGTCACAGGAGAATAGAAAGAAAATTATAGACAAGCATGATAAAGGTAAAGGCTATAAGACCATCTCCAAGCAGCTAGATGTTCCTGTGACTACAGTTGCACATATTATTCAGAAATTTAAGATCCATGGGACTGTAGCCAACCTCCCTGGATGTGGCCGCAGGAGGAAAATTGATGACAAATCAAAGAGACGGATAATCCGAATGGTAACAAAAGAGCCCAGAAAGACTTCTAAAGAGATCCAAGGTGAACTCCATGCTCAAGGAACATCAGTGTCAGATCGCACCATCCGTTGTTGTTTGAGCCAAAGTGGACTACATGGGAGACGACCAAGGAGGACACCATTGTTGAAAACAAATCATAAAAAAGCTATGTGTGCAAAAGTTACGACTAGCTTGTACGCACTCAACATTATTCTAGCCTACCTGCCGCTAAAACCCTCGACAACTATGTGGAATATCTATTTGTATTCCTCTGGTTCGTGCTGTCTTTAATCTACCATCCTTCAGCTGCACTGTTCCAGTTCACTACCACTGAGTTTAAGATTCATAATCCACCAACGCCAGCTCTGCTCAAGCAACCGGACATCCTATACGTGCCCCGACAGAGATGTACTCACCGGGGCTCACGTCGTAATTTCCAATACAACAACTCCAACCCTATCAAGTCTTTCTGGTCCACATGTCGCCGCCGACAGAAGAACACCGGTCATCGTGCTGATCTCAGTGTTACGGCTACGGTCAGTCAAAACATCACCACGGTCAGCTTTGGTCTTCTTAACATCCGTGCCCTCACAAATAAGGGCCAACTCATCCAAGATCTCCTGACAGACCATAAATTGGACTTTCTCTGTCTAACGGAGACGTGGCAGCAGCCGAAGGATTTTACACCTCTCAACGACGCAACTCCACCGGGGTTTGTTTACCTCTCTTAACCTCGTGTCACTGGCCGAGGAGGCAGTCTCGCGGTAATCTACCGCGAGAACTGGAAGATAGTGAGTCTAGACGCCTACCATTCATTCGAGGCCACTGCGTTTGAACTGTCTGGAGCTGTACCTACTATTGTGGCCACCCTCTACCGACCACCAAAGTCAAACAAGGATTTTATCACGGACTTCACAACACTCCTCACACATCTATCCACACTCTCATCCAACATAATAATACGGGGGGACTTCAATATTCACATGGACATTGTCAATAACACTCTCACTAAAGATTTTACATCCTGTTTGGACAGTTTTGGCATTCAACAATTTGTCAATTTTCCCACACACACAAAAGGACATATTCTGGATCTCATCTGCTGCTCTGGCATCACACCTACTGACTGTAAAGTACCTCCCATTCTCTGATCACTCACTGCTCTCATTCAATGTTAATCTGTCACTATCCAATTCCAACCCCACGCATTTTAAATTTCCGCAAAATTAAGGACATTTATTTGGACAACTTATCCCTTTACATCAACAACCTCCCCTGTACAGACAACCTTCATTCCCCTGAACAATTACTCTTACACTACAACAGACACCTCCATAGCATCCTAAATAATCTTGCTCCACTCAAAACCAGATCTGTCTCATTTACTCACTCCGCACCCTGGTTCACTCCAGAACTCAGACAGTTAAAAGCAAAAGGACTGGAAAGATTATACAGAAAAACTGGACTTACTGTGCACAAGGACATGTCCTCAAACCACACTCTCCACTACAGAGACTGCATTCCCAAAGCCAAATCCACACACTACTCCGCTTTGATAAATTCAAATCAAGGTAACTCCAAGGCTCAAGGCTCTTTTCTCACTCCTAAAATTACAAAGCCTCCTGACTAACTTCCCCTCACCTTTACATTTACATTTAGTCATTACATTAATAAAAGCGTCAACTAAATGTAATTTCATTTAGTTACATTTAGTTGACGCTTTCATTCAAAGCGACTTACATTAAGGTTCCATTCACCTGTGTTACATCTGTAACAGCCCTAGAGGCAAGGTGGGTTAAGTGTCTTGCCCAAGGACACATTGACAGTATGAACTGTGGGGAGAGCGGGAATTAAACCGTCTACCGTCTATTAAACCATTAAAGGACAATCGCTCTACCACTGAGCCACTGCGCCCTTTACTTCTCAGATTTTTGTAATACATTTGCCCCCCCTTCTGCCCCTTACTCACCTACCCCTATTTCATCTGCCTCTATCCATTCATTTTTCCTCCTCCTGCAAATTGGACCCACTCCCAACTGTCCTCTTCAAAGCCACATTACCTTCTCTGTCCCCTCTCATCACTAACATTATTCACACCTCCCTCTCCTCTGGATCTTTTCGATCCTCTCTCAAAACTGCTGCTGTCACTCTGATACTCAAAAAACCTGGATCAGACCACACCAACCTTAATAACTTTTGCCCTATCTCTAATCTTCCTTTCATCGCCAAAATTCTGGAAAAAAACTGTTGCTGTTCAAATTCAAACTCACCCACTTCCAATAATCTCTATGAAAATTCCAATCTGGCTTCAGACCCCTCTACAGCACTGAAACTGCTCTCCTTAAAATAACCTTCTCCTCTCGGCTCTGCCTACTTTCACCTCCGCAACATCCACCACCTCCTCCCCTCCCTCACACCTCACTCTACTGCCGTCCTTGTGCACAGCCACATCACCTCCCGCCTGGATTACTGCTACTCCCTTCTGTTTGGTCTCCCTCAATAAACCCTCCATAAACTTCAACTGGTCCAGAACTCAGCCGCCCGCATCATCACACGCACCCCTCCACTAATTCTTCATCCTGCTCTCGGACAAGGCGGACGCTTTTCATCACTGCTCCTCCTGCTTTACCTTAGTGTGCTTTTTTTTTTGGTATCGTTTTGTCTCGTCATAACTTTTCTCCTTTGACTTTACTACTTGCTGGACTACTAAGAAACTGGAAATGGATCTAATTAACTGGTCTCTGAGCGCAATTGACAAAAAATTTTCACAAAAAATTGGCCCTGGCAGTACCTCAGCGGCAGGCTACACACGGGAACTGGCAAGTTCTCTGTTTAGAAGTTCTGTCCTTGGAGGACGTTGAGGACATATTCATTTTCGGATTTATGATAGTGGGGTTCCTGATTATTGGTCTTAGGACTGCCTTAAATTATCGAAAAATTTGTAAGACAGCTGCCTTAAAAGCTACCCAGCCGCTTTCTGCTGAAATTAAACTGTGCTTCTGTGACGTGAATGACAAGCTGAAGGGATTACAATAGAGTGCTGCACAGTCCAAGGAGCTGTCTCGAGTCATCTCAGCCCAGACTGCGTACAGTGAGAAAGGGGGGATATGATCGAGAATCAGACCTGTGAGCTGCTATAACGGGTCGGACTACAAAACTGGATGAAACATCAAAGCTACTTCACAAAGTACGCACCTGACGCTGAAGAACCAGAACTGATTGACTACGATCCGGGCAAATTGATTGATTTGATTTTAATTTAATGACCACACAGCCAAGCTGGTGGAATTTGTTTTCAGTACAGCTCTTTGGTACAGGTTCCAGCATTACATTAAACAAACAATAAACATATAAAATAAAATAACATAACATACATATACATACAGATAATGTATAAGGAGTCATGCTTAAACCACAGTCCTCAGCGTTCAGAGTTCAAAATGTTTATTGCTTTTGGGATGAAACTGTTTTTGAAGCGAGTTGTTTTGGAGGCGATTGTCCTGTAACGCCTCCCAGAGGGCAGTAGCTGGAAGGCGTAGTGTGCAGGGTGGGTGATATCAGAAATGATCTTGTGGGCTCTGCGTAGTGTCTGTTTGTGGTAGAGTGATTCAAGGGATGGTAGTGGTAAACCAATAACTTTAGATGCTCTGTTGATGATGCGCTGTAGTTTCTTCCGGGAAAGTGTGTCAAGACTGCCAAACCAAACTGTGATGGATGTGGTGAGGATGCTTTCAACGATGGCCGTATAGAAGCGAAGCAGGAGATGAGACCTTACTCTGAACTTCTTGAGCTGTCGGAGATGGAAAAGTCTTTGCTGGGCTTTTTTGTAGATATGATCTGAGTTGATTTTCCATTTGGGTTCACCTTCAATGAGCACTGGAGTTTTGGGGGATGGCTGACGTCTTAGGTCGACGATGAGTTCTTTTGTTTTGGATGTATTGAGTAGGAGATCATGGTCTGTACACCAGGTCACTACTTGGTTGATCTGTGCACAGTATTCAGTTTCTTGGTTGTTGATGATGAATCCTATGATGGTTGTGTCGTCCGCATATTTGTATAGGCCAACAGAGCTATGGTGTGATGTGAGCTGGTTTGTGTAGAGAGAGAATACCCATGGTGAGAGAACACAAATTACCGAAGATTAAAATGGATAAATTACAATTTCTGTCTCCTTTACTTTTGCCCAAGTCCCTTCTCTCGAATAGAAGTCTGGCCAGCAGCTGGGTCTTATCTTATCTTAGTGGTACTCCCTGTACTCCACCAAGGACAAAGCCAAGGAACTCTCACACACAGTTCCGCTAAACACCTCAAGGCCCTACCACTCCTTTCACATCCCCCTCCCCTCGTAAGCCACTGAAAAATCCCATCACTGACCGCGTGTGCTGTTATCCTTGTTGATATGATGTGTGACGTCTGTCTATGTCACGTATGTTGTAACAACAACTGTGGTTGCGACTACGTATGTAATGTTGTAACTGCGACTGTAGTTAAGCATCTACTATGTCTGTACAATGCCTTATTTCATTTTCCTGAAGATCATTGGAGCGCCATTCATATGGCTGCACTGGTGTGGTCTGCAATCTTTGTGTGTCTTTCTATGTATGAATGTAATATGTTGCACCATTAACACTAAAATTTTGTTGCATTGTACTTGTAATAAAGGGAAATCTAATCTAATCTAACCTAATCACATCACCCGTCCTGCAACAGCTCCACTGGCTTCCCATCAACTATAAAATACTGCTCCTCACATTTAAAGGCATACACAACCTTGCCCCTCCATATCTCTCTGAGCTCCTGCACATCTCCACCTCCACCCGCTCCCTCCGCTTCTCCTCCTCTCTACGGCTCTCAGTCCCTCCTGCCCGTCTTGTAACCATGGGGAGTAGATCCTTCAGTTGCTCTGCACACCAGCTTTGGAACTCTCTCCCCTCTGACCTCCGCAACACAGACACACTGCCACATTTTATATCCAAACTCAAAACACATTTGTTCAGACTGGCCTACTCACTCACCATAACTGCACTGTCCTGTCATCAATATAATTGTTTTTTTTTTTTTTTTGTTGCTTTTAATTGTTGTTCTTGAGTATTTTAACTATGTGCTATTGTGCTTTTACTATTGTTGTAAGGCAACCTTGAGTGTCCAGAAAGGCATGCTAAATAAAATGTATTATTATTATTATTATTATTATTACTAAGACCAAAATAGAAACAGTGACAATAAAATTAGAATTTGACATTTTATTTAGAACAAACATACAGCTGAAAAGAAATGGTAAATTACATATTGAAAAAAACATCAAAGGACTATGGGAAATATACAGGTATACTTAGGGCGATATTATTTGGAGGACATCTACGAAATTCATCCAGAGACTACGCTGCTGAACAGAATTCTTGTAACTTTTTCAGAAGAAAATGTCTTACCAATTAGAGACTGAGGAGAGGGAACTTGGGCGGACCAATGGGATACTGGAGTTTGAGGACACACCTTGTAATTCCCCATCTACGTCATTGGGGCTTTCTCCTACATCGCCTGAAAGTTTTCCGAGAGGGTCGTTTGAGAGACCAACGGTACCTGGCTCCACATGCTCCAGGAAGTTCTGAGCAGAGTGGAGGAAGTGGTAGAGATCTTGGTGACAAGCCATTGGGTTGGAACCAGAGGAATACGTCGGTAGGAGGACGACGCGCTCGGTGGTCCGGAAGGCCAATTGCAGAGGTGAACCCGGTGAGGAGAGAGGACGACGCCGAGGACGAAGCTTCGAAAAAAGTCTAGTTCGAGGGGACGCTGGAACCAGAGTCACCAGAGGTCTCCGACGTTTCGGATGAGGAGTCTATGAAACCAGTACCAGCAGCGGTGGAGAGGCAGACTGTGCTGATGGATGGGCAAATACTTGAGCAAATTGGTCTGGTAACACCAGACTGCGGCAAGCATTCAAAATAAGGTTTTGCGCGCTATGAATGCAGTGCAGTCGGAGATATGGCAAATTCGAATACGCCTTTTGGATTTGAACATAAGAAATAGTGATGACCGAGAGTAAATGTCAGTTCTAATATAGGAGAACTGACAGGAAATGTATTTTATATTACAAATGCTGTGCTCATATAATTATTATATTTTTAATATGAGTAAAATTATATATTCTTATATTGCATGCTGTATTATTTAAGTGAAGGTACGACAAGTCAAACCATATGATTGTTAAGGTAGAAAGAAGGTTGATCTTATGGGATTTGTTTAGGCTAAATAAGTATAATTTGGATCTGTGTGATAATTTAACTGCATTAAATTATCACACAGATTGCCCCAGTGGCTCAGTGTACTTCTCCTGAGAACAAAATAGATCTCACACTTTTTGCTCGCACACCAAACCTACCCTTTTTTGTTTGCACTCTTCTTTTTTTTTCATTTCTCTGTCCCACTCAGCTTTTCTTCTATCCAAAACAAAAACAGATTTTCAATATAACATTCACACAGTACAACAACAGACAAATACACTGTACTTGTAAAAATGTAGGGACAAAAAACATCCAACAAAAAAGCCGTAGTTATATTATCACAGGGTTAAAGCAAGGCATAACACTGTTATAAAGAACCAGAAGAATATTGGACATGGTGGACAAGTGGTCAGTTAATATCACTGTTTAATTTAACGTTTTGACTTTTTTTTTACTGAGCATCTCACCATTCTTTTATGAAAAACTGCAACATCAGAATCAAATGCACCGTCCATTACACTCAAAATTGACAAAGTATCATCTGAAAGTTTCCAGGACCGACTGTAAATGACCTGATACTGTTTGACACATGTCCTGACACTTGTGTGTCATGTCCCAAACTTGTCTGTTTATGTAATGTATTTAATTTACTGTGTTTTATTGTGAAGAGTCTTTACCCCGGTCTGTCTGGTAGATTTACTTCCTGTCTTGTCTTTTCCCTCCTTTGTGATTACCTGCTCCGCCCTAATGTGTTCCAACTGTGCCTCATTGTGTTTCCTATAAGTTCTGTGTGTTTTCCCTTGTCCTTTGCTGGATTGTTGCTTGAAGGCACTTGATTCAAGTCCCTGAATTGTAGCCGCCGAATTGTAACCTCAGGTCTGACGCCTAAAGTCTGAACCGGTATGTTTGAAGTAAGGAGTGGAGCCTATGTTTTGAAGAGTACCTTTATTGTGTAGCATTACGTTTATAGTGACATTGCTGGTGTTTTTTGAATCCAGTGTTTTTGTGTTTGGACTTTAACCTTGTTTGTAATTAAACATTTTGGATTTGGCACTTCTGCCTTTTTGTGTTAATAAACCCATTTGAACTGTCCGCCTTCGTGGGGTCTGCATTGTGAGTCCTTCGGCCTGTTCCAGTTGTGAACCCGTGACAATATCCAGCAGTATTTTAACACATTTGATCATTATATTTCTCTGGTTTTCTCCTTTTTTGCTTAAACAAAAAATGGGGGGCAACGTGACGTTGTAAACACAGCAGCAGATACACTTTTCGCCCCCAAGCCTTATATGGGCATGCCGCATATCAAATTACTCAGAGGAAACTCCGCTAAACGGACATGTAAACCACATACAGCTACTTCAAACACAGACCAAACAGCAAGCCAACAAAAGACAAGAGGCCAAGGTGTGAAGTGCAACACCTACTCAACTCAGGCACTACATTTCTGCAAACAGCTAGCCACTACTTCAACCAACAAACTGGTGCCAGACCTCAAATGAAACTTAGTGATTAGATTAGATTAGATTAGATTCAACTTTATTGTCATTACACAAGTACAGGTACAAGGCAACGAAATGCAGTTTAGGTCTAACCAGAAGTGCAATAGCAGCAAGTGCAGGATATATACAATGGTTGCATACGTGCAGGATATGGAGATGTACAGGATTTACAGGTAATATGTACAATGAATATAAATATACAGATGGTTATTACTATAACAGGTGAGTGTGTGCCATAAATATAATTACAGGTGTCTCTTTCTATAAACAGCATTTACAGGTGAATATGTACTATAAATGTAAATGTAATATACAGATGTCTCCAACTATAAACAGGATTTTACAGGTAGATGTACACAATTGTATGTTAGCTTAAGGTAAGCAGTAGATTTAAGGTAGTGCAATGAGCATGGACAGTGCAAATAAGTATGATGCGAAATGTAAACAGTTGGTACTGTATGAACAGTTGGTAGCTAAGGTTCAGTAGTGCAAGGGTAGTGGGATGGTGGGGATGAGAGGAGAGTCTGTGAGGGGAGTGGGATGGTGGGGGTGGGAGGAGAGTCTGTGAGGGGAGTGGGATGGTGGGGGTAGAAGAGTCTATGAGGGTAATGGGATGGTGGGGGTGGGAGGAGAGTCTGTGAGGGTAGATGGTGGGGGGATGAGAGGAGAGTCTGTGAGGGGAGTGGGATGGTGGGGGTAGGAGAGTCTATGAGGGAGTGGGATGGTGGGGGTAGAAGAGTCTATGAGGGTAGTGGGATGGCGGGGGTGGGAGGAGAGTCTGTGAGGGGAGTGGATGGTCGGGGGTAGAAGAGTCTATGAGGGTAGTGGGATGGGGGGTGGGAGGAGAGTCTGTGAAGGGAGTGGGATGGTGGGGGTAGAAGAGTCTATGAGGGTAGTGGGATGGTGGGGGTGGGAGGAGAGTCTGTGAGGGGAGTGGGATGGTGGGGATGAGAGGAGAGTCTGTGAGGGGAGTGGGATGGTGGGGATGAGAGGAGAGTCTGTGAGGGAGTGGGATGGTGGGGATGAGAGGAGAGTCTGTGAGGGGAGTGGGATGGGAGGATGAGAGGAGAGTCTGTGAGGGTAGTGGGATGGCGGGGTGGGAGGAGAGTCTGTGAGGGGAGTGGGATGGTGGGGGTAGAAGAGTCTATGAGGGTAGTGGGATGGTGGGGGATGAGAGGAGAGTCTGTGAGGGGAGTGGGATGGGGATGAGAGGAGAGTCTGTGAGGGTAGTGGGATGGGGGTGGGAGGAGAGTCTGTGAGGGGAGTGGGATGGTGGGGATGAGAGGAGAGTCTGTGAGGGAGTGGGATGGGGGAATGAGAGGAGAGTCTGTGAGGGTAGTGGGATGGGGGTGGGAGGAGAGTCTGTGAGGGGAGTGGGATGGTGGGGGTAGAAGAGTCTGTGAGGGGAGTGGGATGGCGGGGTGGGAGGAGAGTCTGTGAGGGGAGTGGGATGGTGGGGGTAGAAGAGTCTATGAGGGTAGTGGGATGGTGGGGATGAGAGGAGAGTCTGTGAGGGGAGTGGGATGGCGGGGGTGGGAGGAGAGTCTGTGAGGGGAGTGGGATGGTGGGGGTAGAAGAGTCTATGAGGGTAGTGGGATGGTGGGGGTGGGAGGAGAGTCTGTGAGGGGAGTGGGATGGTAGGGGATGAGAGGAGAGTCTGTGAGGGGAGTGGGATGGGGATGAGAGGAGAGTCTGTGAGGGTAGTGGGATGGGGGTGGGAGGAGAGTCTGTGAGGGGAGTGGGATGGTGGGGGTAGAAGAGTCTGTGAGGGGAGTGGGATGGCGGGGGTGGGAGGAGAGTCTGTGAGGGGATGGTGGGGGGGTAGAAGAGTCTATGAGGGTAGTTGGATGGTGGGGATGAGAGGAGAGTCTGTGAGGGGAGTGGGATGGTGGGGGTAGAAGAGTCTATGAGGGTAGTTGGATGGTGGGGATGAGAGGAGAGTCTGTGAGGGGAGTTGGATGGTGGGGATGAGAGGAGAGTCTGTGAGGGTAGTGGGATGGTGGGGGTGGGAGGAGAGTCTGTGAGGGGAGTGGGATGGTGGGGGTAGAAGAGTCTATGAGGGTAGTGGGATGGCGGGGTGGGAGGAGAGTCTGTGAGGGGAGTGGGATGGTGGGGGTAGAAGAGTCTATGAGGGTAGTGGGATGGTGGGGGTGAGAGGAGAGTCTGTGAGGGGAGGGGATGGTGGGGATGAGAGGCGAGTCTGTGAGGGGAGTGGGATGGTGGGGGTAGAAGAGTCTATGAGGGTAGTGGGATGGTGGGGGTAGAAGAGTCTATGAGGGTAGTGCGATGGTGGGGGTAGAAGAGTCTATGAGGGTAGTGGGATGGTGGGGGGGAGAGAGGAGAGTCTGTGAGGGAGTGGGATGGTGGGGGTAGAAGAGTCTATGAGGGTAGTGGGATGGTGGGGGTGGAAGGAGAGTCTGTGAGGGGAGTGGGATGGTGGGGGTAGAAGAGTCTATGAGGGTAGTGGGATGGTGGGGGTGGGAGGAGAGTCTATGAGGGTAGTGGGATGGTGGGGATGAGAGGAGAGTCTGTGAGGGAGTGGGATGGTGGGGTGGGAGGAGAGTCTGTCTGTGAGGGAGTGGGATGGTGGGGGTAGAAGAGTCTATGAGGGTAGTGGGATGGTGGGGGTGAGAGGAGAGTCTGTGAGGGTAGTGGGATGATGGGGGTAGAAGAGTCTATGAGGGTAGTGGGATGGTGGGGGTTGGAGGAGAGTCTGTGAGGGTAGTGGGATGGTGGGGGTAGAAGAGTCTATGAGAGTAGTGGGATGGTGGGGAGGAGAGTCTGTGAGGGCAGTAGGATGGTGGGGGTAGAAGAGTATATGGGGTAGTGGGATGGTGGGGGAGAGAGGAGAGTCTGTGAGGGTAGTGGGATGGTGGGGGTAGAAGAGTCTATGAGGGTAGTGGGATGGTGGGGTGAGAGGAGAGTCTGTGAGGGAGTGGGATGGTGGGGGTAGAAGAGTCTATGGGGGTAGTGGGATGGTGGGGAGAGAGGAGAATCTGTGAGGGTAGTGGGATGGTGAAGGGGGTAGAAGAGTCTATGAGGGTAGTGGGATGGTGGGGGGTGAGAGGAGAGTCTGTGAGGGGAGTGGCATGGTGGGGGGTAAAAGAGGAGTCTATGAGAGGAGTGGGGTCAGCAAGGGTTAGAGTTCAGTAAAGAGACAGCTCTGGGGAAGAAACTGTTCTTTAGTCTGCTGGTTCTAGTCCGGAGGCACCTGAAACGCCTGCCGGAGGAGGAGGGAGAACAGTCTGTGGGCTGGGTGAGAGGAGTCCTTAAGGATGCTGCGAGCTCGACGCAGACAGCGTTTCCTCTGGATTTTCTCGATGGCAGGAAGTGGAGTCCCTGTGATGCGTTGGGCAGTTTTCACCATCCGCTGCAATGCCTTGCGCTCCGCGACAGAGCAGCACCCATACCATACTGTGACACAGTTCGTCAGGATGCTTTCTATCGCGCAGCGGTAGAAGTTCACCAGGATGGCCGAGGAGAGCTGGTTCTTCCTCAGTGTCCTCAGGAAGAAGAGGCGCTGGTGATCCTTCTTGACCAGGCTGGAGGTGTTGGTTGTCCAGGTCATGTCAGCCGAGATGTGGGTCCCCAGGAACTTGAAGCTGGAGACACACTCAACGTCCATTCCATTGATGTGGATGGTGTCGTGTGTGCCTCTTGACTCTTTCCTGAAGTCCACGATGAGCTCCTTCGTTTTGGTGGTGTTGAGGAGCAGGTTATTTTCGTTGCACCATGTGGACAGGTGCTGGATCTCTTCCCTGTAGGCAGTCTCATCGTTGTTGTTGATGAGACCAATCACTGTAGTGTCGTCTGCAAACTTGACGATGGCATTAGATCCAAACACAGGCTTGCAGTCGGATGTGAAGAGGGAGTAGAGAAATGGGCTTAGCACACAGCCCTGTGGTACACCAGTGTTAAGTGTGATGGATGTGGAGCAGGTGGATCCAGATCGGACATTCTGGGGTCTGTTGGTCAGGAAGTCCAGAATCCAGTTGCAGAGTGAGGTATTGATGCCCAAGTCTTCAAGTTTGGCTATTAACTTGGTCGGGATGATAGTGTTGAATGCTGAGCTGAAGTCAACAAACAGCATACGTGCATAAGAGTTCTTATTGTCCAGGTGGGTGAGCACAGAGTGCGGTGCCATAGCAACTGCATCCTCTATGCTCCTGTTGCTGCGGTAAGCAAACTGATGCAAGTCCAATGTGGGTGGTATAGAGTCTTTTAGGTGTTCCAGGACCAGCCGCTCAAAGCACTTCATGATGATGGGTGTGAGTGCTACAGGGCGGTAGTCGTTAGGGCACCTTGGACTCGTTCATGAACGATTCGTTCTTTTTGAACGAGTCTTTAATATGACTCGGGAACAACTAGTCATCTCAGAGAGTGAGTCGTTCACTTTTGTGTAGACCCGCGCATGCGCATTGCACCACATCTCATACAGGAAACAGAAAGGAGTCATTCATCTCCCGAGTCGTTCGTTCGTTCGTTCACCAAGTCCCAGCCCCATAGAGAAAGAGTATGCAGTTACCGGAAACAGAAAGGAACTGTTCATCTCCCGAGTCGTTTGTTCGTTCGTTCACCAAGTCCCAGCCCCATAGAGAAAGAGTATGCAGTTACCGGAAACAGAAAGGAACTGTTCATCTCCCGAGTCGTTCGTTCGTTCGTTCACGCTTCAAGCTGCTTTCCAGTTTAATCCATGTGTCAGCTCTCATTTGGGTCTATCTGTGACATGACACCTTCGGTCATGGTGCAGTTTCACTCAGCGCGTTTCACAGTGAACTGCATCATGGGATAGACACTGTCATTGGCTCAGGTACCAGTCTATCATGTGACATCAGAGCAAGGTTCAAATGACCGGGATTTAAACAGTTTCCCTCGATTCTATTGGTCCTCACGGTTCAAACGAGGTATCACATGTTTAATTCGACCAATCGGCTGCGGAGCACCGCGTGTGCGTCTTTTACTCAGGAACAGCCTGCGTAATACACAGAGACGCAGGAGGAAGAATACAGACTGAAAACACATTTAAATACTTAGAAGTCTGGTTTAAGTTCTCAAAAATGTATTTAATGAGCACCATTAGTGATTTAAACATTAAAAATATAGTATTTAAATGACTAAAATGAAATGGAACAGACTGGGCCAAACTGGGCCTTTTGGAACTCTCGCCTAATCTTTTTGTACTAAAACCCCTTGAGTTTTATTCTGCTTCACATTATCAGTTTAAAACTTTGCAGGGATAATGTTAACATGTTTTATTTACATGTTATGAAGTACAGGAGGCTTGAATGCTGCATTCCAAAGAGTTACTCATCATAAAATACAGTTTTTTTTTTAGGCGGAACTAAAAAAATAAATTTTAGCTGTGTGCCATCTTCATTTTTTCTTTATTAGTAACACATATTCATATGATAACACTTTTTAACAAATCTCCACAATGTTCCCTTTACAATGACACCAAACTTATTCAAATACACCTTATGGTTGCTGAAATATAGTCATTTCTTTACTGGTATGCATTTTTCGAGAAGTGGTCTTGAAAATAGGCCTCGAGCTTAAAGGGTGTTAAGATCAAAAAACATATCTCTCTGGTAGTAAAAATAAGTTATTTTACAAGCAGAACATTTTTTGGCTAACTTAAAATTATCAATAATAACTTCTATTTGTTGCGCAAATTGATTTTACCAACTCTTTTCTTTTATGAAAGTTTCTATTTTTTCCGCACCCTGATTCAGACACTCGCAAAGACGAGACTGTTGGCAAAGCCTTTTAGCGGCATTATTTTTTTAAAAACTTTTTCACAGAATAAAAATCCTCATAAAGCTTGTGTCATACACTGGCCTGATCTTTCATCGGTTGGGAGTCAAACTAGCTAGAAACTGGACTTCTTTCAGCCCTAATTGTCCTGTTATTGATAAGATAACCACAATTTACACTTCACGCTAGCAGCTAGCCAGAGCGTTGCCCAAGAGCAACTAGCATTCTCGTCGCTTTCGCTCAAAGAAAATCCACATACAGATAGATTATTATGTGCAGAACAGCATGACTTACCTTTTAACAGTGGTAAACTGCACTATAAGGGGCGTGTCCGACTCAAGATAATAGTGTCCGACTCAGGAAACAGTTTCGTTATAACCGTCTCAAAAGTTTGCCAAAAACAAATGGTTTTAAACTAGCTCGGTCTAATTCTAGATGCCAACTAGTGGTTAAAGACAGAACATACATCCATACTTAGGATGAATTGCAGTCCTTAGCATCTGACACATGACTGTGAAGCAAACTCTGATTGGTTAATTCCCCTGTTCAGTTGTATGTCATTATGTCCTTAATCATAGATTGTATAAATATGGATGATATCCGCCCATTGGTTCCCTATTCACCATTATTGTCATTACGAATGGGAAATAAAATGGCCGTTACATCCGGGCTTTTTCCATAGTAAAACAATAGTTTTTAGATAGCATAAACAAACATATTAATCAAAAATTCACCCCCCCCCCCAGAGTTGTCATGTAGTAAAAACTTAGCTCTAGAGACCGGAGCCATCTTTTGTACCAGGCTGTAAACATGAGTTTTACTCTTGTAAAGTCGCCATTGGTTTTCTCCTTATATTTCCGCTTTTGGAGCCTGCCCTCTGGTGGACGGAGGTATATCGCTGTATTTCGCTGTAAAATCACCGTATGGCGGCGCCCTTACACAAGGACCATTTAATAGGTACCATGGGAGAGGCTTGGTCCTTAACTGACCTAGTTTCTAAATGTGGGCGTGGTTACACACTGTTGCGCAATCCTCAATAATTAGCCATAGCTTCATCTCATTATGTGTTCCAGCAAGTCAAACGTTAGTCAGTTTCTGAGTTGTCTTTCCTCCACTGCGCCAACCTTAAAAGAGCTGGGCCCAGTAAAGAGTTTGGAGGTCGATAGAATCGTTTAGGTTTTGATGGAGAACTATGAACTATGTGGGAAACAACGTTTCTGGTGCATTTACATCTGCTTGACCTAAAGAGCATTATACTAAGAAAAGCCACCGCTGTGGACGGTGAAGGTGTTGACCAGGATGCCAGTTAAGGAGGCATATGCAGATTCAACTGCTGGATGACAAAAGTCTGTCCCTTGTAATGAGAGTCACGACAGATAATGGCAGAAATTCTTGGCAGAAATATTTTGATGTGATAGATTTGTACACAGAGCTGACATCTCTTCAGAAAGGTGTAAATGAGAACGTCACAGATTACATTATCCGTGCAGAGACTTCCATCACAGCGCTGCGCAATGGTGGAGAGTGATAGTTTGTTGACTGCAATGGTTTTAAAGGGCCTTCCTTTAAAATTTCCATTACACAGAGTGATGAAAAGTTGACATTTGCTGAGTTTAAAACTAAATTAAGGAGTTATGAGAGCACAGAGAAGTTTGGTGCTTCCAGCTCAGAAGACAGTGTGATGATAGTTAAAGGAAGAGACAATTGGATTATGAAACTCACCTGTTACACCTGTGGCCAGAAAGACCACAAAGCGGCAGAGTGCATGTCAACCGCTGGGGGGCACAGAGACAGTGGTGCAGTTTCTGTAAAAGCACCATTCACAAAAGATGCGCACTGTCGCTGCAGGAAACTTGTTAAGGCCAAGCCAACAGTGGACGAGGAGGTGGAGCACAAGTTCGCATTTGATAGTCATACCTGAGATAGTATTTAAGTACTGATACACATAAGGTTGATGAGTGTAACATATGCTATGATTTTCAGATGTGATATGAAATATTAGGCCACTGTAATTATGATGATGTTTTAAAGCTATAGAGTATTACAGAAGGGATGAAAAATAAAGCCAGAACTGATAAATCCAACCTGAAATGTGAAGTGTGTATAAAAGGCAAAAAGGTTTTTGAAAAGTCAAAAATTGTAAAAAGTCTTTCACAGGGATGCAACAATCTTGAAATTTCTAAGATATTGGGACGTGATCACAGAACCATCAAACTTTTTGTAGCAAATAGTCAACAGGGTCACAAGAAACGTGTCGAGAAGAAAAGAAGCAAATTAACCGCCAAAGATTTGCAAAAAATCAAACGTGAAACTAGGAACCCATTCTCCTCCAGTGCTGCCATATTCCACAACTGCAACCTACCTGGAGTGTCAAGAAGTACAAGGTGTTCAGTTCTCAGAGACATGGCCAAGGTAAGAAAGGCTGAAACCCAACCACCTCTGAACAAGACACAGAAGTCAAACGTCAAGAATGGGACACAAAATATCTGGAGCCAGATTTCCCAAATGTTTTGTGACTAATGAGATGAGAGTGACTCTTGACGGACCAGATGGATGGGCCTGTGGTTGGATCAGTAACAGACACAGAGCTCCACGAATCAGTCGCCAGCAAGGTGGAGGTGGGGTTCTGGTATGGACAGGTATTATTAAAGATGAGCTTGTTGGACCTTTTTGGGTTGAAAATGGACTCAAAATCAACTCTCAGACCTACTGCAATTTTTTAGAAGACACTTTCTTTAAGCAGTGGTCCAGGAAAAAGTCTGCATCTTTTAAGAAGACTTTGATTTTTATGCAGGACAACGCTCCATCACATGCATCAAAGTTCTCCACTGCGTGGCTGGTCAGTAAAGGACTTAAAGATGAAAAACTAATGGCATGGCCCCCTTCTTCACCTGACTTAAACCCTATTGAGATCTTTTGTGCCCTTCTTAAGCAGGACATTTACAGTGAAGGTAAACAGTACACCTCTGAACAGTGTCTGGGAGGCTGTGGTTGCGGCTGCACAAAAAGTTGGTTCTGACCAGATCAAGAAATTGACTGAAACTGGTGAGAACTGACTGTGAATGTAAGGCTTGTGACTGTTATCGAAAAGAAGGGGGCTATATTGGTCACTGAGTTTTGTTTTTTTATTTATTTCATAAATGTTTATTTGTAGATTTTGAGTTTATTATTCTCACTTTAACAAGTGAAAATAAACAAATAAGATGGGAAAATCTTTGTTGCATAATAATTCTGTACACTAATAGTTGCCTAATAATGGTGTACATGTAGATATTCTCTCAAGAAAGCCCAAACTTTACTTTTACTACTTAAATGGGCGGCAGTAGCTCAGTGGGTAGAGTGGTCGTCTTTCAACCGGAAGGTAGGCGGTTCGATTCCCACTCTCCCCACAGTTCATACTGTCGTTGTGTCCTTGGGCAAGACACTTAACCCACCTTGCCTCCAGTGACTGTAACACTGGTAATGTAATGTAAGTCGCTTTGGATAAAACCGTCTGCTAAATGAATAAATGTAAATGTAAATGTAAATGTAAATGTAAATGTTCAAGTTTGAGGGTTTGTTAACATTTTGGATTGATCAAGAGCACTGTCGTTGTACAATAACAAAATGAATCCTCAAAAATACAACTTGCCTAATAATGGCGCACACAGTGTATATTGTAGAGCCAGCGGGAAAATATGTTTTCAGATTTGCCATAGCATTCACAGATGACTACGCAGGAGCTGTGTTGACTTATTTTCTAAAAGCTAAGAGTGATATTGTTAAAGCCATTGCGAGGTTGATTGTGGTAAAATCAAATTCATAAGGTCAGATAATGGAACAGAGTTTACATCAGCTGTGTTTCAGTCATTGCTAAGTAAAAATGCCATTAGACATGAAACCTCATCTCCTTATTAACCCAATAAGAATGAGACAGCTAAAAGAGCTTGGAGAACCCTGTTTGAAATGGCAAGATGTATGTTAATTGAGAGCAAAAGATTTGCAGACATAGTTCATAGTTGCAGTTCAAACTGCTGCTATATTTAGAAATAGATGCTATAACAGACATCTTTGACAAACACCATATTACATATTAACTGGGAAGAAGCCTGACCTGTCCAAAAAGAGAGTTTGGGTCAGAATGTTATGCATACACAATATGAAAAAGACAAAGTTGGACACACACTGTGAAAAGGGGATGTTTGTTGGTTATGAGAAAAACATCCCTGCATATCTTGTTTTCTATCCAGACACAGGGAAAGTACTCAAAAATAGGCAGATGAAGTATGTAACAAAGAGTACCAGTGAATGTGATAGGCACAGATAAAGATATGTATGAACATTCTTTTAAAACATAGTTTTAATTGTTTAAAAGTTAAATGTACTCTCTGATAGAGAATACATTTACATTAACAACTTTATCTGAAAGCAAACATGTAGTGGGGGGCAGACGGGTTTACACCATTAAAGAAAATCCTGTCGGGACAATATACAAAGCCAGATACGTGATAACATGTTATAGTTAAGTAGCTGGTATTGATGTACTGTACGTGTCCTAATGCAGATAGATGTTAAAACTGCATATCTGCATGCCCCTATAGAATGTGAAATTTATATGAAGCAGCCCGAAGGTTTAGAAAAAAGCAAAATTTCCTAGTTAAAAATGGTTTGTTCAAAGATTCATCTGACTACGGTGTTCACAGTAAGCAAACTGGTAATGGAAGGGTCATATTGATCATTTGTGTTGATTACCTTTTATTGCAGGAAGGGATGATGAAATACTCAAAAGTGTTAACAAAATGTTAAGTGTAAAGTTAAAGTTAAAGATTTTGGCAAACTTAGACATTCCCTGGGCATTGATTTTGAGAGACGCTGAAATAAAAAAGAACTAGAAAAGATATATCACAAATATTTTGGTCCAAGGTCCACACCATGTAAAAAGAAAATTGAATTTGACGGTGAACCTACTGATCCGAAGAATGTTTTTTTTTATTATTATTATTTATACAGTAAATAGTAACAATATCTTTCTAAAATAGTGTTATTCATATTGCAGGTTATAATATTTACAGACATGACCGTGAACACAGAAAAGGGGGTGGAGTGATGATTTATGTTAGAGAAAGTCTGCAGTGTTCACAAAATAAAGCAGTTGGGGATCCCCTGGAATCTGTGAAGGACTTAGTTTTCAAGGTGAAGACGTTTGTCTCTAATTCCAAAAGACTACTAATTCTGAGATCAACTGGTAAGAGAGCTGAGCTTAAATCTCTAGCAGGAGGAGTTTTCCCTGAAACCAAACTTGATGGAACCAGGCTGTTCTTGTCTCATAGTCGTTGGCTATGAAAGGGAAGTGTGACTCCTGACGTGAGAATCGTTAAGCCTCAGGAGAGTTGTTAGTGTTGTTTTTTGATCTGGAATGTTTGGGAGTGACTAATAGATTGTCTCCTGAAATCTCTTTTTTTTATTTGTACTTTTACAAGTACAAAGTTTTTATGTATTTTTTGACCATCTCACTAACATTTAAAAAAAAATGTGAAAGAGGTACTCTTGATGGGTGATTTAAACATAAATTGTCTAGATAAACATTAAAGGAAAAAGCTCAAAGACATTGCTCACAAATTTAACTTAACACAAAAGTTATTAATTCTAAGGGTTCACTTACTTTTTCCACTGCCATTTTGAATGTTGAATGAGTGTGTTCAATAAAGAGATGAAAGATCAGAATTTTTTTGGTTAATTATTTTTAGACAGATTATGTTTTTCAATACCCTTGACTGGGATAAAGATTAGATCAAATAAAAAAAGAAATATTTAGAAAACCATAAACTTTCTAAAGGTTCACATACTTTAATGTTTCTTAAAGTAATTTTATGTTTTTAACCCCCTCCTTGAATCGCAACCTTATTGTGGTGGAGGGGTTTGAGTTCCCGAATGATCCTAGGGGCTATGTTGTCGGGGCTATATGCCCCTGATAGGGTCTCCCAAGGCAAACAGGTCCTGGTGATGGGCCAGACAAAGAGCGGTTAAAAACCCTTTATGGATAATTGAATATCAAGGGCCGTTACGTCGCCCGGTATGGCACAACCGGGGCCCCACCCTGGAGCCAGGCCCGGGGTTGGTGCTCGTATGCGAGCGTGTGGTGGCCGAATCGTTCCCCACCACCTGCGGGAGGAACCGTAAGGGGCCGGTGCAAAGTGGATTGGGTGGCAGTCAAAGGCAGAGGCCTCGACGACCAAATCCCTGGACACGGAATCTGGCGCTAGGGACTTGGAATGTCACCAAGCTGGCGGGGAAGGAGCCTGAGCTTGTGCTGGAGGTTGAGAGATACCGACTCTAGATAGTCTGGCTCACCTCCACGCACAGCTAGGGCTCTGGACTCTCCACTACTCTGGAGTTGCCTATGGTGAGAGGCAGCAGGCTGGTGTAGCCCCCCAGCTAAGCCGCCAGTGTTGGAGTTCACCCCGGTGAACGAGAGGGTCGCTTCCCTGCGCCTTCGGGTCGGGGATAGGGTTCTCACTGTTGTTTGTGCTTACGGGCCAAATGGCAGTGCAGAGTACCCGGCCTTCTTGGAGTCGTGGGCAGCAACAGTGACACTTGGAGGGGTGTGATTGGGAGGAACGGCCCCCCGGATCTGAACCCGAGTGGTGTTCTGTTATTGGACTTCTGTGCTAGTTACAGTTTGTCCATAACAAACACCATGGCAAGCATAAGGGTGTCCACCAGTGCACGTGGCACCAGGTCACCCTAGGCCGGAGATCGATGATCAACTTTGTAGTTATTTCATCTGACCTCCGGTCTTGGACACTCGGGTAAAGAGTGGGGCGGCGCTTCCAACTGATCGCCACCTGATGGTGAAATGCATCCAAAGGCGGGGGAGAAAGCTGGACAGTCTCAGCAGACCCAAACGTACTGTGAGGGTCTGTTGGGAACGTTTGGCAGAGCCCCCTGTCAGAAAGATCTTCAACTCCCACCTTCGGCAGAGCTTCAACCAGATCCCGAGGGAGGTTGGAGACATTGAATCTGAGTTGACCATGTTCTCCACCTCCATTGTCAATGCGGCCACTCGAAGCTGTGGGTCGTAAAGTCTCCGGTGCCTGTCACCAATCTGGCGGGGAAGGAGCCTGAGCTTGTGTGGGAGGTTGAGAGATACAGACTAGAGATAATCTGGCTCACCTCCACGCACAGCTTGGGATCTGGAACCCAAATCCTTGAGAGAGGCTGGACTCTCCACTACTCTGGAGTTGCCTATGGTGAGAGGCAGTGGGCTGGTGTGGGCTTCCTCATAGCTCCAACCCACGAACCCGGTGGTGGAAACCGGAAGTAAGAGATGCCGTCAAGCTGAATAAGGAGACCTACTGAGCCTGGTTGGCTTGTGAGACTCTTAAAGCAGCTGATAGGTACCGGCAGTCCAAGCGGACTGCAGCCCGGGTGGTTGTGAAGGCTAAAACTCGGGTCTGGGAGGAGTTCGGTGAGGCCATGGAGAAATTCTGGCAAACTGTCCAGCGCCTCAGGAGGGGGAAGCAGTGCCCTGCCAACACTGTTTACAGTGGAGGTGGAAGTCTGCTGACTTCCACTGGGGACATTGTTGAACAATGAAACATTGTTGAAGGAATACTTAGAGGATCTCCTCAACCCCACCGACACGTCTTCCACTGAGGAAGAAGCAGAGGACGAAGGCTCTGAGGTGGACTGGTCCATCACCCAAGCCAAAGTCACTGAGGTAGTTGGGAAGCTCCTCGTGGCAAGGCACCGGGGGGGGGATGAGATACGCCCTGAGTACCTCAAATCTCTGGATAATGTGGGGCTGTCTTGGTTGACACACCTCTGCAACATCGCGTGGTGGTTGGGGACAGTACCTCTAGACCGGGGTGGTGGTCCCTCTTTTCAAGAAGGGGGACCGGAGGTTGTGTTACAAGTACAGAGGGATCACACTCCTCAGCCTCCCCAAGAAAGTCTATGCCAGGGTACTGGAGAGGAGAATGCGGCCGATAGTTGAACCTCAGATTTAGGAGGAACAATGCGGTTTTCGTCCTAGTCGTGGAACACTGGATAAGCTCTATACCCTCTCCAGGGTGCTGGAGGGTTTATGGGAGTAAACCCAACCAACCAGTCCACATGTGTTTTGTGGATTTGGAGAAGGCATTCGACTGTGTCCCTCGTGGCGCCCTGTGGGGGGTGCTCTGGGAGTATGGGGTCCGGGGCCCTTTGCTAAGGGCTGTCCGGTCACTGTACAACCGGAGCAAGAGCTTGGTTCTCATTGCCGGCAGTAAGTCAGACCTGTTCCAGGTGCATGTTGGACTCCGGCAGGGCTGCCCTTTGTCACCGGTCCTGTTCATTATCTTTATGGACAGGTTTTCTAGGCACAGCCAGGGGCCGGAGGGAGTCTGGTTTGGGGACCACAGGATCTCGTCTTTGCTTTTTGCAGATGATGTTGTCCTGTTGGATCCATCAAGCCAGGATCTTCAGTGTGCACTGGGACGGTCTGCAGCCGAGTGTGAAGCGGCTGGGATGAGGATCAGCACCTCCAAGTCTGAGACCATGGTTCTCAGTCGGAAAATGGTGGCTTGTCCCCTTCAGGTTTGTGAAGAGCTCCCGCCTCAAGTAGAGGAGTTTAAGTATCTTGGGGTCTTGTTCACGAGTGAGGGAAGGAGGGAGAAAATTTTAATTTGTTAAAATTGCTTCCATTGTTTTCCTCACTTGTAAGTCACTTTGGATAAAAGCGTCTGCTAAATGACTAAATGTAAAATGTAAATGAGGTGGCTTGGGCATTTGTTTCGGATGCCTCCTGAAAGCCTCCCTAGGGAGGTGTTCCGGGCATGTCCCCCTGGGAGGAGACCCCAGGGAAGACCAAGGTCACGCTGGAGGGACTATATCTCTCGGCTGGCCTGGGAACGCCTCGATATTCCCCCGGAAGAGCTTGAGGAAGTGTCTGGGGAAAGTGCTATATACTGTAAATAAAATTTACTTACTTACTTACTAATACTAGAACAATATCTTAACATCAGCCTGAAACATCTAATCATGGGGAAAGAAATGCTGAAGCTCTCTCTTTGTCCTGCTCCTGCCATCTTGTTGAGCTCTGACTATATAATTCTGTAATATGCAGGTTTTCACTTCAGCCAGAGATAAAAACAATCATCCATCCATCCATTTTTTCGGCTTAATTAAGGCCAGGTCGTGGGGGCAGCAGTCTAATCAGGTATTCCCCAGGGCCTCCACCCAGTGGGACGCGCCCAAAACACCTCTGTTGGAGGCGTCCCCGAACAGATCCCTGAGCCACCTCAGCTGGCTCCACTCAATGTGGAGGAGCAGCAGCTCTACTCTGAGCTCCTCCCAAGTGGCCGAGCTCTTCACCCTATCTCTAAGGGAGCGTCCAGCCACCCTACGGAAAAAGCGTGTATCCAGGATCTTGTCCTTTTTGTCATGACCCACAGCTCATGACTATAAGTGAGAGTAGGAAAATAGATTGACCGCTAAATCAAGAGCTTCGCCTTGCATCTCAGCTCTTTCTACACCACGACAGACTGGTAATTTACCGCATCACTGCAGAAGCTGCACCGATCCGTCTGTCAATATCTTGCTCCATCCTTCTCTTGCTCCATCCTTCCCTCACTCGTGAACAAGTCCCCAAGATACTTGAACTGAGGCAGGAGCTCTACACCAACCTGAAGGGGACAAGCCACCCTTTTCCAGCTAAAAATCATGGCCTCAGACTTGGTGGTGCTGATTCGCATCCCAGCTGCTTCACACTTGGCTTCAAACTTCCCAGTGCATGCTGAAGGTCCTGGAAATGACATCAACTGCAAAAAGCAGAGACAAAATCATGTGGTCCCCAAACCGGACGCCCTCCGGCCCTGGCTGCGCCTAGAAATCCTGTCCATAAAAATAATGAACTGGACCGGTGACAGCCCTGGGGCCAACAAGTCTTGGAACAAGTCTTTCAAGACTTTCTGTTGGAAATGCAAACTAAGCGCCTGCTCCAGTTGTACAGACAGCCCTTAGCAAATTGTATATGTAGACTGGATGGGCCCATGAACTCTCCAGAACCTGGAGTGGGTATAGAGCTGGTCCAGTGTACCACAACCTGGTAGAAAAACCACATTGTTCCTCACAAATCAGAGGTTGAACTATCGGCTGAGGCAAGTTCAACCTCGGATTCAGGAGGAATTCTTCTCTTCAGTACCCTGGCATAGACTTTCTTGGGGAGGCTGAGTAGTGTATTTGGAACACACTCTCTGGTTCACCAGGGGCAGTGACTCAATGGTATAGTGGTCGTTCTATAACCCAAAGGTTGGCTCGATGGTTGGTTCGATTACTGCTCTCCCCATAGTTCATTCTGTTGTTGTGTCCTTGGGCAAGACACTTAACCCACCTTGCCTGGTATGAATGTGTAAGAATGTGAATGTATTTGGAGCTGGTCGGAGAGTCCGTAGGCACAGAATGGCTGCCTCTGTCAGTCTGCCCCAGGGCAGCTGTGGCTACAGATGTAGCTTACCACCACCAGTGTGTGACTATGGAGTAAATGAATAATTGATATGTAAAGCGTCTTTGCGTCCCCGGAAAAGCGCTATATAAAATTGATGAAATAATAATAATAATAAATAAAAATAATATGAATGTGTGAGAATGTTTGGTGATGGTCGGAGAGTCCCGTAGGCGCATAATGCCACATCTCTATCAGTCTGCCCCAGGTCAGCTGTGTTTACATATGTAGCTTACCACCACCAGTGTGTGACTGTGGAGTGAATGAATAATGAATATGTAAAGCATTTTTGGGTATCTTGAAAAGCACTTTATACGTACTATGCATTATTATTATTCTTGAAAAGAGGGACCACCACCATGCAACGTTGCATAGGTGTGTCAGCCAAGACAACCCCACAACATCCAGAGACCTGAGGTACTCAGGGTGGATGCAGAAGCCCTTGCGGATGCAGAAGAAAATAATAACAAGGGCCGCAATGTTTATAACTTGGGAGAGGCAAATTTCAGTGACGCTCAGATTAGAAACTACATTAAAATGCACACATCGATGACACACCTAAACTCTAATCTAACATTTTCATCAGTTTGTGACTTGACTGCTTTAAGTACCTGGGAGTCAGCTTGAACAGCAGCTGGAGTGAAAAGATGAAGTTTATTCACCTGGGAAGACAGCGCTGTTATTTAGTCTTAATATCATTCTGAATCTGACAAATGGAACTGTAGGCATTTTCTTCCTTATCAGTGCTTCTACTTGTGAGGCTGTTGAGTCTAAATGTAACAGAAGGTGATGGCAGTTTTTTTTTTAAAAGAGAATCTGTGGCTGTTAATGGTAATGTGTTTATTATGTCAAACTTTTCAAATCCAGCTCTTATAAAAACACCAATGTTAAATAACGAGTGATTGGGAAACCAAATAAATAGGGATTAGAATTACCTTAAGCTCGAGGCCTATTTTCAAGACCACTTCTCGAAAAATGCATACCAGTAAAGAAATGTCTATATTTCAGCAACCATAAGGTGTATTTGAATAAGTTTGGTGTCATTGTAAAGGGAACATTGTGGAGATTTGTTAAAAGTGTTATCATATGAATATGTGTTACTAATAAAGAGAAAATGAAGATGGCACACAGCTAAAATGTATTTATTTAGTTCCGCCTAAAAAAAAAACTGTATTTTATGATGAGTAACTCTTTGGAATGCAGCATTCAAGCCTCCTGTACTTCATAACATGTAAATAAAACATGTTAACATTATCCCTGCAAAGTTTTAAACTGATAATGTGAAGCAGAATAAAACTCAAGGGGTTTTTCAAGGGGCCCAGTTTGGCACACTTTGGCCCAGTCTGTTCCATTTCATTTTAGTCATTTAAATACTATATTTTTAATGTTTAAATCACTAATGGTGCTCATTAAATACATTTTTGAGAACTTAAACCAGACTTCTAAGTATTTAAATGTGTTTTCAGTCTGCATTTCTTCTCCTGCGTCTGTGTGTATTACGCAGGCTCTTCCTGGAACAAAGACGCACACGTGGTGCTCCGCAGCCGATTGGTCGAATTGAACATGTGATACCTCGTTTGAACCGTGAGGACCAATAGAATCGAGGGAAACTGTTTAAATCCCGGTCATTTGAACCTTGCTCTGATGTCACATGATAGACTGGTGCCTGAGCCAATGACAGTGTCAGCGCGTTTCACGGTGAACTGCATCCTGGGATATAGTAAAATCAAACCATGACTGAACCTCGTATGTCTCACATAGACCCTAGTGGTAGCTGACAAGTATCGTTAACTGGAAAGCAGCGTTTTTGTTTGCATTCTGCTTTGTGAAATGAAAATAGGGCAATGATACTTATCAATGCTGCTCAAAAGTGTATATTTATATATACTACTTTTGCTGCTGTCTTACTTATATTTCAAAGTACATTGGCTTGCTTGGTGTCAATGTATTTGTCAGCTCCTCAAGTTTCATTTGAGGTATGGCACGATTTCATTGGTTGAAGTAGTGGCCGGCTGAAGTAGTGGCCGGCCGTTTGCAGGAATGTAGTGTCTGAGTTGAGTAGGTGTTGCACTTCACACCTTGGCCTCTAGTCTTTTGTTGGCTTGCAGTTTGGTCTGTGTTTGAAGTAGCTGTATATGTCTTACATGTGTGTTTACCTGAGTAATTTGATATGCGGCATGCCCATATAAGGCTTGCGGTCGAAAAGCTGTATCAGCTGCTCTGTTTTCACCACTAGGCGGTCCCCAAAACTGGGGGCTCTCTGGCAAAAAACAAGCTCACTAATAAAAAACAGTACCTCTTATAAAACAAATGAGAATAACAACAATAAAAACATGCCCACTAACTGGACATAAAACAGTCTGGATTAAAGTATAAAAGCTTTGTTGCCGCATTTAAAATTCCCCGGCAAATCCTTCCGCTTCCTCCCGCCCGACCACCAGTCTTAGGTTGCGGCCTCTCCGTGGTCACATTTTCCTTCTCAACCAAAGTCCCAGCCGTTTACTGCTCTTCACGTCCGACCGGCAGCCTTGTGTCGTGGCCTCTCAATCCCGGCAGTGTTGCGGATTCAAACAGCCGCTTGTTTTCATGTCTTTCATCCCCACCAGAGCCCCAGCTGTTTTACCACTCCTTACGTCCAATCGCGGCCTATTTGTTGCGACTTTTTTGTCCGGGATGCTTCGCGGCCCCTCTCTACATCCTGTCTTGTCTGTTCTTGTCCTTCTGCCTTGTCCTGCTGACGGCTCCATCAAGTGCTCCTTATGAGTCCCCTTGCCTAATTTGTGAGTCCTTTCAGGTGCCAGGAGTGTGGTCCAATGATGTAAAAGAAATACTCCTTCACACTAGCAAAACAATAGGCTAAAAAATAAATAAACACACACACACACACACACACACACACACACACACACACACACACACACACACACACACACACACACACACACACACACACACACACACACACACACACACACACACACACACACCCACACACAATAAAAACAATAAAAGTATAAAAGTACTGGTGAAGTAATAAAAATATGCAGTTAAACAGTGAGAAACAATCTTTAAAACTGGACACCCTGTGACATAATATATACCTGGAAAATGTTGAGTGTGAAAGCAGGTTTTGTTCAGAAGCTGCAGCACAGAAGAAATGTGTTCATGCTGTTCTGTTTAGTGGTTCTGCGGGGTTTCACTTAAGTGATGTGCCAGTTGTTAATACTCATGTTGAGGCAAGAACAAATTATAGTTACCTGATGAAACTACAGTTCTACGAGTGTGTGCGTAGCCCACCTACGGGCTTCGCTAGTGGTTACCTTTCTCTGGCATTCACCAAGGCGAAGGCCAAAGGGGATAAATGTACTCCCAGCTGGACAGGTTGGCGCAGGAACAAACAACGTCAGGAGCAATGCGGGCCCGCCTCTCCCAAGAGCAGCCAAGCACGCTCCACTACAGGCCACGGCGTCCAGACCGCTTCTCCCAAGAGCATCTGACGCCGTCCTACGTGAGCCTAATCAAGCTGTGCCCAGGACCGCCTCTCCCAAGAGCATCCTGGCACCCTGTTCAAACCAAATCTTCAGTGTCTATGGTCGGGGGATGGACCGCCTCTCCCAAGAGCATCCATCCTGCCAGCCGAGCCCGTGACTGAGCGACATGCACGAAGGATGAACCGACAAGGCGCACAGGTCCCCCGCCCTCTTGGCGGAGGATAGTGCCAACAGAAGGGCGGTCTTGAAGGAGAGCATCCGGACTTCCGCCTGCTCCAAGGGCTCAAAAGGAGGTCCAGACAGACCATCCAAAACCATCTGAAGGTCCCAGGGAGGCACCACCTGCCTAGAGGGGGGCCTCACCCTGCGTCCACCTCTCTGCACTGGCGAACAGGTCGGCCACAGGCTGACCGAACCGGCGCCAAATCTGTTGTGCGACCTTGGGCGCCAAGCCCCATTCGTTGTTTAGAGGGCCACCCCGGGACATCCTGTCTGCCCCTGCGTTGAGTGTCCCGGGCACATGCCGCGCCCTTAGGTAGGCCAGGTGTGTGTCTGCCCACATTAGGATCTCTGCTGCCCCCAGATGAAGGAGGGGTGACCTGGTTCCTCCCTACCTGTTCAGGTTTTATTTTATTTAACCTTTATTTATCCAGGTAAACTGTTTGAGAACCAATTCTCATTTACAAACATGACCTGGCCCCATGTGTGTTTGGGGGGGGGACTATTGTACATGTTTTTGGTGGTAGGGGAAACCGGAGTACCCGGAGGAAACCTACGCAGACACAGGGAGAACATGCAAACTCCACACAGAAAGGCCCTGCCTTGGATGGGGTTGAACCCAGGACCTTCTTGCTGTGAGGCAGGAGAGCTAACCACTCTGCCACTGTGCCGCCTTAGGTAGGCCACAACTGTTGTGTTGTCCGACCCAACCATCACGTGATCTCCTTTCAAGCTGGGGGCAAAGTGCAGAAGCACCCTCTGCATCGCCACCATCTCCAGTACATTTATATGGGATAGCATTGGCTCCCAGGCCCCGCCCACTGCGTGCCGGCCTAAGGTCCTTCCCCATCCAGTAAGCGAAGCGTCCGTGTACACCTCCACATAGTGTGGGACGCACCCCATGCGCACTCCCAGTTGGAGACGAATTCCAGAATTCCAGGTCCTGCCGAGCCCCCGAGGACAGTGAGCCGTCTTATATGAAGGAGCTTCATATGAGATGCTACCACCAGCCACTGAGCCAGACTCCTGAGTGCCACCTGTCTCTCCATGGAGAGCCGTGCGCGCATGGTCTGTGCATCCAACTCCAGTCCCAGTTGAGCTGGCAACAACGAGCTCTTGGCCTGGTTCACCACGAACCCCAGCTTCAAGATGTGACGCAGTACTCTGTCCGTGTGCTCCACGGCTTCCTGGCGAGAGGGAGCAAGGAATGAGCAAATCGTCTATGTAAGTCAGGATCCTGAGACCCTGACGACGAAGCGGCTCCATTGCTGCCTCCACGCATTTGGAAAAGGTGCGTGGGGCGAGGGAGTAGCCGAACGGGAGACGGTTGAACTGAAAACACCGCTCCCCGATGGCGAACCTGAGAAATTTCTTGTGCCTAGGCAGGATGGAGACATGAAAATAGGCATCCATTAGGTCGATTGAGGTCATCCAATACCCCGGGCGGACATTCTCCAGGAGGTGCCTGATTGTTAACATGCGGAACCTCCTGGTGGTCACATACTCGTTCAGGATGCGCAGGTCCAGGATCGGCCTCACTCCCCCGTTTTTCTTTGGGACCAGGAAATAGGGGGAGTATGGCTTCATTGGCTCCCTATCTCCCTCGGTCCAGTTCGAAAATTGCACCACGATGCAGGAGTGAAAAGACCTCCTCTTGGAGGGCCATTGCTGCTGCCCGGGTTGTGAGCTGTGTGCGAAGGACACCGCAGAAGGGAGGGGGCCGACGGGCAAACTGCAGGTCATAGCCCCTCCTCAACGTCCTGTCCAGCCAGGGCGATAGAGGGCCGAGAAGGCGTGTCCACGCCTCCAAGAAGTGCGATAAAGGGCGCACACCACTCCCTGAACAGGAGGATGCATCGCCAGAGCCGTCTCAAGCGGCTGGGGCGGGAGCGGAGTCTCCATACGAACCGCAGCGGAAGCAAACAGCTGTGGCAGGTCATCTAACGGGTAACGATGAGCTGGCTGGAGGTCAGGGGTGGAAAATCCAGTACAGGTGGAGCCAGCGTCCTCGCCACGGGTCTCCCCGTCCTCACTACTCACTGCCCAATCCAGCTGAGGTGGGATAGCGGCTGGGGACATTGTGATGGCTTGCGGTGGCAGGTCGGGTCGAGACAGAGAAATAGGACCCATGAAAGCAGCGGCGCGCTCGGACTCCTCTCTGGGAAGGCCGAGGCAGGCATAGCAGGTAGACCGCTCCAGCTGATGACGCCATCCGAGGCGTCACATTTCACTGCTGGTTATATATGCTGTATATAATTTTGTATGTGACGAATAAAAATCTTGAATCTTGAATCTTGAACAATCGTGCAACAATCGTGCAACAATCGTGCAACAATCGTGCAACAGTCGTGGCCGTCATCAGGCAGCAGCCGGGCGCAGCAGGAGTGGCGGTGCCCGACACCGGTAGGTGACAAATCTCGGGCACAATCCATTCTTCTAACTACGTATAGTCTTCGCTCTTTTAAAGATCTCAGAAGTGCTGAGAGAGAAGAAGGGAGAGCGTTGGGTGAGAGGGTTTATATAGCCCCTGAGACTATGCCAGTACATTGGCATGATTGGCGCAGTGAATGCTTTGATCTTTTTTTAAAAGTCTGGCTCGCGCCAGAGAGAGGTAACCACTAGCGAAGCCTGTAAGTGGACGGAGCACATACGAAGTAGAACATATAGTGTGCACTTTGAGAAAACAGAACAAACTAAAATTTATATTTTTGTGGGGGGGTGACTGGCCTAAAGAGTTTTTTCGTATTACCTCAACATCCGGATCAAAGCTGGGATCGCTCCAGACTTGAAAATGACTTGCAGGCCCTCTTTCTGGTGGGACAGGCTGTGGAGAACACCAGAGGCACACCGGGCTGTCTCCGTCTCCATTGTCGTGGTCATGGCATGCACCACCGCTCCCAACAAGGCCGGAGATTGCACTAGCACACGGCGGCTGGCCTCCTTCCGGGTCAGTTGGTTCACAATCATGGTGGCCTTGTTTACCACAACCTAAAACATAAAAAAAAAAAAATATGCCCCTGGTATAAAATGATCTTGTTTCCAAGTTGGAGTATTAAAAACATTAGGCTAGGTATATTAGCATGTACTTAGCATAGCCATTTATATGGTTATTTTGATTCTTTCTTTCTTTTTTATAAAGCTTACTTAATTTGTATAGTTACTACATGTCCTTCTCCAAACAGCTTGTGCTGAAAAGTAACACAGAGCCAAACGCTGCTCCTCCTGCATGGATTCCAACCACTGCAGCGACGTCGTCAGGTGAGTGAGCATATATTTTAAATCACAATTCATGTTCCTTTAGGCTAGTAAAGCTAAAGTTAATTAATCAATTTTGTTGCTAGTTAGGTAAAGTATACTAAACATTAGCTTCAGTTACTCCTGATACCGGTGTGATGGATCAACTGGAGTCAGGTCAACTGGCGGTATTGGGTAGCTGCAACAACAAAAAATATGTAGTGTAGGTGACTAAATTGATGCCTGTTCAAATCACATACTCAATAAGTCGCATGAGTAATGTTTGTGTGTTAATGGTAAAAAATTGTGTCCCAAGGACATGGATTTCACCAAACAATATTATTGATTAAAGGTAAAGTATTGGTGGAAACTCCAGTATAGTAAGTTTGAGATAAGACAGTGTCGTCTGTGACAGATAGCATTAGGTTAACTCTCTCAGGTTAACTTGTGATGCATCAAAAGCTGAGCTGGTTTGGACTTGACTTTGCAATCGTGAAGCTTCTGCAATGACTTTATCTTAGCAGTTGCATGTGGTGTAATTAGCCGTAGCCTTAACAGTTACAACATTACGTTTGTTTTTCTCTGAACAGAAACAGCTGAAGCTTACAAGGTGATAATTAATTCTGTTGAAAATTAATCTGATTTGAAGTAGAACTATGCATTTTTTGGCACAAAGGTAACGGTTTATTAATCTCGCTCCTCAGTAGTCAGAGAGAGCACTGAGGTTAGGTTGTCTTGTGGCTAAGTCTCAAATTAACTTTAACACTTCAACAATTTGTTTTAGACTTCGGTGTTAGCTTGGTGTTGGGTTAACAGTGAAAACAGAGCAATCAAAGTAGAAATGTTTGCATGTCAATGCTTGTTGGGCTTCTTAAGGTTTTGCTGAATAAATGTTATGAATGTGTTTAGAAAAAGCGGCATGCTGACACTTTGAGAGCGCCTTTTCTACGTAAACAGTGACTTCTTTTACATCTGTTATTGTTTTGCCCTCTACTGTTTGTCACTGTGCACCTGGGCAGTCTTAAATGACTCTCATCTACAAGACCTAAGTGGTTTAAAGCAGGGGTTCCCAAACTTTTCAAACCGCGACCCCCAATATTAGACTGCTGACGATCCGCAACCCCCTCAAACCCCCCACTTCCACTAAAACTGCCCTTTAGTGGAAGAGCGTGTAAATGTTCTGCCTGTCACTTGCCGCTCGCTTAGAGGACCAATCAGGTGAAATTGAATACTTTTCCAGGGCACACCTGGCAATCTATCACTGCACACTAGTGTACCGTGGCACACTGGTTGAAAAACACTGCTCAAATGAGGCAATAAAGCCTGTTACCTTGTTGTCGCAATGTTATGTGGACGCTGCTAATAAACAGTGACCCAGTGGTTTCAAGTTTAAATATTTAGAAAATATTACCGTTTTTATGCCGGTTGTATAATTTTATTTTGTGTATTGTGAAAATGTTGTCTGAACTGTTAAACTGGTCCGTGGTGCAAAAAAGGTTGGGGACCGCTGGTTTGAAGTGTGATGAAGTCACAGTCAATTATAGTGTGCGTAATGAAGAAAATACAATAGAATAGAACTTTATTGTCCACCAAAGTGGAAACTTTACTCCAGCTCACCAGAACATAAGACAGCTCAAACACAAACATACAAAGTATCAGTGAGTCATAAATACATAAATAATCTAAAAGTTCAAGTTCAATGTTCAAAGTTTCTTTATTGTCCCTCTTGTGGAAATTATTTTTTTGTCCTTAAAAACATACAACATAAAAGTAGACATCAACAACAACCCAAGAGCAGGATATCAATATATATATCAATATATCAATATCAGGAACAATATAAATTACTAAAAACCCAAAGATAAAAAAGATAAAACAAATACAAACAAGCAGTTATTTTTGTGCAGATAGTTACAAAGTGCCAGGTGCCAATTTAATGCAGCTGTTGGTAAAAACGACATCAGTCTTTAAATGTATTTATATTGTGTTCAAAATTATCTACTGCACATGGGACAACGTTTTTAAAGACAGCTTAAAACACAAGTTTTAAAAGAAGATGCACATCATGAGCATCATGTCCACACCAGTATTCCTTCAATAGCATTTCTTATTTTCAAAGGCTTTTCTTTCTTTTTTTTTTACTGTTGTAGTGCTATTACTTGTTTTAAAATAATTTGACCCAATAACACATGAGGTGTTTGATAATTTTTAATTTAAGTGTCATTAAAAATGTCTAATTAGAAATAAAAGTGTGTATATATTTAAATTTTTTTTTTCAGGACTTGGTTACTGTTATTGCATCACTTCATTGTTGAAGATACTTCATCCTTTAAGTTTGCTGCTATCTATCATCTATCATCATGCTATGCCCACTCTTCCAGCCTGGCCATAGCTGTCTGTCATCTGCAACATCTGACAAAAAGGTTTCACTTGAAAACTTCTCTCTGTCCTGAATGTGCATGATGGTTTGAGCACACCCAAGGTTTCCCCAGCACCACATTCTTCTAATGAGGAGGCAGTGCCCAAGGATGTAGGGGGTTAGGAGCTACTACTTCCAATTTAATCTAAAGACTTGAATATTTTTTTGTGGTCACTGTAAAATAAAAAGTACAGATTTATGTCTCAGGCATTATGAGCAAGTATGTCAGATTTAAAGTTATTTTATTAATGTGTTTATAATTGGTCAGTTTACAAAGTTTTTGACCTGCCTTTTAATGATGTATGAGAATTTACTACTATTTACTACCATTTATAATTTATTTAATATTAATATTAATATAGCTTACTGTAAGAACAATCCCTAAAGAATAAAATAATTATGGAAAGGCATTTTAAAAAAGGGTGTATTGTAGATATTCATTTTTAAATGTTTATGTTAATACATATTCATTTTAAGTTTTATAGGTGATTTTATATGGAATTTTCTTTAAAACAATTGTTTTGTGTTTAACTCCAGGTATAAATGCTTCTTTATATTTCAATGTTTTATTTATTTTTATATACCAAATATATAAAACAACCCAGTGGTGGAAGAAGTCCCCAGTAAGGTTGATCTGGCTCCTTATAAGCCATCCAGAGATTATTTTATGTTTTAAATGCATCTATATGCCTTTCTGTTTTATCTCCAAGAAGTACTAGTCATTTATGTTTTATTTTGGTGAACCGGAAGTAGCGCTGTTTCACTTCCCGTTTTTCATGAGGTCATGAATCTTGAAAAACAGTCAACACACTCATCAGAACGACACGTGGGCTCAAAGTCAAGGCAAGGCCACGTACAGGCTAAATTGACAGCACCAACACATTCAGACAACTATGGGCTACAAACTTTCCTCAAATACTCATCAGATCATTGTGGCGAAGACCTGCGGGACACTAAACGTTTCACACCAGCCCAAAAATCTGCTTCGAGCCCAGTCCCAGATCCAACTGCCACATTCAAATACTGTATGTCTCTAAAACAGACCACCAGGACAATAAAGATGAGATTGATCCATTGCCAGATAGATGCCCCTCTCCCAAGACACAAGCATGTGAGTACCACACCTCAAACTATGGGTTCTTTCTCCCCTTACCCTTCTGGCCAAATCAATAAAACAATGGGGACAATGAATTTGCTAATCTTGCTAAATTTCTTGCCAAAAGAGGTTTAGTCACAAACGGTCTTACAAAGTTCACAGACAGGGCTGAGGACTAATGCAGACATCCCAAGTCTCCCGGCAGTTGCGGGAGTCTCCCGCATATTGATAGCGGCTCCCTGATGCCCGCAAATTAGTTAAAATCTCCCAGAATCTAGAGCGAGCGAGCAAGAGCGCGCATGCGAGAGTGTTTCAAATCGTGTAGCGCGCGCACGGCAGAGAGGGAGAGGTAGACCTTGCGTGTGTGTGCTAGTGTGTGTGTGTGTGCTAGTGTGCGTGTGTGCGAAGCACTTGTGAGACAGAGAGCATCCTGATTGGCCTGTTTCTGCAAATCAACCAATCAATTGTCAGTGTGGGCGGGCTTTTATCTCTTCTCCCAAACCAAATTAATCAGTTATGTCTAGCTAGAAACAAGAGCACAAAGGCAGAGGGAGAGTGCCACAAAAAAAAAAAAGACACATTTTTCGGCAGACTACACGAGATACCTCCCTGAAATGACTTTTTGCAGGTTAAGATTTTAAAATTAATTCTAAACTGGACAGGGAGCCAGTGCAGGGAGTAATGGACAGGTGTTATGTGCTCGTGTTTACGACTGTTAGTTACAGTCGGGCAGCAGCGTTTTGCACAAGCTGCAAACAGTGAAGTCCAGTTTGGTGAACTCCCAGAGTGCATTGCAGTAGTCTATGCGGGAGCTAATAAAAGCATGGATGGCTTTCTCCAGGTAAGCACGACTTAAAAACGGTTTAACCTTTGAAAGGAGGCGAAGCTGAAAAAAGCTTGCCCTAACCACAGAATCTATTTGTTTGTCAAATTTTAGACTGACCACCAGATTTTTGACAACATGGTTAAGATGGGGGGCCAAAGCAAAAGGACCAGGAGCTAAGACACTTGGCAGGTTGGATGTGCCAAACACAATACATTCACATCTCTATCTGAGATAGACGCAGCAAAATCAGCTCTTTACCTGGCCTAGTGTATTTAGACGCCTCAGGTGGCATCGCTCCAGCGGTCGAAAAGACAAAATCAATCTTGCCAAGATTGACAACAAAGTGCGAAGAACGAAACGCTAGCTCCTTCTCTCGAGGACCAAGCCTTTCTGCGGATCATGGAAAGAGACTTTTATCGAGACAACACAAACAGCTGGATAGCACATCGAGGCCCCGCCTCCCAAACAACAAAACTCTAGCTCTCAACCGCTTAGAGTCACTCCGCCGCACACTTAAGAAATGCCCTGAAATGCAGAAAAACTTCATGAACTTCATGCAGAGGTTATTTGACAGAGATTACGGAGAACTAGCTCGAGCTCTGGAGAAAGATGAAGAATGCTGGTATCTGCCCTTCTTTGGCGTCTATCACCCGCAGAAACCGGGGGACATCAGGGTTGTGTTTGACTCATGCGCCAAGTTTCAGGGGGTCTCTTTAAACAACACGCTGCTCACAGGGGCTAACATGAACAACAGCCTTGTTGAGATGCTTGTCTGCTTCAGAGAAGAGGCAGTAGCAGTGACAGCGGACATACAACAGTGACCCAACAGAGCCAATTGCTGAGTACAGAATGAAAGTGCATGTTTTCGGCAATAGTCTGTCTCCAGCAGTGGCAATATTCTGCCTGAGAAATGCAGCACAACAGCCAGACACTGAGTACCCCACAGAGGCCAAGCAGTTTGTTCAGAGACATTTCTATGTTGACGATGGACTGAAATCTGTCCCCACTGAGTCAGAAGCAGTCAAGCTCCTCAAAGACACTCAAGAACTGCTTGCTGCTTCCAACTTGAGGGTCCATAAAATAGCCTCAAACAGCCCAAAAGTTATGAAAGCCAGTGAAGACCTGGCAAGCGGGCTCAAAGACATAGAGTTCCCGCTCATGCAGAGGAGTTTAGGAGTATATTGGGTCATCGAAAAAGACGCTTTCTTCTTCAGGGTCTCTCAACCCGAAAAGCCCTGTACAAAAAGAGGGGTTCTGTCCACAATAAATAGTCTTTTTGACCCGCTGGGTTTTGCAGTCCCAGTGATCATCCAGGGGAGGGCACTGTTACGGGAGCTCACCAAAGATACTTGTGGGTGGGATGAGACTCTACCTGAGGCCATGTTTAAAGTGTGGCAAGAATAGAAAAATGCCCTTAAACAACTTGATCAAACTCACATCCCAAGACCATATTGCTCCTTCTCAGTTGCAAATGCAGAACACAAGAAAATCTGCATCTTTTCTGATGCCTCAACCCAAGCTATTGCGGCTGTGGCTTACTTAAAAGCAAGCAACAAGGATGGTGAGTCAGAGCTTGCATTTGTATTTGGTAAGGTCAAACTCGGGCCCAAGCCAGAACTTACCATTCCCAGACTTGAGTTATGCGCAGCGGTGTTAGTGGTAGAAGTGGCAGAGCTAATCAAGGACGAAATGGACTTTCAGATTAGTGTTTCTTCTTGGACAGCAAAGTTGTTCTTGGCTATATTTACAATGAGTCAAGGCGGTTTACCGTTTTTGTAAACAATCGTGTGCAACGCATACCGCAAGTGACAAAGCCAGTCCAGTGGAGCTATGTACCCTCAGGGCGCAACCCAGCTGACCACGGGTCCAGATCTCTATCAGCCGATAAACTGACTTCCAGCACATGGCTAACTGGGCTAGAGTTCCTCTTTAAGTCCACTGAAAATAGCCCACATGATTCATTTCATCTGCAGAGCCCGGACACAGACATTGAGGTCCGTCCCTTGCTCACCTCCGCCTCGCAGGCACCACAACCCTATTTAAAGACTTCAAATCTACAATCCTTTTCCAGCTGGCATTCACTAAGCAAAGCCTTTGCCCGTTTGGTCCACAATGCCCGCAAATTCAAACAAAAACAATACGATGGACATTGTAAGAGGTGGCAGCACATGTGTCATGAGCTAACAACCTCAGACTTTGAACAAGCAAAAGAGGTGCTCATTAAAGCAGTCCAATGAGAAAACTTCTCGTTGGACTGCTCAAAAAGCTCAAACTCATAGAGTCCAGAAAGAACATCCCAAAAACAAGCCCTCTCCTAAAGCTTTCCCCCCACCTTGACAAGTCAGGCCTCCTCAGGGTTGGAGGACGCCTCCTCCACTTCGACCTTGAAAATGCAGAGAAATGTCCTCTGATATGCCACTCAAAGACCATGTAACTAGTCTGTTGATTCGTCACTACCATGAAAAGTTCAGACACCAAGGACGTCACCTTACAGAGGGTGCTTTAAGGTCCTCGGGTTACTAGGTCATAGGGGGTAAACGCCAGATCAGTAGTCTCATTTTTTCATGCGTAGCTTGTCGCAAGGTAAGTGGAGCGTCACAGTCTCAGAAAATGGCCAACCTTCCCACAGAGCGCTTAAGTACTGATCCGCCATTCTCTTATGCAAGCATTGACGTGTTTGGGCCATGGTCAGTTACCTCTCGCCATACCCGGGGTGGGCTTGTAAGCAGCAAACGTTGGGCAGTGATGTTCACCTGTATGAGCACTAGGACAGTTCACTTAGAGGCCATAGAGGGTATGGACACATCTAGCTTTATCAATGCACTCCGCAGGTTCTTTTCTGTCAGGGGGCCAGCAAAGCAGTTACGATCAAATTGTGGGACTAATTTCACAGGGGCCTGTAGAAAGCTTGGGTTTGACAACCAGATTCCCACTGACCCAAAGATTAAGTCCTTTCTTAACGATAGTGGTTGCACTTGGGTCTTTAATCCTCCGCACTCTTCACACATGGGGGGTAGTTGGGAGCGTATGATTGGGGTAGCTCGTAAAATCTTTGACTCTCAGCTTTCACAGCTTGGATCCCAGTACCTCACCCACAACGTCCTGATCACCTTCCTGGCTGAGGTGGCCGCCATCATGAATGCACGGCCTCTGGTTCCAGTGTCCAGTGACCCGGAGTCTCCATTCATCCTCACCCCAGCTACACCCCTGACTCAAAAGGTGGGAGTACTCCCTGCACCACAAGGTGACTTCAATGAGAAGGATCTACTCCGACAGCAGTGGAGAAGAGTCCAGAGCAACTCCTTCTGGCCAGAGGCGATTTCTTTAAGACTGCAAGGGAAGCTTGGCTTCCCTTATAATGTCACAAAATTAATGGTCAAATATGTACTATTGTATTAACATTTTATTGACTAAAAATGCGTTAGAAAACGTTCACCTCAAAGACGAGTTCGTTCAGAATCAGTTACATATAGCAGGTCGGCTGACTCGATTTCCTTCTCATACATTCCCGCAGCGTCACAGTGCATTTCCCTATTGAAGCCCAGCGTCCATTGACTTCAATGGGGCTGCTTTGAACGTTTTTTTTCAGCGCTTCGAAACTAGACGGTCATTGGATAAACGCTGCGATTATGTCCCGCCCACGGACGCTCAGCATCTCTGGGGGTGAATGGGGAGTGGGCTGGCCCGAACTCCGAGCTTCTGCGTGATGATTGGAGGGTCCTGTCGAAAGACTGCATCTCCTTTTGACTGACAGCGATTCTGTACTATAAGGAATCACTGAAGCTATTCGCGCTCAGTCCCATCGCAGGATTTCTCACGTTCAGTCGAAATAAAAACTGCTGCAACCTATTTCTTTGATATTTGCTTGGCGAAATTGCTTGATTTTCATTATACATTTCACACAATTATACACCACATTCCTTGTTTCAGTTTTACAGAGTTTAATATTTTTTTTTTAGATCGTTCATTCATTCATTCATTCATTCCTTCATTCATTCATTCATATAACGTTAGTAGGCTAGGCTAGCGTCGTGGGTGAAACTGCGCACGATGGCAGACGGTGCTAATATTGTCGACCTGATTTTGGCGAAGCCATTTGAAAGTGTTCCTTACGAGGAAAAACTTAGAATTAAACAGCAAGGCAGATCAACACCTAAGATTGATTTAGTGCAAAAGGTAGGGAAAAATAACAGGTCTTTTCAGCTCTCCTGGTATGACAAAGTTAGCTGGCTGACTGGAAGTGCTGTGACAAATAAAATGTACTGCTGGCCATGCTTCACGTATGGGTTGTTTGGTCAAAGGTGGGGTTTGGAGATCTGTCTAGCTTTGACCGGACATATAAAAGACATCAGCTGTGTGATTACTTGGTGTTCCTTAAAGACATGGAGTTGGACAGTGCAATGCCTCAGCTTTACAAACTGTTCTCATTAGTGGCAACAATTGGAGCTACATCTGCAGGTGTAGAAAGGAGCTTCTCCTGTTTAAAGCGACTCAAGTCCTAAACCCGAAATACAATGGGCCAAGGCCGTTTAAGCAGCCTAGCTCTGCTGGCCATTGAGAGGACACTAGTCGAGTCACTTGAAAAGTTTCCTAGTTGGTACGACAGGGTCACAGACCATTTTCTTTAAAAGGAACGTAGGGCAGAATTTACTTTTAAATAAATAGACAATTTTATGATGTAGGCCGAAAATGAGCTTCCCCGCTCTGACAGACCAGTAGCCGCCACTGCTTCTGGCATAGGTGGCGTAAGGAATATCTGTCGACGCTGCAATGCCGCCGCAAGTGGCATAACACAAGACCCAATCCGGGGGATGTGGTCCTCCTGAAGGATCCCCCTGCAAAGCGAAACCAATGGCCAATGGAAGTGATTGAGAAGGCTCACTCCAGCACTGATGGACTTGTTAGAAAGGTGGAAGTTAAAGTGGTCAAAGATGGTACCAGTAGAGTTTACTTAAGACCAGTCACAGACATTGTTCTTCTTTTATCTAATGTTCTGTAAAAAGGGATTTTTAAGTGTGACATCTTACTGATGTCAGGCGAGGAGTGTTCTGATCCTTATGAGCCATCCAGAGATTATTTTATGTTTTAAATGCATCTATATGCCTTTCTGATTAATCTTTAAAAAGTATTTTGGTAAAACTGAAGTAGCGCTGATTTTCTCCGGACCAAACCAGAGTAACAACCAAGTAACGTTTTCTTCTGCCTTACTGTGTCCTAAGCCAGCACAACCTGTACGTTGGAGAATATAGTGTGATCTACGACTATGCACTGTGAACTAAATGTTTATGTTGGTACATGTTTAGTTCTAAAAAATGTCGCTAATTTATGTTTATGGCCATGTTAGCGCCGCATGCTAGCATTAGCATGTTAGCATTAGCATGTTAACATTAGCATGTTAGCTAATGTTTTGCATTGCGTAATTTTTGTTGAACATGTTCGTAATAAGTCTTTGGGAATTGTGACGCAGCTGGCCGTTAGCGGTTGGAGCCGTGAGGAGATAAGAACCCCCCCACAATGATTAAACAAGGCCCTTTAAATACCTTTCTTGCTAATTGGATCATACCACCAAAACCTACATGGAATAACCTAACAACATTAGCCTTCTTAAAACTAAGTTAAAATCCTCCATCCACCTAAACCATAACCCTAAGCTATAAACAAATCCAAATATGTATTTAAAACCTTACACAATACACACGTAATCTAAACCCAATAAAACCCTTAGAACACCTAACCCTGTTACCCCTACACCTTCTTTTGATTTGGTCCAGGCTGGAACCTTTAAATGAACTCTTGTTTCCCCGGGGACTCTTTTAACACCTGGACACAAGGTGAGGTTAGGTATAAACACACACCCTTCACTGAAACATGAGCATAAACCAATCAAAGTGCTCCACATCAACTGGATCCTCAACAGAAAGACAACTCAATAAATACATTTTAAAACCAAATTGTGTGCAATCCTTTCCTTACTGGTATGTGCAAAGTACTGTTGTTTAAAGTGCTGTGTTCTTTTACAGTGTAAACATTCTAAAGTGCAAGAGTGCCGTGTTAAAGTGTTTTTTCCCAGGTAACAAACTGGCTGTTTGTTACAGGAATTCATAGTTCTTTTATTTCTTTAAATACAACATTGTACACACAGCTCATACACAGTATTCTATTTTTCTTCAAAGTTTTACCATTCATCTTCATTCATCTTCATTCATTCTTACATGCTCAACTATAAATCAATCTAATAAAATCCAACTTAACAATGTGGTGTTTTTGCAAGATGATGGTTATCTGCCTGCCTAGCAGGGGTGCAAGGGCGGAACAAAGGTTCTTCGGAAAACTTCCCTGATCTTGGTCACAGCACGAGAAGGTATGACCTGTACCTGCTGGCCCAGGTATCCCCAGCACCACCTGAGCACATTGCAGCAGACAAGTGTCTATAACCACTGAAAGAGCTGGTGCACATTTACAGTATGTGTAAGTGGATGTTAAAAAATAAAATTTACTTATTTATTAAAACATTGATCTCTTTTTCCTGGAACTAACCTGTTTATATGTGTCTCACCAAATAGCTGAAGATAAGCGTAACACTACACTACAAGTGATAGAGCTTGTAACACAGGGGTTAAGTGCTATTGCCTCAAAGCCTGGATGGACTGTTGCAGCTCATACACTGATGCAGGTCACACACCAACCTGTCACACCTGTGCATTACCTACAACATGAGAAAGAATGTTTATTACTACATTGTTTAGATGTTTTATTAGGTGGGTAGTAGTGGGGTTGTAAGTTTTGTAAATATTTTTTATTAAATGTATTAACACTATATCTCTATAACAAACATTCTCTCCCAGGACCAGTTAGAACAGGTGCACCTGTTGAGACAGTTTTTAACAGTTGTAGAGAGAAACTTGAAATTTCTGTTTTTTATGTAATTATTGTCACTAAATCATACCAAAATTAAACAATCAAATTAAATTTTTGAAAGTTCGTTAGCATTAGCTAAACCATCCATCCATCCATCTTCTACCGCTTATCCGGGGCCGGGTCGCGGGGGCAGCAGTCTAAGCAGAGACGCCCAGACTTTCCTCTCCCCAGACACTTCCTCCAGCTCTTCCGGGGGGATACCGAGGCGTTCCCAGGTCAGCCGAGAGACATAGTCCCTCCAGTGTGTCCTAGGTCTTCCCCCGGGGTCTCTCCAAGCTAATGACCATAGGTGAGAGTAGGAACGTAGATTGACCGGTGAATCGAGAGCTTTGCCTTACAGCTCAGCTCCTTCTTCATCACGACAGACCGGTACATCCACCGCATCACTGCAGAAGCTGCACCGATCCGTCTGTCAATCTCACGTTTCCTCCTTCCCTCACTCGTGAACAAGACCCCAAGATACTTGAACTCCTCCACTTGAAGCAGGATCTTTCCACCAACCCGAAGGAGGGACAAGCCACCCTTTTCCGACTGAGAACCATGGTCTCAGACTTGGAGGTGCTGATCCTCATCCCAGCTGCTTCACACTCAGCTGCAAACTGTCCCAGTGCACACTGAAGGTCCTGGCTTGATGGAGCCAACAGGACAACATCATCTGCAAAAAGCAGAGACGAGATCCTGTGGTCCCCAAACCAGACTCCCTCCGGCCCCTGGCTGCGCCTAGAAATCCTGTCCATAAAGATAATGAACAGGGCCGGAGACAAAGGGCAGCCCTGCCGGAGTCCAACATGCACTGGGAACAGGTCTGACTTACTGCCGGCAATGCGAACCAAGCTCCTGCTCCGGTCGTACAGGGACCGGACAGCCCTTAGCAAAGGGCCCCAGACCCCATACTCCCAGAGCACCCCCCACAGGGCGCCACGATGGACACAGTTAAATGCCTTCTCCTACAAAACACATGTGGACTGGTTGGGCAAACTCCCATAAACCCTCCAGCACCGGAGAGGGTATAGAGCTGGTCCAGTGTTCCACGACCGGGACAAAAACTGCATTGTTCCTCCTGATTCCGAGGTTCAACTATCGGCCGCATTCTCCTCTCCAGTACCCGGGGAGGCTAAGGAGTGTGATCCCTCTGTAGTTGGAACACACCCTCCGGTCCCCCTTCTTGAAAAGAGGGACCACCACCCCGGTCTGCCAGTCCAGAGGTACTGTCCCGACCGCCACGCGATGTTGTAGAGGCGTGTCAGCCAAGTTAGCCCTACAACATCCAGAGACTTGAGGTACTCAGGGCGTATCTCATCCACCCCTGGTGTCTTGCCACGAGGAGCTTCCCAACTACCTCAGTGACTTTGGCTTGGGTGATGGACAAGTCCACCTCCGAGCCTTCGGCCTCTGCTTCCTCAGTGGAAGATGTGTCGGTGGGGTTGAGGAGATCCTCGAAGTATTCCTTCCACCGTCCAACAATATCCGCCGTTGAAGTCAGCAGATTCCCACCTTCACTGTAAACAGTGTTGGCAGGGCTCTGCTTCCCCCTCCTGAGGCGCCTGCCAGTTTGCCAGAATTTCTTCGAGGCCGACCGATAGTGCTTTTCCATGGCCTCACCGAACTCCTCCCAGACCCAAGTTTTAGCCTCGACGACCACCCGGGCTGCAGTCCGCATGGCCTGCCGGTACCCATCAGCTGCCTCAGGAGTCCCACGGGCCAACCAGGCTCGGTAGGTCTCCTTCTTCAGCTTGACGGCATCCCTTTCTTCCGGTGTCCACCACCGGGTTCGGGGGTTGCCGCCACAACAGGCACCGGAGACTTTACTGATCTGAATACAGGACTTGAAGTTCTGACCTCAGTCTTCCTTAATCAAAGTGATGGCCATAACTTTTCAGGACACTTTGGAAGGCCTCCTCTGGAAATACCTGTCTCATGTCATCAAATTTACCTGGATTGACTAATTCTAAGAAGAGCATGCTTTCCAAATTTGAAAAACGTCGAGGAATCTGCTCCAAGATGTTATCAAGGATGGCCATGTACAGATTTCTGTATCGCACTTGGGGATCCTGCAATTGGGTCAGACGGCGCTTTCTCATGTGCTCATCTCGTGGGTCTGATGTGAGATCTGCTGTTTTGGCATAAATGCCTTGGAAAGCCCCCTCTGACCTCTTCTCTTCTCCTCTTCTTCTCAAGAGATTCAATTCTGTTCTTGCAGTAAAGAACATCCATCGACCTCTGCTGGACAATATCGAAGACCACATCAGTCTCAGAGAAGATTTGTTCATATGTGTACAACATGAACACAAACTCAAAATCCTCCAGTTTCCTCACAAAGCCTTTGGCACAATCCAGTGTATCATCATCCATTGTTGTATCTGCAATGATGTTCTCAAATGTCTGCAGGAGGCCATCATAATTGTTTGCCACAGTGCTCACTATCCGTGATGTGAAATTCCATCGAGTAGGAGCGTTTCTGGGCAACCTTGAAGAACCTGCAGACTCCAGAAATGATGTCCTCTTTGTGGATTTTGAAAAAAATGTGGCGAATCGAGAGAGTGATGCAAAAAAATTCTGCACTCAGGCAAGCATTTAGCCCCCTGTGACAGCACCAGATTCAGTCGGTGTGCATAGCAATGAACAAACATTGCACTGGGGGCTATTGCTTTCACTTTGGCCTGCAGACCATTGAGATCTGAAGCCATGACAGCAGCCCCATCATAGGTCTGTGCCACAAGCTTGTCCTTAAAATTGTAGCCCTGCATGTTCTCATTTAATATTTCAAAAACGGACTGGGCATCTCAACCCCCCCGAAACATCAAAAAATACAATAAAGCGCTCCTGAATTTTACCTGCACTATCCACATAGCGAACAATGACAGAGAGTTGGGCACGGCAGGATATATCAGTTGTTTCATCCACCTGCCATCCAAAAAAGGGAGCATCCTGAATTTCATCTCTGATCTGATCAGAAACGGTGGCTGCAAGAGCAGAGATCAAATCATTTTGAATAGTATGGGACATACCAGAAAACACAGTTGAGGACTCGAATTGTGTGGACAGGACAGAGTCATATTTAGCTAATGTTTCTGTGAACTCCCTGTAATTCCCCTTGTTGGACGATTCACTCTCATCATGTCCCCTAAATGACAGCTCCTGCTGGCCAAGCAAGGATGTCACATCAATAAGGCGGTTTAGGTAAGCCCTGTTTTGTTTGACTATTTCATTATGTTTAGCCACTTGAATGCGAGCACCTTCATTTATTGCTCAACCCTGATCCTGCCCATGCAACTTAATCTTGCACATGCACTCACATGTTCATTGCTCTTTTCATGTCTTTTATATGCCCTGTCAAAGTTAGACAGATCTCCAAACCCCACCTTTGACGAAACAACACATCTGTGAGATGGTTTCATCAAGAGGCATGGCCAGCAGTACATTTTATTTGTCACAGCACTTCCAGTCAGCCAGCTAACTTTGTCATACCAGGAGAGCTGAAAAGACCTGTTATTTTTCCCTATCTTTTGCACTAAATCAATCTTAGGTGTTGATCTGCCCTGCTGTTTAATTCTAAGTTTTTCCTCGTAAGGAACACTTTCAAATGGCTTCTCCAAAATCAGGTCGACAATATTAGCACCGTCTGCCATCGTGCGCAGTTTCACCCACGACGCTAGCCTAGCCTACTAACGTTATATGAATGAATGAATGAATGAAGGAATGAATGAATGAACAATCTAAAAAAAAATATTAAACTCTGTAAAACTGAAACAAGGAATGTGGTGTATAATTGTGTGAAATGTATGATGAAAATCAAGCAATTTCGCCAAGCAAATATCAAAGAAATAGGTTGCAGCAGTTTTTATTTCGACTGAACTTGAGAAATCCGCGATGGGACTGAGCGCGAATAGCTTCAGTGATTCCTTATAGTACAGAATCGCTGTCAGTCAAAAGGAGATGCAGTCTTTCGACAGGACCCTCCAATCATCACGCAGAAGCTCGGAGTCCGGGCCAGCCCACTCCCCATTCACCCTCAGAGACGCTGAGCGTCCGTGGGCGGGACATAATCGCAGCGTTTATCCAATGACCGTCTAGTTTCGAAGCACTGAAAAAAAACGTTCAAAGCAGCCCCATTGAAGTCAATGGACGCTGGGCTTCAATAGGGAAATGCACTGTGACGCTGCGGGAATGTATGAGAAGGAAATTGAGTCAGCCGACCTGCTATATGTAACTGATTCTGAACGAACTCGTCTTTGAGGTGAACGTTTTCTAACGCATTTTTAGTCAATAAAATGTTAATACAATAGTACATATTTGACCATTAATTTTGTGACATTATAAGGGAAGCCGAGCTTCCCTTGCAGTCTTAAAGAAATCGCCTCTGAAACCAAGGTAACCACACCCAAATTTATTCTCATAACTACACTTTTCAGATAGCATAAACGCACGTAATGATCAAGAATTCATTCAAACCCAAACGTGGGTTTTGAGTAAGTCATTCTTTCTGATATTTTTCTTGGTCTTCCAGATCTTGCTTTAACTTCCACTGTTCCTGATAACTGCCATTTCTTAATTATATTCGAACAGAGGATATTGGCATCTGAAAACGCTTTGCTATCTTTTTATAGCCTTCTCCTGCTTTGTGAGCGTCAACTATTTTCAGTTTCAGTTTTCTAGACCAGTCATTCCCAAACTGTGGTCCGCGGACCACTAGTGGTCCGTGAGGGTACTGCAGGTGGTCCGTGGAAAGGCAAAATAAAATAATATTTTACCTTCATTTTACCAGGAAATTCCCATAAAAAAAATTAAAAGAATATGTAGGCCTATATTGATATAACATTTGCATTAAATTGTCAAGTTATTGTGCGATTACTAAAATATGCCAGTGGTGTTCGGCCGTGACGTTCAATTTCAGTGTCGTTATGGATCGGTGGATAGCAACAGGTTCTCTGAAGAGAAAAGAGGCAGCCGTTGTGTGCAGTAAACTTTCTTTTAACAAGCCTGTTGCACACATGCCTGTTGATGTGATGACTAGTTATAGTAGTGCTAGTAAGCCTATATATTTAGAGGTGCGGATTAATTCAGGTAAGACTGTGTGTAGACATTTTATTATGTGGGTTATGAGGTGGTCCGCAAAATTTTTTGATTACAAATAGTGGTCCACACACACAAAAAGTTTGAAAAACCCTGTTCTAGACAACTGCTTAGAAGAACCTATGGTGCTGATTGTTGGGGCAAGGTCAGATGAGTCTGGGCATTTAAAACCTTTTGACATCACCTGGTCTATCCAGACGATGATTGAGAACAATCCATGACACTGTCAGGTCCTAGCTTGCCAAAGGGGGCAGTACAAGGTATTAACTCTGCAGGGTGCCCAAACTTTTGCAGACACCATTTTTTTGTTTTCTGTTATTTTGAAAGTGTAAATGATGGAAATAAAATCTAACTTTTTTTGACCAATTATAAGGATGTCTAATCTGTCATTTGATGCCTTTTGGAGATTTATCCATCTTTCTTGGCGTCTTTATGCACATTAATAAAAAATTTTACCTGGGGTGCCCAAACTTTCGATCCCCACTGTAAGCTTAATAAAATCTGACTTCAAAGGTATCCCATTTTACTGCCTATTTAAGTTAATCATCACATGTGGCCTCTTTAGCTCAACCGGTGCCATGTTGTAACTGTGTGCCAATGCCCTGGGTACAAAGCCTAGCTTTGGTCTCTGTACACTGAATATAATGCATTGCCAAACTCTATTAGACAGCATTTTTGTTAAGGTTTCTTTTTTTTTTTTTTTTTTTTTTTTTTAATAGTCTTTTAGTCTGAAGTATTGCATTTTTTGGCATTTATAATGCACATATAATGTGAAATGGAAGTGCCATTGCTAATGGATGTGCAATCAAGAATAAATACATGTTAATATTTTTTCAAACAGAAAATCCTATGTGTTGTATCTGTTTATTTAAACCATGTAACTGTCTCAGTTACTGTGGTCTTAATTACAACACTCACATAAAAACAACAGAATAATTGAATGACTATGTGGCTGATCCAAAAGGTTTCAGGACTGAGTATGCACCCTAAATCTACAGACAGCTTAATATGAGACTTTATTTACAGTACATATGCATTTTCTATCATGTGCAATAGTTTGTCTTAAATTTGGTCGCAGCTGTTCTTTAATGCCACCCGATCCAAACACACCCACTCAAAAGTAACTGTAGTTAGTGGGTAAGGTTGACAGTGAATAAGACAATGTACTGTATATATTATGACTTTAAAAGAGAATTTCTAAAATGACCCACCTCTCATTGAGGTTTTCATTTCTTGTACTGTATTTGCCTTTTTATTTTACAAAACTAGTGTGCTGGTGAGCGTTGTTGTCCAGAGCTCTAGGAATATTTTTATGACGTGATTCACTGAATGAAGCTCTAGGGGGAGCTGCGCAAATCTTACTTAGTTTTGCTTCAAATATACTTATCATTTAACAGATTTTTTTTGTGTTGTCTTTTATTCACACCCACTGGCTCCCCTGCCAAACCTATTTCTGGTTTCCAATAGCGGCTCACTACATACTAGGCTGCAGTCAGCCCCTAGCGCTAGTGCTTCATTACAATGAACTTTATTTTCAAATTAGAAAAACCTTAATGGGGACAGGCCAAACAGCCTCATATTAATCTGAAAATAGCAGCTCTACAAGAGGCAGTTTACTGTCTGTTTGATATAGGGTCTCTTAAAGGAGGTTAAGTTGTGTGTAGACTCACAGGATCGTCGTCGACCAGCAGCTTGGTGAGCTCGGGCACAGCTCTGGTGGCCAGCTCGGCGTCATCCTGGTAGTTTATGAGGTGGACTATAGCGATCTTGAGCAGCTGGGAGGGTTCGGCCAGACGCTGCACATTACTTTGCTGGGACAGGTCGGATTGGACAGGTTTGGCCGCCTCCCCCTCCACCAGTATCTCAGGAAACATAGCCACCCTGACTCTCTGAGCCCGCGTTAGAGAGCACTGAGGGTCTGATGATCAGAAGCACAACAATGGGACAAAGGGTTAATGTCTGTATAGATTCTCAGTCATCCAGGTCATTATCTATTTAAAAAGGTTAAAAGAAGATATCATATGGATATAGTTTTAAGAGTAGAATTTTATTTCTACTTTCAGGTAAAAGGATGCATTCCTTTTTTAAATCAAATTCATCAATGATCTCCATGTCCACTCTGAGGATGAGGCAGCCCCTGTGTTATCTGGCCTTCCATGCAGCAAAACAGACTCTTCTCTGTGTTTTAGCATGTTTCTAGACAAAATCGAAGAGTGCTTTTTTAATAATACTTGATAATTAATCATGTGGTAGCAAATTATTAGGCACAAGAGAAAAAAATCTACTTAAATATAAGTATACTTTATTATACTATATTCTGTAGCTGCAGTCTCAACAGACAACAACAGCAGGAACACAAGACAACAGGCCGCTGTTTTAGTCCGTACCTACGGATCTGAACTGTACACTTTGGACTCGCTCACCTGTGGGGCTGTCTATGTCCCCAGCTGGTTCCGCCCCTCTGCTCAAAGCAGGTATGCCCACTAAAGTGCTTTCTGAGAACTTCTTACTGCCGCTGTTGTGCCTGCTGCTCTCGTCGTCCTGGACTGTGGTGGCTCCTGATTGGATGCCTGAGTCGGAGGCGTAGTAGGTCTGCTGCCACTCTGTCACCTTTGCCACACTGTCAGCATTGGCCACTACACACAGCCACAGCAGGAATGAACATAAGCATAAAAACATTGAGCACTTCTTTTGTAACCAAATGATGTTGTATATGTCTTATAAACAGTGTAGTATAATGGAGTAGTGTAGTGGTTCTTACTTTGCAATGACATCATCTCGAAGGAGGGCTAACCCTCTCTGACCCCTGACCTGCAGAGAATGGGTTCATTAGACAGTACATTTATGGGGATTATTACAGTGATTTACAAGCAAATTTCTGATTCATATTTGTGAAATGGTTTTGACTTATTTTGATTTAAGCAGTTACATAAATAAATGTGCAGAAGTCTGATGGTGTAGGACTAACCCCTAGCTCTTCAGAAGGTGCCTAAGGCTTTTCCAGGGAGTGTTTTGCAACCTCAGGTGTTGAGCTACTCATATGCATGAAATAACTCAGAGGCATCACTCTGACACCTACATCCTTCCCTATATCGGGGGTCGGCAACCCGCGGCTCTAGAGCCGGATGCGGCTCTTAAGCGCCGCCCTAGCGGCTCCCTGGAGCTTTTTCAAAAAAAATAAATAAAAAAAAATAATAATAATATAATATAATTTTTGTACGATATAAATTATTAAACATTTTTAGCCTTTTTTAACGTTGTATGCCTATAATAAATATTTAATTTCAACATTTCTGTCAACAAAGATTTACGTCATAAACTGCTACACACGTGTCTGTCAGAGCGGCCTGATGCGGAAAAACAAACAAACCGGCGGGTGTGTCATGGGCCATGGATCCCAAGGGGAAAAAGAGAAAGATAGCTGAGGAGAACAGAGGATTTAACAGTTCTTGGACCGAATCATTTGTTTTCATTGTCAATGCGGAAGGATTGCCTGCATGTTTGCTTTGTAATGAGAAGTTGTCAAATAACAAAAAGAGTAATGTGGAAAGACATTTCCAGGGAAAGCATGCTACATTTGCAGCCAAGTACCCAGTTGGGAGTGAGAGAAAAAGTGCGGTTCCATTACTTTTGGAAAAATTAGAGGAGCGCAAAGATAAATTTAAGAAGTGGATTGCATCGCCAAACTCCACTACTGCTGCTAGTTTTGTCGCAACCCGGGAGATAATAAAGCGTGGGAAACCGTTCACAGATGGTGACTACATGAAGGATTCATTCATTAAAATTTCAGAGCACCTATTTTCGGACTTCAAAAACAAAACGGAGATAATACAGAAAATTAAAGACATGCCTCTCTCCGCAAAGACAGTGAAGGAAAGGGCCATTAAAATGGCAGGCAACATCACCAATCAGCAAATCAAGGACATTAATTCAGCTCCAGCATACTCAGTTGCCTGTGATGAGTCGTGTGATGTGATCGATATTGAACAGGCAGCGCTGTTATGCAGGTATGTTAACTCTGATGGGTTGATACTAAGGGGGTAATATAGACGCTTGCATTACCTTCATTATAAGACTTATATAAGACGTTTAATTTTTTTGCGGCTCAAGACAGATCTTTTTTTTTTTTTTTGGTCAATATGGCTCTTTCAAAATTTTGGGTTGCCGACCCCTGCCTATATCAACTCAGACACTTTAACCATCTGCTACAACCACCAATATCTCACAACCCAAGGATTTCACGTGCATTCCGATAAATGACATCTGTGTCGGTAGTAGGGCTCACCGTTTGGCATAAAGGGCCAATGTGCCTCACAATTCCACTTCACTCTTTATTCAGTAATAAATTCAATTGATGACCTTTTAGTTAAAAATATATAACAGCCAAAAAACTTACTGAGTGATAAAATGTAATAATAAAGAAATGTTAAATCAAATGATTTGTAATTTATTAATTTTCTACCACTTCCCAGCTGCATTGTGCCTGAGCCAGGCCTCTAGAAATGTCAAGCCAGATGCATTATCGTGCCAGTTCACCCAGGAAGAAGCTCCCTAGGCTCCTGAACCAATCATCCCACCTGCCTGCATGGTTGCAGCTGAATTGTGAAATTGAACGCCTCATTACGGAAGCACAGCTGACTCAACCTGACCCAGGTAATGGCCATCCTGGATTTCTTTTTGTTCCTGACAGTGCCAGGTCTAAGGTTTGGGACTGGATCCATTGTTCACATTTCTCCTGTCCTCTCACTCTCTTTCACTCCTAAAGCATTTTTTCTGGTGGCCTACTATTGACAAAGATATGTGTGCTTAGAACAACCCCCACAGACTTGAACGCTCACGTGGGCAGCGACAGTGACACCTAGAGGGGCGTGATTGGGAGGAACGGTCCCCCGGATCTGAACCCGAGCGGTGTTCTGTTATTGACTGTGCTAGTCAAAGCTTGTCCATAACGAACACCATGTTTAAGCATAAGGGTGTCCATCAGTGCACGTGGCACCAGAACACCCTAGGCCGGAGGTCGATGATCGACTTTGTAGTTGTTTCATCTGAACTCTGGCCAAATGTCTTGGACACTCGGGTGAAGAGAGGGGCAGAGCTGTCATTTGATCACCACCTGGTGGTGAGTTGGATCCGATGGCGGGGAAGAAAGCTGGACAGACTCAGCAGACCCAAATGTACTGTGAGGGTCAGTTTGGCCGAGTCCCCTGTCAGAGAAATTTTCAACTCCCACCTCCGGCAGAGCTTCGACCAGATTCCGAGGGAGACAGGAGACATTGAGTCCGAGTGGACCATGTTCTCCGCCTCCATTGTCAACACAGCCACTCGAAGCTGTGGCCGCAAAGTCTCCGGTGCCTGTCGTGGCGGCCATCCCCAAACCCGATACTGGACACGGAAGTAAAGGATGCTGTCATGCTGAAGAAGGAGACCTATCGAGCCTGGTTGGCCCGTGGGACTCCTGAGGCAGCTGATGGGTACCGGCAGGCCAAGCGGGCTGCAGCCCGGATAGTTGTGGAGGCAAAAACTCGGGTCTGGGAGGAGTTCGGTGAGGCCATGGAGAAGGACTATCGATCGACCTCGAAGAAATTCTGGAAAATCGTGCGGCGCCTCAGGAGGGGAAAGCAGTGCCCTGCCAACACTGTTTACAGTGGAGGTGGGAATCTGCTGACTTCAACTGGGGATATTGTTGGACTGTGGAAGGAATACTTCGAGGATCTCCCCAACCCCTCGAGGAAGCAGAGGCCAAGGGCTCAGAGGTGGACTCGTCCATCACCCAGGCCGAAGTCACTGAGGAAGTTGGGAAGCTCCTCGATGGCAAGGCAACAGCGGTGAATGAGATACACCGTGAGAACTTTAAGTCTCTGGATTTTGTGGAGCTGTCTTGGCTGACACGCCTCTACAACATCGCGTGGCATTTGGGGACAGTACCTCTGGACTGGCAGATGGTATTGGTGGTCCTTTTCAAGAAGGGGGACTGGAGGGTGTGTTCCAACTACAGAGCGATCACACTCCTCAGCCTCCCCGGGAAAGTCTATGCCAGGGTACTGGAGAGGAGAATGCAGCCGATAGTTGAACCTCGGATTTAAGAGGAACAATGCGGTTTTCGTCCCAGTCGTGGAACACTGGATCAGTTCTATACCCTCTCCAAAGTGCTGGAGGGTTTATGGGAGTTTGCCCAACCAGTCCACATGTGTTTTGTGGATCTGGTGAAGGCATTCGACTGTGTCCCTCATGGCACCCTGTTGGGGTGCTCTGGGAGTATGGGGTCTTGGGCCCTTTGCTAAAGGCTGTTCAGTCCCTGTACTGTTAAGTTATGTTTTATCTTCTGCGCATGTGCGAGGATCACCATTTTGGGGGTGAGCGCGGGTTTTTGGGAGTGCAGTTCAGTCTTGTATACGGAGCTGATGGAGTTGAATGTGTTTGAGCAGTAAAGAGTGTTATTGCTAAAAACAGTTGTGGTTATTGAATCAACATTGGTAGCAGAGGATGGCTGCTGCTGGAAATTACAAAAATCCCCCGCCGTTTGACGAGAAGACGGCGTACGAAAGTTGCAAAAATGAGGTTGAAATTTGGAGACGTGTCACCGACTTGGACAAAAAGAAACAAGCTTTGGCGGTTACCCTGTCACTAACGGGCAGAGCAAGGGAGAGTGCACTGGAAATTTCTGCTGAGGATTTAAATGCAGACACTGGAATGCAAACACTTATAACGAAATTGGACTCTGTGTTTTTAAAAGAAGAAAAAGATCGACAATATGAGGCGTACACGGAGTTCGACCGGATCACAAGAGAAAGTGCCGTTTCTGTGGTGGAATACATCGTCGAGTTCGAACAACAGGCTACGTAAGTTCAAAATGGAGCTCCCAGATGCCGTACTAGCCTTCAAGCTACTAGATACTGCCGGACTTACCGTTAAAGATAAACAGTTAGCGCTTACAGCTTGCCCCAGCATTTCTTTCGTTGATATGAAATCAGCCTTGAAAAGAATTTTTGAAGATAACGTTGCTTCACCACGAGAGGGCGACAGTGCACTGCAGAGCGCAGATAGTGACACTGCCTATTACACGAGATACTCAGGTAAACGGGGAAATAAGTTAAACACCACACAACAACCCCAAACCGTGGCTCAAGGCACAAACCCCATTGGTAAATATGGGAGAAGAACAAAATGTGCAATTTGCCAAAGCACTTATCACTGGGCAAAGGACTGTCCAAACAAAAAAGAACATGTAAGATTGACAAAAGATGAAGGACTTAAAGATAATGTTGAAGAATGCAACATCACTTTGTTTTCAAATGAATCCTTGTCTAACACAGAAATATTCATGGTGGAGGCTTTAGGTTCAGCTGTGATTGACACAGCCTGTACAAGAACAGTGTGTGGAGAAAAATGGCTTGATGATTATACAAGTGGGCTGCCACAGAGTGAGTTACTAAAAATAGATGACAAACAAAGTTCAAGACCTTTCAGATTTGGTGATGGCAAAGTTATTCACTCCACAAGGAAAGTCACCATTCCAGTTAAAATAGGACATACCAAGTGCAAAATAGAGACAGAAGTTGTTCCTGCAGATATACCAATGCTCTTAAGCAAGGCTTCATTGAAAAGAGCAAGTGCAGTTCTGGACATTGCAAATGACAAAGCAACCATGTTTAAACAACCTGTTAAGCTTGAACTGACATCTTCAGGACATTATTGTGTGAACTTAAGAGATGACGGTCATCTGGGTGAAAAGGAGACAAGTGAGAGCAAAACACAAAATGAAAATGAAATTCTTGCTGTGACAGAAAACATGACAACAAAAGAAAAGGAGAGAGTACTGTTGAAACTACACAGACAATTTGGACATGCTTCAGCTGATAGACTGCAAAAATTACTGGCCTGCTCAGGTAATCATGATGATGAAAGCAACACAATCCTCAAGAACATTGTTAAAAACTGTGATACATGTATCAGATACAGCAAGCCAAAACATAAGCCTGTAGTGGGTTTGCCTATGGCATCAGCCTATAATGAAACTGTGGCTGTGGACTTACATGAGCTTGAGCCAGGAGTATGGTATTTGCACGCTATTGACCACTTCACACGCTTCAGTACAGGGAGTATTGTCACCACAAAGAACCCAAAAGAGATAGTGAAGCACTTTATTCACTGCTGGATAAGTGTTCATGGTCCTCCATGCAGACTGTTTAGTGATAACGGAGGTGAATTTAACAATGAACCTCCTTGACTCATTCAATCTCAAGAAATCTGTCTCTGGCCCAACGCACGAAAAGGGTCACACACTAGACCTCGTGTTATCCTATGGTGTTTCTATCTCTGTGAATGAAATCCGTGCTACGTCTTTCTCTGATCACTCCCTAATTCTGTTCACAATGTCAGTTCCATTCTCAGGTGGTGCCCCTTGTGTCTCCAAGCGGTCTCGCAGACGCTTAACTCCTCGACTGCTGAGCAATTTTCAGCCGCCTTTAATGTCTCCCCTTTGTGTAGGCTGTCACTGAGCTATAGCTCTGAGTACTCTGCTGATGAGCTGCTTTCCATGTTCTCATCAGCTTGCACTGGCATTCTGGACTCTGTTGCTCCTTTCAAGGCCAAACGCAAAAAAGCTCATACTACACCATGGCTCAACGATGCTACATGTAACCTCAGACGTGCCTGTAGGCAGGCGGAGCGCAGGTGGCAGAAGGACCGCCTCCACGTGTCCCTCCAAATCCTCCGAAGTTGCTTGGCGGATTACCACCGAGCTGTAAAAACCGCCAAATCACAGTACATTTCCACCATGATCTCCAGAAACAGTCACAAACCTCAGGTTCTCTTCAATACATTAAATTCTCTCATAAATCCCAAAAACGGATCCCCTGTTTTGCCCTCACCAGCCCTCTGTGAAAGTTTTCAAAAATTCTTCATTGAGAAAATTGCAGCACTCAGGCCTTCCCATACCTCCACCCCCCCACTTCCCACTCCCCCACCCCTCCCTCAGCCAGCTGTCCTATTGCAGTTTGAGCCCATTACCCTATCCTCCCTTTCTGATGCAGTCAAATCAGAAATCTGGGGGTGATTTTTGATAGTGCCTTCAAGTTTGAGAAGCAGGTCAGTGCAGTAGTCAGGAAAAGCTTTTTTCATTTGAGAAATATAGCTAAGGCCAAAGCCTACCTGCCCCAGAGTGATCTAGAGAGAGTTATCCATGCTTTCATTTCCTCTCAACTGGACTACTGCAACGCTCTATACACTGGCATTAACCTTTCCCAGCTTCGCCGCCTGCAGTTGGTCCAGAACTCAGCCGCTCGACTCCTCACTTGCACAAAAAAGCGAGAACATATCACCCCGGTCCTCGCATCACTACACTGGCTTCCCATCCGCTACCGCGTTGATTTTAAACTGCTACTTATAGTCTTTAAATCCCTCCATGGTGTGGCCCCCACATACCTGTCTGAGCTTCTCCACCACCACATCCTCCAGAGCACTACGGTCAGCTGACCTACTGCTGCTGGAAGTGCCCAGGTCCAGGCTAAAAACCAAGGGGGACAGAGCCTTTGCAGTAGCAGCCCCAGACTCTGGAACTGCCTCCCCCTCCACATCCGTGCAGCCCAGTCTCTAAACATTTTTAAGTCTCTCTTGAAGACTCACCTCTTTTCTCTAGCCTTTGATTAGTGTCAAAGGCTAGAAAAAGGCCTACATTATTTTAACTCCTGTAGTTATTTGTATTGTTGCCCTTCTTCATTTTATTTTAATCTGTTTATATATTATGAATATTATTTCTTCTTTGTCTTCCTTTGTTTATTGCACTTAGCATTTTATTGTGAAGCACTTTGGTGTGGCTCAGCCATCTGTAAATGTGCTATATAAATAAATTTGACTTTGACTTTGACTTTGACTTTGAATGATGAAATTAAGGACATGGCTGAAAAGTTTAATATTGAAGTTAAAACAACTGCAGCATACAGTCCATGGAGTAATGGCCTTTTAGAAAGGCACAATCAGACCCTCACTGAAATTTTGCTGAAAGTGAAGAGGGACAGCAACTGTGACCGGAAGACAGCTTTAGATTGGGCATTAATGGCAAAGAACTCTCTGCACAATGTCCATGGTTACAGTCCCTACCAGTTAGTGTTTGGGCAGAACCCAAATCTACCCTCAGTCCTCACTGATAAGCCCCCTGCTATGGAAACAAGTAAGAGTACTTGGATAGCTAAACAAATCACAACACTACATGCAATGAGAAAAGCATTCACAAAAGCTGAATGCTCAGAGAGAATCAGAAGAGCGCTTCGTAAGCAACTGCGGCCCATTCATGACAAATATGAAACAGGGGGACAAAGTGTATTATAAGCGAGTAGATTGTAATGAGTGGAAAGGTCCAGGTGTGGTAATAGGCCAAGATGGTGTGGTGGTATTTGTTAGGCACGGCGGAACCTATGTTAGGGTGCATCAGTCTAGACTAAGAAAGGTGGATGATCCGCAAACAAAACTGGAGAAGACCGAAAGAGAACAAATGAAAACATATGAAAATTCTACAGTAACACCAGCAGCAGATCTCAGTGACACTGAAAGTGAAAATGGGGAAGTGACCCCAGCAAATGATGGACCTACTAATGCTGAAGATGACAGTGAACCTCATACATCAATGCTGCCGGGAGGAGATAATCTTGATCAATCGCAGATAACACAAACACACTCATCCATGAGCTGTGAAGGCCTAGGACTAAAAATTGGCCAAACGGTGAAATACATCGACAATCAAAGTGGATGAACCCACACTGGGAAAATCCTCAGCCGAGCAGGAAAGGCTACTGGAAAGCACAAGAACTGGTATAATTTGCAATACAGTGAGCCTGAGGAAATTGCTGGGACAACTGGATCAGTCGATCTTGGACAGATGGACAGTGTTCAGGCCATTCCATCTGAACATTCTCAGCTGAGCACTGACTACAATGCGGATGATATAATGATAGTACATGATGATCTCTTCATTGCTGCAAAAAATACCGAACTCAACACCTGGAAGAGAAATGACGTCTTTGAAGAAGTGAAAGATGAAGGGCAGAAGTGCATCTCCACGAGATGGGTGTGCACACTAAAAGAAACAACTGCTGGAGTTCTGCCTAAAGCTAGACTTGTTGCGAGAGGCTATGAAGAAACAAACACTCAAGACCTTCCCAAAGACTCACCTACTTGTAGTTCGGAGTCTCTAAAAATGATCATGGCAGTCATATGTCAGAAAAAATGGCATCTAAACTCCATGGACATTAAAGCAGCCTTTTTACAAGGTAAAAAGTTAACCAGAGACATTTACATTCGCCCACCAAAAGAAGCGCAGAGCAAAGAAATTATATGGAAGTTAAAAAAATGTGTTTATGGCCTAACAGATGCTTCTTTATTCTGGTATAATAGGGTGAAAGACACCATGCAACAACAGGGTGCTACAGTGTCAAAGGTAGATCCAGCTGTATTTTACTGGCTGGATGATTCCTGCAAAGTAATGGGAATTCTTGCATCTCACGTGGATGACTTTATTTGGGGTGGTACAGATGCATTCTCCACAAATATCATTCCTCAGTTGAAAGATGCCTTTCAAGTTGGACGGGAAGAGCATGATAGTTTCAACTATATTAGAATAGAAGTAGACTCTCTGGAGAATGAAATACATGTACAACAAGAAACGTACATAAAAAATCTGCAACCCATTCCATTGGACTCTACCAGAGCAACACAGCGTGAAGCTTCACTGACAGACGTTGAGATGGACATGCTGAAATCAAAGATTGGACAAATATTGTGGGTTGCCAGGCAAAGCAGACCTGACATAATGTGTGACATATCCATCTTGGCATCTAACACAAAACATGCTACTGTTCAGACCCTTCATTGTGCAAATAAACTCATCAGAAAAATTAAATCAGAAGAGGTCACCTTGAGGTTCCAGTACCTAGGGAAAGATAGTTCTATTAAATTAGTGGTGTACAGTGATTCCTCAATGGGAAACCTTTCAGATGGTGGGACACAAGGTGGACATTTCATCATTCTTATGGGGGAAAATGGAAAATTCTCACCTATATCCTGGCAGTCAAAACGAATCAGGAGAGTTGTACGGAGTACCTTAGCAGGAGAGACTTTGGCACTTGCAGATGGGATTGACAGTGCTGTTTTCCTCGCTACACTCTACTCTTTTTGATTGATGCTTTATTGTCATTACAAATGTACAAGTACACTGCAACGAAATTGAATTGGTGGTGCAACATATTACATTTATACATAGATAGACACACTAAGGTTGCAGACCACACCGGTGCAGCTGTATGGACAACGCTCCAAAGAAATGATGAAAATGAAATAAGGCATTGTACAGACATAACAGACATCAAAATATGCAGACATAACAGACAGGTAGTTATAACAACAGTAGCAGTTACAACATAAACAACAGTGGCAGTTCCAGCAGTTAGGATGGGGATGACAGCACACGTGGTCACTTGATGGAATTTTTCAGTGGCTTACATGAGGGAGAGGGGGCACGAGGGGTAGCATTAGAGTACAGGGTCAGACTGATGTAAAAGTGGCAAACTGTTGGTTTAGGCTGGTGTTAGGATAGAGTCCAAGGCCTCTGTGGGGCGATGAATAGGCAGTCTGTTGGAGTGAGAATCAGTGGCCTTGGCCTTGCTGGGAACGGAGAGTCTCAAGCGGATAAGATAAGACCCAGCTGCTGGCTAGGCTTCCAAGAGGGAGGGGGCACAGCAGAAATTTGTAATTTGTATATTTGATCTTCGGTAATTTGTCCTCGTGATCGATCGATCAGTTCTGGTCCTCAGCGTCAGTTTCGTGAATCCATGTCGTGGAGTAACCTTGATGTATCCTTGTATGTCCACAGTCCGTGCTGAGAGGTCTCGGGTCAGCTCCTCGGATTGCGCGTCTCTTTGATGTAGCCCTTTCAAACTTTCACCCACGTCATGGAAGCACTTTTTAATTTCAGTAGACAGCGGCTGGGTAGATTTGAAGGCAGCTGTCTTGCAAATTTTCCGATAGTTGAAGGCATTCCCCAGACCAATAAGGAGGAATCCAGCTATCATGAATCCAAACATATAAATGGGTTCCCCCAGAGCACCCTTCTTTTGTGAAAAAATAGTGTCAATAGCGCTCAGAGACCAGGTAATTAAATCCATATCGGTTCTTAGGAGTCCAGCAGGCAGTAAAGTCCAAGAAATAACAGAGAAAAATGACGAAAAATGACGACACGAGACAAGAGAAGCTTAAACTGATAGCAGAGAGCAGGGAGCAGAGGGAAAACACGTCCGCCTTGTCTGAAGAACAGAGTAGAAGATTACCACCAGATTACCACTGGTGACTGCTCATGCAAAAAACTTACCCATTGTGTGTATAACAGACAATCATTCTCTTCTTGATGCTCTCAAATCTACAAAATCTGTCACCGAAAAGAGACTGCGCCTAGAAATCAGCAGTATGAAGGAGCTCATACACTCTGGATTTGTTCAGCAGATCTTGTGGTCAGCCACCAAAGAGCAGCTAGCTAACTGCTTAACAAAAAAAGGAGCATCTGCACTTGGCCTTTTGAAAGCTCTGAGCACAGGCGTTTGCCAACATAAAGATTAAAGTGATTTTCTTAGGTTTAGTCAATGTTTAATCATTCAAACTAAATCTCTGTAAACTAGTTTTGCTTAAAAGAAAAAAAAGGGAGATTGTTAAGTTATGTTTTATCTTCTGCGCATGTGCGAGGATCACCATTTTGGGGGTGAGCGCGGGTTTTTGGGAGTGCAGTTCAGTCTTGTATACGGAGCCGATGGAGTTGAATGTGTTTGAGCAGTAAAGAGTGTTATTGCTAAAAACAGTTGTGGTTATTGAATCAACATGTACGACCGGAAAAGGAGCTTGGTTCGCATTGCCGACAGTAAGTAAGACCTGTTCCCAGTGCATGTTGGACTCCGGCAGGACTGCCCTTTGTCACCAGTCCTGTTCATTATCTTCATGGACAGGATTTCTAGGCGCAGCTAAGGCCTGGAAGGAGTCTGGTTTGGGGACCACAGGACCTCATCTCTGCTTTATGCAGATGTTGTCCTGTTGACTCCTTCAAGCCAGTGTGCACTGGGACAGTTTGCAGTGTAAAGCGGCTGCGATGAGGACCAGTACCTCCAAGTCTGAGACCATGGTTCTTAGTGGGAAGAGTGGCTGTCCCCCTTCAGGTTGGTGGAGAGCTCCTGGTGGAGGAGTTCAAGTATCTTGGGGTCTTGTTCATGAGTGAGGGCAGGATAGAGTGTGAAATTGACAGACAGATTGGTGCAGCTTCTGCAGTAATGCGGTCAATGTACCAGTCTGTCGTGATGAAGAAGGAGCTAAGCTGCAAGGCGAAGCTCTCGATTTACCGGTCGATCTACGTTCCTACCCTCACCTATGGTCATGAGCTTTGGGTCATGATCGAAAAAACAAGATCACGGATACAGGCGGCCGAAATGAGCTTTCTCCGCAGGGTGGCGGGGCGCTCCCTTAGAGATAAGGTGAGGAGCTCGGTCACTCGGGAGGAGCTCAAAGTAGAGCCGCTGCTCCTCCACATCGAGAGGAGCCAGCTGAGGTGGCTAGGGCATCTGTTTTGGATGCCTCCTGGACGTCTCCCTAGGGAGGTGTTCCGGGCATGTCCCACCGAGAGGAGACCTCGGGGAAGACCTAGGACACGCTGGAGGGACTTTGTCTCTCGGCTGGCCCGGGTATGCCTTGTGTCTGAGGAGAAGGAAGTCTGGGAGTCTCTGCTTAGACTGCTGCCCCCACGACCCAGCCCCGGATAAGCGGGAGAAAATAGATGGATGGAGAATGCGGATGGGCTTTTAACGTTATGAAGAAAAAAAAAAAGATTAGTCTGTTAATAAACAGTTATTCTGTTACATTTTATGTGACACGGGAGCGTGGCGATTAAAGATCTAAATATGTTTGATCTTTGATCCAAAATAAAAGCTGTTTTTGTTATTTTGCAAAACTATTTCATGTATTTATTAGAGGCCCTCAATATCAGTCTGGTTCCAACCTCACACAGTATGAAGGCAATAGGAATAACTGGGACACAAATAGGAGAATGAAAATGATCATGTTGTAAAAGGAAGAACCTGAACTATTAATACTAGATTAGATTAGATTCAACTTTATTGTCATTACACAAGTACAGGTACAAGGCAACGAAATGCAGTTTAGGTCTGACCAGAAGTGCAATAGCAGCAAGTGCAGGATATATACAATGGTTGCATACGTGCAGGATATGGAGATGTACAGGATTTACAGGTAATATGTACAATGAATATAAATATACAGATGGTTATTACTATAACAGGTGAGTGTGTGCCATAAATATAATTACAGGTGTCTCTTTCTATAAACAGCATTTACAGGTGAAAATGTACTATAAATGTAAATGTAATATACAGATGTCTCCAACTATAAACAGAATTTTACAGGTAGATGTACACAATTGTATGTTAGCTTAAGGTAAGCAGTAGATTTAAGGTAGTGCAATGAGCATGGACAGTGCAAATAAGTATGATGCGAAATGTAAACAGTTGGTACTGTATGAACAGTTGGTAGCTAAGGTGCAGTAGTGCAAGGGTAGTGGGATGGTGGGGGATGAGAGAGGAGAGTCTATGAGGGGAGTGGGATGGTGGGGGTAGAAGAGTCTATGGGGGTAGTGGGATGGTGGGGATGAGAGGAGAGTCTGTGAGGGAGTGGGATGGTGGGGGTAGAAGAGTCTATGAGGGTAGTGGGATGGTGGGGGTGAGAGGAGAGTCTGTGAGGGAGTGGCATGGTGGGGGTGAGAGAGGAGTCTATGAGAGGAGTGGGGTCAGCAAGGGTTAGAGTTCAGTAAAGAGACAGCTCTGGGGAAGAAACTGTTCTTTAGTCTGCTGGTTCTAGTCCGGAGGCACCTGAAACGCCTGCCGGAGGGGAGAAGGGAGAACAGTCTGTGGGCTGGGTGAGAGGAGTCCTTAAGGATGCTGCGAGCTCGACGCAGACAGCGTTTCCTCTGCATGTTCTCGATGGCAGGAAGTGGAGTCCCTGTGATGCGTTGGGCAGTTTTCACCACCCGCTGCAATGCCTTGCGCTCCGCGACAGAGCAGCACCCATACCATACTGTGACACAGTTCGTCAGGATGCTTTCTATTGCGCAGCGGTAGAAGTTCACCAGGATGGCCGAGGAGAGCTGGTTCTTCCTCAGTGTCCTCAGGAAGAAGAGTCGCTGGTGAGCCTTCTTGACCAGGCTGGAGGTGTTGGTTGTCCAGGTCATGTCAGCCGAGATGTGGGTCCCCAGGAACTTGAAGCTGGAGACACGCTCAACGTCCATTCCATTGATGTGGATGGTGTCGTGTGTGCCTCTTGACTCTTTCCTTGGCCAGGTCACGGGTTCTATCATCATCACTAAAAACATCACCCCCAATACCACCCAGGAGTACCACTGCTTCACCTCGGCCACTACCTAGAGTCCAATGCACCCCTTTCATACCCCCTCCACCTCCTCCCAGACAAGCTCTAAAAGCGTTGCCAAACAGATGCCCCTGCAAACAGATAAAGTCAGGTCATGCTCAAACGGACTTAAAACTTGCACTGTTCAATGTCAGGTCTTTGGGAAACAAATCTTTTTTAATTAATGATTTTATAACTTCAAATAAGCTTGATTTTATGTTTTTAACAGAAACATGGTTAGACAGCAGGACTGGAAATGCGGTCCTTATTGAATCCACCCCATCGAATTTCACATTTTTATCCAAAATGCGAGAAAACAAAAAGGGTGGTTTATGTGCCTTTCTTAGAGATAATATTCTTATCCAGAAGCTATCACTTGTTGATGAGTTTTCATCATTTGGGTATGTGTCATTCAAAATGGAGTTGAGGCTTTCTCCATCTGTATTATATGTAGTTCTTTACAAACCACCCCAAAAATGTCATGATTTTATTGATGTTTTCACTGAAATGCTTCCGGTTATCTGCACAGAATCTGAACAAATAGTCATATCAGGTAATTTTATAATAATAGTACTGATATCATGCGACTGGAGGCCTACCTCATTTCAATAAAATCATGAATGTCTCAAAACTTCCTCCATCTAAACTCGGATAAAATGGAGCTCTTGGTCCTGCCAGTCATCGGCCATGTTCAACCGTCTTACTGTCTCGATCATCAACTGCATTTTGGAGCACGGCACCACTGTGAGGAACCTCGGTTTTATTTTAGACCCCACACTTTCTCTTCAGCAGCACATAAGTGAGGTCACTAAACTTTTCACTTGAGGCTCCTCTTATTCATGCCTTTCTCACATCCAGGCTGGACTATTGCAATATGTTTTTCTCTGCCGAGGAAAAATACTCACAGACTACAAATAATCAAAAATACAGCCGCCAGACTTTCAACTTAGACCATGAAGTCCAATCATATTACTCCAGTCCTGGCTTCATTATACTGGTTTCTTATTGATAATAGAGCTGATTTCAAAGTTCTGCTGTTAACATATAAAATACTTTGTATTACCTATCTGACCTCATCACCACGTATACTCCAGCTCATACCCTTCGCTCTCAGGACGCTGTCTTCCTTCAACTTCCTTAAAATTAAGAAGGAGTCTGCTGGCAACAGAGCCTTTTTTATAGAGCCCTTTTTTATGGAATGGGCTCCCGGTGGAAGTGCGGCGAGCTGACTCTGTTGAGGCTTTCAAAAGCAAACTCAAAACCTACAACCCCGATTCCAAATGCAATGCAATGATGTGAAAGTTTTAATTTTCAATATTTTATTCAAATACAACATAGATAACATATTGAATGTTGAAAGTGAGACATTTTGAAATGTTATGCCAGATATTGGCTCATTTTAGATTTCATGAGAGCTACACATTCCAAAAAAGTTGGGACAGGTAGCAAAAAGTGGCCGGAAAGGTTAACTGTACAAATAAGTGATCTTTAGGCCCTTAGACGGCACTGCATCACAAACATGAATGCTACTGTAATGGAAATGTAATGTTTTCTCTGGGCCAAAGCTCATTTAAAATGGACTGTGGCAAAGTGGAAAACTGTTCTGTGTCAGACAAATCAAAATTTGTTCTCAAAAAGTTCAAAAAGTTCTTTTTAGAAAACTGGGACGCCATGTTGTCTGGAATAAAGAGGACAAGGACAAACCAAGTTGTTATGAGTGCTCAGTTCAGAAGCCTACATCTCTGATGGTATGGGGTTGCATGAGTGTGTGTGGCATGCCATATGTGGAAAGGCACCATCAACGTTGAAAGGTATAAGTTCTAGAACAACATATGCTCCCATCCAGATATTGTCTCTTTCAGGGACATATAACATAACTCTCGACCTTGACCTAACTTCTCCAGACACTGCAATTGTTTTACCGCTGGTCACTTTCCGACGCAACCTGCGTACACTCAGTCCCTCCCGTTTTTCCTCTGCTGTCTCTTCTGCGCTCCCCTCTTCTGAGGAGCTCTCTCTTTTAAACACAAACAACGCCACCGACACTCTGTGCTCCACGCTTACATCCTGCTTGGACAACTTATGCCCTCTTACGTCTAGACCAGCCCGTACATCCTCGTCTGCCCCCTGGTTATCCGATGTTTTATGCGAGCACACTTTACGCGCCAGCCTCCGGTCAGCTGAGAGAAAATGGCCAAGTCAAAAGATCCTACCTAAACTCTGTATCTACCAGTCTCTCCTCTCTACTTTCTCTGCTGATGTCACCTCTGCAAAAACTGTCTACTACCATTCTAGGTTAATCAACTCACCTGACCTGCGCACTCTCTTTAAAACCTTTTCTGCCCTCCTTTGTACGCCTGCTCCCCCACCTTCATCGGATTTAACAGCTGATGATTTTGCATCTTTCTTTGTAAAGAAAACGACCGCCATCAGCAGTCAGTTCTCTGCTCCTCCACCTGTCGAACTCATCCACATCTCTGATATGTGTTTGCTCCCTTCTTTTTCTCCTCTAACTGAAGCAGATGTTTCCAAGGTCATTAGTTCTAACCACCCTACTACCTGCCCACTGGATCCCATCCCCACACATCTCCTTCAGGCCATCTCTCCATCTGATTTTACCCACATCATCAACTCATCTCTCTGGGTCATTCCCAAAAGCTTTCAAAGAGGCCTGCATGACACCACTACTGAAGAAACCCACTCTTAACCCTACACTGTTAGAAAACTACTGGTTTCCCTCCTTCCCTTCATTGCCAAAGCCCTGGAGCGAGTTGTGTTTACTCAGCTCTCATACTTTCTGACACGAAACAACCTCCTGGACCAGAACCAGTCTGGGTTCAAAAGCGGACACTCCACCGAAACTGCGCTGCTCTCAGTCATCAAAGCCCTGAGACTGGCAAAGGCAACATCCAAGTCATCTGTACTCATCTTACTGGATCTGTCCGCTGCTTTTGACACTGTTAATCATCACATCCTCCTGTCTTCTCTCAGGGCGATGGGTGTCTCTGGAATGGCGTTGCAATGGTTCAAGTCTTACCTCTCGCATAGGTCATTCAGAGTATCCTGGAGAAACAAGGTCTCTGAGTCCCAACATCTCAATACAGGGGTGCCACAGGGCTCAGTGCTTGGACCTCTACTCTTTTCCATATACATGACATCCCTTGGCTCTGTCATCCAGAAGCATGGCTTTTCCTATCACTGCTGCAGATGACACTCAACTCCACCTGTCATTTCAACCTGACGATCCGACGGTCTCTGCTTGCGTCTCGGCATGTCTGAGTGACATCTCACTTTGGATGAAGGACCATCACCTGCAGCTGAACCTTGCAAAAACAGAACTGCTTGTGATTCCGGCCAACCCAGGGACCTGTCATAACCTCTCCATTCAACTAGGCCCATCAACCATTACACCGTCCAGCACTGCCAGAAATCTGGGAGTGGTAATTGATGATCAGCTAAACTTCACAAGTCATGTCGCCAGCACCACCCCTGTAGATTCATCCTCTACAACATTAGGAAAATTAGACCTTTTCATATCAGAGCACTCTACGCAAATTCTAGTCCAGGCTCTTGTCTTGTCCAAACTGGATTATTGCAATGCTCTACTGGCTGGACACCCTGCCTGCACAACCAAACCTCTGCAGCTGATCCAGAATGCAGCGGCAAGAGTGGACCCTCATATCTTCACTCACTAATACAGACCTACGTTCCTACCAGATCCCTGCGCTCTGCAAATGAACAACGTCTGGTGGTACCGTCCCAAAAAGGTAAAAAAAATCACTATCACGTACCTTCTCTGGATCCATTCCACTTTACTGAAATGACCAGCCTGCAGTACATTTGTTGCATTATAAAGAGGAAGATGCGACAAAGAAGACCAAAGACGGTTGAGCAGCTAGAAGCCTGTATTAGACAAGAATGGGACAACATTCCTATTCCTAAGCTTGAGCAACTTGTCTCCTCAGTCCCCAGACGTTTGCAGACTGTTATAAAAAGAAGAAGGGATGTCATCTACTGGGTCGGCAGTGGCTCAGTGGTAGAGTGGTCGTCCTTCAACCGGAAGGTAGGGTGTTCGAATCCCGTTTCCCCCCACACTTCATACTTTTGTTGTGTTCTTGGGCAAGACACTTAACCCACCTTGCCTTGTATGAATGTGTAAGAATGTGAATGTATTTGGTGATGGTCGGAGAGTCCGTAGGCGCGGAATGGCTGCCACGTCTCTGTCAATCTGCCACTGAGACACATGTACTCGGAGGATTGCATTTCGTGCTTTAAAGCGTAAACTTCACGGTAATTTCAAATAACCGGGCCTGTGCTACTGCTGGGGCCTGCTACACCACCTTGTAATTTAGAGTTAAAGGTCTCCACAATCCCTGGTTTTCTTGGGAGCTGTCTGAACCTTTGAAAATAATAGATTATGCTTGGGCTAAGGCAAGAAAAACAAAGTACTGGCTGGAGATTTGAGATGACTCAGGAATCGCTGCACCCCCCTGTTTAAAACAAGGGGTGCGATTTAGGTGGTCACGCATTCCACCCAACATAGTAGATTTCCTGTTGAGTTTACGGTATGGCAGTAATAAACTTTTCTGTTTGCCCTGAGGTGTCCTATGGATGTACCAAGTTTTGTATTTCTACATTTGAAATGAAAAAAATTACTATCACTTTCCATAGGCCCAATGTATTTTCATTTTCCAGGGGTCGCCACTGAGTCATTTTTCATTTGTTTTCCTCGGGGACTTCAAATACATACATTTTTTGTCGGGCTTGAATTTTGGGGCCAATAAATTTGACTTTTAGTTGTACGTTTACTGGGTCAAATTGAGGATCATTTTATAGAAAAATTATAATTAAAAAAATTTCATGTCTCCATGACAAACTAAATTCTTGGGTCCCATTATAAGTTTGTAGGGGGCGCTGGAGAGCCATTTCTAAAGATAACCCTTTTATTTACATATTTTTGTGTTCAGGTCATGAATGTGCACAAACGCCTTTTTGGGTCCAACTCGATCCGAGAAGGCGTTTGAGAGTTAAGAGACGTTTTATTTTCACAAAAATGGCCACCTCGTTACAGGCTTGCCACACCCATACCCGATAAGATATCATAAACAAAGTCACAACTTTGGTTGGCACATGTGTCTAGATTGGGGGGGCGGCAGTGGCTCAGTGGTAGAGCGGTCATCCTTCAACCGGAAGGTAGTGGGTTCGATTCCCGCTCTCCCCACAATTCATACTGTCATTGTATCCTTGGGCAAGACACTTAACCCACCTTGCCTCGTATGAATGTGTAAGAATGTTGAGTGAATGTATGTGGTGATGGTCGGAGAGGCCGTAGGCGCAAAATGGCTGCCACGTCTCTGTCAGTCTGCCCCAGGGCATCTGTGGCTACAGTTGTAGCTTACCATCACCAGTGTGACTGTGTATGAATGAATAATGGACGGACTGTAAGCGCTTTGAGTCCCTTGGTCCCTCGGGAGAAAAGCGCAATATAAATCCAAGCCATTATTATTATTATTATTATTAGATGAAACTCACCAAATTTGGGGCCATTTAGATTAAAACACAATGATTTGCATCTTTTTGCGCAAGGGGTGCGATTTCAGTGGCCGCGCGTTTCACCCCACATGGCGGACCTCCTGTTGAGTTTAGGGTGTTGCTGTCATTGACTTTTCTGTTTGCCCTGAGGTGTCCTATGGATGTACCAAGTAATGTAAAGGAAAAATTTACTTTAATTTTCCATAGGCCCAATGCATTTTGACTTTTCTAGGGGTAGCCACTGAGTCATTTTTCATATTTTTTTTTCGGGGACTTCAAATACATAAATTTTTCGCCGGGCTTGAAGTCTGGGACCAATAAAAATGACTTTTCGTGCATGTTTACTGGGTCAAATTTAGGATCATTTTGCAGAAAAAAGGCTCGGGCCTAATAATATTCTGAATAAAATGTTAAAATTTGAAACTTCCACATCTTTGCATTCTGTTTTTATTCACAATTTGAACAGTGTTCCAACTTTTTTGGAACCGGGTTTGTACTAGTAAAAGTAGTTTTTAGCAATTTTTCTTTTCTATCTCCTCCTAGGGTAGATGCAAACCTCTGACCTGCTGGGTGATTGTGTACCCTGCAGAACAAATCTTCAGTAGCCTTGGACTGATCATCAGGTCCCAAAGCTCTCTCCAGCTTTAAATGGTGTAGCTCCTTCTTAACCTGAGATGGATGGAGAGTTATAATGGGTAGCTCCCATTGATGCAAGAGGGAGAGAAATCTGCAGGGTTAAGAATAGGGGTGTGTTGGTGAAAAGAACAGGTTGAGGGGTGAGTGGAGGAGAGGGAGCAGCAGCAGTCAGCGACCCAGCTGAACAGGTCTGAGATGGTGTGGAGCTGTCAAATCTGTTAAACGTGTTTAAGCAATAGTATGTACTATGTCACAGAACACTCCCTTATAAGTAGACAGAGGAATGTAAATACAGTAATAATGGCCATCAACACTCTGAACTCACTCAGCTTGGCTGACAACTTGGGGCCGCTAGTTGTCAGCCTAAGACATGTCGAACATAAAAGGCTAATCCCCCTATACAGTTCCTGACTCCTGACAAACGTCTCCAGCTACTCCAGTTTGTTTTGTTGAACAACAAACATTTCCCATAGTGATGATAGATGGCAGGGCTGGTCTAAAAGTCTATCTGTCCGCCTCTTATTTTTCTTAACTCTGCCACGAGTTCCTCGAGGCCTCCTCTGAAAAAGTTCTTCCGGTATCTCATGGAAAATCCCAAATTTAGAGGCAGATGCCAGATCCAACCAGTGTACACACGTATTATTCCCCCTTGGTCGCATTCCTCTGCATTTTCTTCCGCTATATTGCACGTATTGACAAGAAGTCCACTACTACTAGATATAATTGTAACACGGGTGTCAAAACCCTGTTGACTGCATCCTCTTGCCGTTTTTACTCTTTGGTTACGGGTCTTAGGTCACGTGGTCAAGACCGACCAATTATCTCCCTTTATTAAGCCCTACCCGGAAGCTACCGGGAGATGCGAGAGACACGAGAGGAAACATTTGCTGCTGGTAGGTTTTACTTCGGTTCATGACTTTTTGTTATACAAAGCTATGAAAATAAATGTATATGTTAACTCGTAGGAGCCAACTGCCGTTGCCTAAACACCGCGAATAAGCCGAGCATTTAATACGGAAAACCGGAAATGGTGAGTGAGACTGTAGAGCTAGCATGTTGTATTGTGAATGGGTTAGCATAGCAGCCGTTCCCATTGTTTTATATGGGTCCGGTTAGCATTTCTCATTTATGCCAAGTTTCTACACGTTTATCTTTTACAATATTGTTGTCAATTGCACTTTTAAAGTATTGCTGCTGTATTGAATGACTTTAGTCCTGGAAATTAATTATATTAATCATGTTGCTGATTAATATAAATTATTGATTGAACATTTCAAGTATATTGTACGATTTCTGACTTTATACATGTGAAAAGTATTTATAATACAACTTGTATTGTTACGATTTTTAATTGTGTACACATAGATTATTAAAATGCATGGTCCTGTTCTCTGCACAGGCCAGGTTTTATGATGGCGAGCTAAGATAGGCTTTCTAGCCCATGGAATGGAAAAGAGAACCTGAACCAACACATCTGAGGAGATTCCTACACGGAACCCCGACAGCCTGCTCTGTCTGGGCTGGTAGGAGGCTCCAGTAGCCGACGTTTATTCTTTTGCACACTTAAGCACCTACTCCGCTACGACCCATTGTTTTTCCCCCCACTCACGTATCACGGACACATCCCTTTGAACTTTGTTGTGGGTCGTAGGAGTTGGGTTGCTGAGTGCAATGGACTGTCCAATTGTGTTTAAATCTGTTGCAAATCTGAGTGGTTCAGATGAATTGTGTGGACATTATCATAATTTTACATGATTGAGACATTGTAAATATGGGAGTCTGCTCTCACTGAATGGCCATTCCTTATTCTTTATTCTTTATTCATTGTGTTGTTGTATGTTATTGTTATATTAAATAATACAAGGTACCATCTAAAAGCTAAAAGCAGTCTCTTGCCTCCTCTCTCCCTGAGCCGTACTTATTCTTCTGACTTAGCCCTTTAAAGAGATACTATCAGTATTGTTTTCTTACGTTGTCTTTATATACCTAAACAAATATTTAAAACCGGTTATGCAACGTACATGCTACATAATACTTTTAAAATATTTAATCAAGAGAGCTAAAAACACCACACATTACACACTACTGCTGCACACAACAGGCTGCTGCCTCACCGGCGCAATCTTCAATGCATCTTTTGACCTCACCCCAGGGCAATAAAATGATGGTTACATCCGGGCTTTTCTGTTGTTACTGCAGAGTAAAACAATAGTTTTCAGATAGCATAAACGGACGTAAACCCCCCCCGACTTGTCGTGTAGTAAAGACTTTTCTAGAGACCAGAGCCATCTTTTGTATCAGGCTGCAAACAAAACAAAATTTCTCCTTATATTTCCGCTTTTGTAGCCTGCCCTCAGAAGTATATCTCTGTATGGTGGCACCCCTACTCAAGGCCCTTTTAAGGGGTTCCATTAGAGAGGCTTGTTTGCTGCAGGCCAAATCTCAGAATGCAACAGCATTTCTCTCACACCGGCTGCCGCCACACTATCTGATGCTGGTGAGTACTGGTAAACTAGTTACAGTTACAGTTACAGAGAATGCCACAGAACATCTAAATGCATCACCCACACATATCCCATTTTACTTATTTTATTAATACATTCCATATGTGCAGTTTATTTTTTCAGCTGTTATTTCCTACAGCTATATTTTATATTGTTTTTCATGTTTCGCAAAGGACACATAAAGCTTGAACATATTACTATCAGCATTAAGTGTTCTGATTGTATTGTTATTCGTTATTGTTATATCGTTATTGTTGTTTTCCCAAAAAGACAGGATGGCAGAGGTTGTCACTGCCACCACCTTTTCAGAAAGTTTGTTAATGTCACAACACACATAATGTGTTGGGCAGTAACGTGTTACGAAGCAACGCATTACTGTAACTAAGTAATGTAATGCGTTCATTTTCAAAACTATTAATTATATTGCAGTTACTAGTCTTAGTGAGTAATCGTTGCTCTTGCGATACATTTTTTAAGCTTTTTTTCTACATTTTGGAAAACGCAATGAGTCGCAAATAAATGATGTGTGTTGTTGAATAAGCGCTGCAGCACGCTTAAGCACGTCATCTGTCTGAAACATACATCATATCAAAGTGCCAAAACAAAATAAAAACAAGGCAATTTTATTTATATAGCACAATTCATACACTGGGTAACTCAAAGTGCATGAAGCATACGTTCTCTAGGTGGAAACATAGTCATTATTTTGAGTTTATTGCAAAACGTTATAAACGGCAAAAAATGTGTTTCTTTACTTTAACAACCGTAAGTGCAAATGATCTGAATAGACTGGATATAATGTTGAGAAAATGCTTCCCATTAACTTTCTTACTGTATAATTTATTGTTAAGCCCTTCTTCTTTTTTAATACTGTTACTAATCATTCAAACAAGCCTATACTTTCTTTTATCTAAGGAGGTGGCTTACGAGACTGGTGGCCATCATTCAATAATCAGCAGAAAGGAATATTGCATTCAGAGGGATAACATGCACCAAAGTGCTGTACAGGCTATTTAGGACCTCAAAAACTAAAATTAAAATTTGAAAATGGATCCTGTGAATGGCAGAAAGCCGGTGGAGTGTCGCCAGAACAGGAGTGATGTGCTTATGCTTCTTGGTGCCAGTCGGCAGATGTGCAGCTGCATTTTGAACCATCTGCAGACGGTGTAACGAGGTCTGGCCCAGGCCAATGTAGAGCATGTTACAATAGTCCAGCTTTGAAAAAATAAACAAATGTATGACACCCTCAAAGTCATGTTGTGGCAGATAAGGCTTGACCTTGGCAAGAAGCCTCAGCTGAAAGATATTTTTTTAGCTACCTGCTTAAGCTATAAACTAAAAAAATAAGCAATTTTTTTTACCACTGAGCTGATTTGTTTCTCCATCTTAAAAACAAAAGGATAATCAAAAGCACATACAAAACCAAAGGTACTGTCTAAACAGTCTAAAATGTCAGCGTTTCCATGTAAATGAATTTCCATTCTTTGATTGTTTAGGTGGAGGAAATTCAGGTCTAACCAGCCTTAATGTTTTAAAGGCAGCTTTTGTTTTTAAGGAGTGCAAAGAGCACAATTTTATGTTTCTTAAAAATAGACCCTAAAGGTAGCAAATAAATGGCACCTGTTTGAACTCGTTATCTGTATAAAAGATACCTGTCCAAAATCTCGTGAGCCATTCATTCCTACTCAACACCCCTATTCTGGTGAATTGGGCTCTTCTGGGTTTTTTTTGTTAAAATGTGAAATTGTTTTTGAACTGCAGCCACAAACATATAGTTCGGAAAAAAAAACGTATTCCCTACATAATAGGATTACTGACGGGAGAAGCTTTGGAGTAAGAAACTGCAGTTTGGAGGAAGAAGTCTCCAATTTGTCAATCATACTCGCTATTCACTGAGGAAATAAAGCGTATCTTTGATCACCCCATTCAGAATAAGGAAACGAGTCAACTTTTGTTCTCCTTAACACAAGGGCAAGATTCTGTTGCTCGATATGCTCTCAGGTTCCGGATTATAGCTGCAGAGAGTTGGTGGAGTCAGATTGCGCTTCAGGGAGCGTTCTTTCATGGCTTGCAGGAACAACTCAAAGACGAACTGGCAGCCAGAGACGAATGCCCAGTTTTGGAGGCACTAATATCTTTGTCTATTCGCCTTGACAATCAAATGATAGCCAGATGTCATGAGAAAAGGTTCCTAACTCACGCACCCACTATAATCTTTATCCATCTACTCACCTAGAACTAGAACCACAAAGTGCTCCGGATACTCCGGATACTCCTCTGAAAAGGCTATGCAGCTTTGACATCTTCGTTTGGATTCAGCAGAACGTCAGCGTCGCAAGACATCCAATCTGTGTTTGTACTGTGGAGCTTCAGACCATCTCCGGAACCACTGTCAACTGCGGCCAAAAGATGGGACTCATCAGTAGGTAAGGAGTCGCTAATGAGTCATACTACAGTCACCATCAGAACTACCATTCCTGAACCTCTATCTCAAGTTTTTTTAGTTTCTGCTGCAGATTTAGTTCATTTTTTGGCCAAAAGAGCGAGATGCCGCAGACGAGGGAAACGAGCAGGGGCTTTGGTACGCTTACGGAGACGCGGCGTGCGTACGGCCTTACCAGCAATTTTCCTCTCTAACGTTCGCTCACTCAGTAACAAAACGGACGAACTGGCGCTGCTGATGAGAAGAAACAGACTTTTCTTCTTTTTCTGTTTTGTGCTTCACGGAGACACGGCTCAGCGAGTCCATCCCGGACTGCGCACTTCACCTGGAGGGATTTCAGCTCCGTCGCGCCGACAGACAAAGGGGTCTCTCCGGGGAAAATTCAAAGGGTGGAGGAGTCTGTTTCTTTATCAAGAACGCCTGGTGCTCCGATGTAACAGTCATCTCCAAACACTGCTCTCCTGCTCTGGAATTTCTCTTCATTAACTGCAAACCATTCTACTCTCCACGAGAGTTTGCCTCATTCATTCTGACCGCTGTTTACATTCCACCGAGCACCAACGTGCAGGAGGCACAGCCCACACTCGCAGACCAGGTACTGAGTGTGGAGCGGACCTTTCCGGACTCATTGCTTATTATTCTTGGGGATTTTAACAAGAGCCACGAACTACCAAAGTACAGACAGTTTATTAAATGCCCAACCAGAGAGCAGAACACGCTGGATCATTGTTACACTACTGTCAGTAACGCCTTTCGCGCCGTGGCCCACGCCTCCCAGGGCTCTTCAGATCACGCCATGATTCACCTGATCCCCACATACAGACAGAGGCTGAAGCTCTCCAAACCTGTAGTGAGGACTACTAAGAGGTGGACTAGCGAGGCAGTAGAGGAGCTACGCACGTGTTTGGACACTACTGACTGGGAGGTGTTTAGAGCTGCTAAGATAGTTTGGATGAGTACACAGACACTGTAACATCATACATTCGATACTGTGAGGACAGCATTATACCAACACGCACCAAAGTGACTTTTAATAATGACAAACCCTGGTTCACACCCAAAATGAGAAAGCTAAGGCAGCAAAAGGAAGCATCCCATAGAGTTGGAGATTGGGGCAGCTACAGGCGGGTAAAGTGTGGATTTAGCAGGGAGGTGTCAGGAGCTAGATCTAAATACAATACACGTCTGCAGCAGCAGTTCTCTGTTAACAACTCTGCTTCTGTGTGGAGGGGGCTCCAGCTTCTTAGAAACTACAAGCCTAGAGCCCCCCGAGCTGCTGACGATCAGAAACTGGCTGATCAGCTCAACTCACATTATGCACGGTTTCAAACTTCAAACCCCTCCCCCACCCCAATCACTACAGTGGACACTTCAGCCAGCCCCAACCTGGTCAACTACCCCTCCCCCACTGCCCTTTCAGTTCTGGAACAGGGCGTGCGGAAGCAGTTCTGGAGACAAAATACCCGCAAAGCACCCGGTCCAGACGGTGTCTCCCCCACCATCCTGAGACACTGTGCTGATGAGCTAACTCCTGTCTTCACAGACATTTTTAACACCTCTCTCACCTCTGGAGTCTTGCCAGGTCCCAGCATGCTTCAAGTCCTCCACCATCGTCCCTGTCCCCAAGAAGCCCCGGATCACAGGACTTAATGACTACAGGCCAGTGGCGCTGACATCTGTAGTGATGAAGTCATTTGAGCGCCTGGTTTTGTCCCACCTCAAGTCCATCACCTCCTCCCTCCTGGACCCCTGCAGTTTGCCTACAGAGCCAACAGATCTGTAGTCGACGCCATCAACCTGGCCCTCCACTTCATCCTGCAGCACCTGGACTCCCCGGGAACCTACACCAGGATCCTGTTTGTGGACTTCAGCTCTGCATTCAACACCATCCTCCCTGCTCTGCTCCAGGACAAGCTCTCCCAGCTCAACGTGCCTGACTCCACCTGCAGGTGGATCACTGACTTCCTGACGGACCGGAGGCAGTGCGTGCGGCTGGGGAAGAATGTCTCGGACACTCTCACCATCAGCACAGGAGCTCCACAGGGCTGTGTACTTTCTCCTCTTCTCTTCTCCCTGTACACCAACTGCTGCACCTCCAGCCATGATTCCATCATACTGATTAAGTTTGCGGATGACACCACCCTCATTGGGCTCATCTCGGATGACGATGAGTCTGCCTACAGGAGGGAGGTGGACCGGCTGGTGTCCTGGTGCAGTGGCAACAACATTTACATTTACATTTAGTCATTTAGCAGACGCTTTTATCCAAAGCGACTTACAAGTGAGGATAACAATGGAAGCAATTTTAACAACAAAAAGTTGTTACAAAGGTAACAAAAAAGCATAAGTGCACAAAAACTAGTCAGTTTAAACCCAGCGCAGTATACAATGCTAAGGATAAGAGAATTTTTTTTTTTAACGAAAGGAATCGACAACCTGGAGCTCAACGCCTAGAAGACAGTGGAGATGATCGTGGACTTCAGGGAGGTCACAACCCCCCTGCCCCCCCCCCCCCCTCGCCCTGACAGACCTCCCCATCACCACCGTAGACTCCTTCCGCTTCCCCGGTACCACCCTCACTCAGGACCTCAAGTGGGAGCCCACCATCGGCTCCATCATCAAGAAAGCCCAGCAGAGTACTTCCTGCGACAGCTGAGGAAAGCCAAGCTGCCAGTGCAGATGATGTGCAGTTCTACACGGCCATCATTGAGTCCATCCTCACCTCCTCCATCACCGCGTGGTACGCTGGAGCTACAGCTAGGGACAAACAAAGACTGCAGCGCATTGTGCGCTCTGCAGAGAAGGTGATCGGCTGCAGCCTTCCATCACTCCAGGACCTGTATGTCTCCAGGACTCGGGGACGAGCAGGTCGGATCACAGCCGACCCTTCTCACCCTGGACATAGACTATTTGAGTCACTCCCCTCGGGCAGGAGACTACGGTCCATTCGGACCAGAACCTCCCGCCATAAGAACAGTTTCTTTCCCTCTGCCATTGGACTCTTTAACACTTCATAACACTTGTCACTTTAACACTTCATAACACTTGTCACTTTATTAAGCACATAAATCAAGAACTATCCATTGCAATGCAAATTTTGCACCATATCCAACAAACTGTAAATTGTGTGTATACATTCAAGTTTTAGTCTGTATATTTTTATTTATCGGTTGACGGTCGACTCATAGCAAATGTCACATACTGCACACTTCCCTTAACCCTTATCTTCTCAGGAAACCACTGAGAAACTATTGAATTGTTTGTATTACTCTCGCCTGCAACCTGGGAATCCCCTGGTTATCTAAACACAATCCACAGTTCAACTGGTCCAGTGGAGCTGTTACGTGGAGTTCGTTTTGCCATGCCACCTGTCTTTGTTTGGCCCAGACGTCGGTTCAGGTTAGTGCTGCACTGCCTGAAAAAATTGACCTGTCTCTGATACCACATGTTTACAATGATTTAGCGGAAGTCTTCAGCAAAGATAAGGCACTGTTTCTCCCGCCTCACAGACCTTATGACTGTGCCATTGACCTCCTTCCTGGCGCCCCCCTACCGTCCAGCAAGCTATACAACTTGTCACGTCCTGAAGGTGAAGCGATGGAAAAATATATTCATGATGCGCTACCCTCAGGACACATCAGACCCGCAGGGTTCTTTTTGTGGACAGGAAGGACAAAACCCTACGGCCATGCATTGATTACAGAGGTTTGAATGACATCACTGTCAAAAACAAATATCCTTTGCCTTTGATTAATACTGCTTTTGAACCTCTGCACCATCTTCTCCAAGCTGGATCTCCGCAACGCTTATCACTTGGTCCGACTCAAAGAAGGGGACGAATGGAAGACGGCATTTAACACAACACTGGGACATTTCGAATACCAAGTTATGCCATTCGGACTTACCAATGTTCCTGCAGTCTTCCAGGCTCTGATTAATGATGTGTTGAGGGACATGCTCAATAAATTCATTTTCGTATACCTTCAGGAACACACCCAGCATTTTCGCCCAGCAAGACTTTTGGAAAATAAACTCTTTGTAAAAGCCGAGAAAAGTGAATTTCATGTACCTAAGGTCAGCTTCCTAGGCTTCATCATAACACAGGGAAGTCTAGAAGCAGATCCCGCCAAGGTCAAAGCAGTGGTTGACTGGCCCATTCCCACAAACCGTAAGCAATTGCAACGTTTTTTGGGCTTTGCCAATTTTTACAGGAGATTTATCCAAAACTACAGTGGAGTGGTTTCTCCACTCACCCAGCTGACTTCCACCCTTTCGCCGTTTGCCTGGACCGCGGAGGCTCAAGGTGCCTTCGAACAGCTCATGGTTTTGTTCACCACAGCCCCGGTTCTTGTTCATCCTAATCCCACAGGTCAATTCATTGTGGAAGTGGATGCGTCCGATTGTGGAGTTGGAGCGGTTCTTTCACAGCGCCTGCCTAAAACTAACAAGTTGCATCCATGTGCTTTCTTTTCCAGACGCCTATCAGATGCTGAAAGAAACTATGACGTTAAAAACCGGGAGCTATTGGTAGTTGTCTTGGCCCTCCAAGAATGGTGACATTGGCTGGAGGGGGCTCAAAGTCCATTTGTCATCTGGACGAATCACAAGAACCTAGCTTATCACCTTTGTTCCCTACACAGGAAGAAGAGGTGGCGGTTCCATCTGTCCAATGTCACCTTCGCTGTTGTCGACGCAAATGGCGTGCGGTTCGTGCTGCACTGGATCGCTCCACTGCCCGGAGTCAACAGAGCGCGGACCGCAAACATACTCCTGCTCCAGAATACGTACCTGGTCAGAAGGTGTGGCTATCCTACCGAGACCTACCACTACAAGTGGAAAGTAAATAATTAGCCCCGAGGTATGTTGGACCATACGAAATCGAAATAATAGTAAATCCGGTGTCAGTCAAACTGAAGTTGCCAGCGGCCCTGTCTTCCACATTTCCCTAATCAAGCCTGTCCTCTCGAGTCCATTGTGCCCTCCCTCCGAACCCCCTCAACCTACCTGAGTCATCGATGGGCATGAAGCCTTCACTGTCTGTTCTATTTTGGATGTCCGCCGACGGGGGCGGGGCTACAAAAATCTAGTTGACTGGGAGGAGCTCTCTTGGGTTTCTCGGAAACTTATTTTGGATCCTGAGTTAATCAGAGACTTCTACCAGAGATGGCCAGAAAAACCTGGTAGAACTCCAGGAGGCGTTCGTTGGGGGGGTCCTGTTATGGTTTACCCAGTGTGTGTTGTCTTGTGTCCCTAGTCTTTGCCTCCCTCGTGTGGTCATGTCTTTTGTAGGTCAAGTGGTGCAACAAGCAGAGGCAGCTGTATCTCATCTCCTCATCAAACCCTGTATAAAAACCCCAAGCTGTCCTCCACTCATCGCCAGATTATTCCGTCCATTCAGTTTTAGAAATCTACGGCCAAACTAAATTCTGAACTTGAGTATTTTGCCTGGAAATTATAATTGTGTCTTTTGTGATTTTTCTGTCTAGTCTCACCTACCTGCCTGTGGACTCTTGTTGCCAGGACTAAGCCACGCTTCGACCACGCCTGATCCTTCACTTCCCCCTTTGTTAGAATAAACTTTTATAAACTTACTACCAGTCAGTGTCTGCTTTGGGGTCTTGCCTTCGGCAGTCTTAACAGGTGGATCATTTCTGGTGAAACATTTGCGTAGTTGCCATGAATAGGGCAAGCTGCCAATGTTGCCAGCGCGGCACAGAATATTCGGTGGATTAATTATTTATGGTACAATCAGCAGAGATTTATAAATTGGACAATAGATGCAATTGAGGGCATAGGTCAGCAGTTGCATGCTACATCACTAATGGCGATACAGAATAGATTTGTTTTGGATGGAATGCTTGCAGAAGAACAGGGTGTTTGTGAGTTGATCGATGGAGAATGTTGTACAGTTATTGCTATGCACACATCTGATGTAGGCAACCTTACAAATGCTTTGAGAAATTTGAGACGGTTGACGACTGAGCATGTATTAAGTTCAAATTGGAATACGAAGCCGAAAGGATTGGAGGATTTTAACAACATGGTTAAGCCAGTTAACATGGCCAAAGTTATTTCAAATTGTAGGATTAGCAATTGTAGGGTTTATATTAATAGCAATGTTGGTTTTGGTGTTGCGCATTGCCGTTTACTAAAATAATAGTCATTTGAGCAAATTACATTTTTGCTGGACAGTTTCCTATGTATGCGCGAGAAGGTTTTCAGTTAAATGATTTGTATGAGGAAGATCCCACTTATGAAGAAATGATCAATCTGTCAGAAATATTGGAGGAATAATTATGAGTGGAAAAAGGAAAAGAAAACGGAGAGGACGGAAAAAAGGTTTAGAATTTGGACAGTTTAATGATGAATTGCAAGAAGTTTTAAATAAATCACTTTATGAGCCAATTTTAAATAATAAATCAAAAACAAATATACAATATCATGCTGTTTCAGTGCAATTACGGGGATATCCCTTACCTACCCCTCTGGTAGAATAACAAATAGAGTCAATAGATTGTAGAAAATGGTTAAAGCATGTTTTTACATTGCCGGTAGGATTAATTATTGAACGGGAGGAGGTATATATGATTTATAGATATGATATGGTTAATTCTGCTAAACGTGTATGCACTCCTTTGTTCACAAAGACCAAAATAGAAATAGTGACGATAAAACTAGGACTGGACATTTTATTTAGTACATATATACAGTTGAAAAGAAATGGAAAATTGCAAATTGAAGAAACATCAACGAACTTTGGAAAAAAGTATGGTCAACATACAGACAGACTAAAATTGTTAATAGGAGGAAGAATACGGAACAGAGATTATGCTGCTGGACAGGATTCTTGGTATGTGATGCTAACTCTATAACTTTTTCAGAGGACACGCCTTGAAATTCCCCAACTACGTCATTGGGGTTGTCACCTTCCTCACTCGATGGTTTCCCCAGAGATTTGTTTGGGAGGCCAACAGTATACCTGGATCCGTCTGCTCGAGCAGAATGGCGAGAAAAATAGAAATCCTGATGAACAGCCATGGGGCTGGGATCAAGAGACTACGTCGGAGGACGGACGGGGCGTTCGGTGGTCTGGACAGCCAGTCGCGGTGATACTACCGGTGAGGAGACCGGATGATGCCGAGGACAACGCTGAGGACGAGGCTTCGGACAAAGACTGGGTCGAGGAGATTTTTTAACCTGAATCGCCCGAGGCTGGCAACGCTTCAGAGGAGAAAGTCATGGAGGCAGCACCAGTAGCAGAAGAGAGGCTGACGGATGGGCAAATTCTTGATCGGATTGAACAAGAATTAATTGCATATAGAGAGCTGATGCTAATGCGAGCTAGCTCCAGCACGGCGAACAATGAGACAGAAAGTAACGGTCACACCGGATATTGAGCCTGAGCAAAGGCAATGATAGATGTGATAGTGGAGGCGCCAACGGTGTCTCAACCTAGAGAAGACAGGCGCCGTTCACGTATAGTGGCAAAAGACGGGGAGAAATTCTTAGAGTTGAGCGGACAATGGACAATTGCACCATAGTGTGGAAACTATTCAAAATGAGTTTTTGAGTAAAATGAATGCGATGCAGATAGAGATGTGGCAAAGTAGAATATGCCTTTTGGATTTGAATATGACAGTAGATTCAGAGGATTCTTATATTACATGTTGTAACATTGTTAAGTGAAGGTACGACAAGTTACCCATATGTTGTTATAATCAAGAAAGGAGATCCAATATGAATTGTTTAAGCTAAATAAGTTTAATTTGGATCTATGTGATAATGTAATGCACATGTGTGATGAACTAGTTGTAATGTTTAGCAGAGACGAGACCTAAAGAGGGTCTCAAAGAGGGGATATGTGATGTAAATTTTGGATGCAAAGGTATTTTGTATACCTATTAGTTATTCATTTATGCATGATACGTTTATGTTATGTGTCTTATGGTTCATACTTATGAATGGTTTATAACCAAATAGGATGCCATATGTAATATATATATATAAACATATTAATAGAAAAGAGAAAACAATGTCAGAGTGTATGGTTTTAACATGATTAGTTTAATACACACACACACACACTGTATAAAAACTCTAAGTTGAGAGACAATATTCAGTAGAAGCTGGCAAAAATCTACTCGAGTCGTTTTGTTGTTGTGATTGTGAACAATAAAGACTCTATGGCATTGGAATGGTTGTGCGTTCATAATTTATTCCATACAATCGTGCTACTGAAGGCTGAGCGGTCAGTATCAGTTTTTTGTGTGAATTTGACATGACAGGTACACCTTGTCTCCCATCTTAAATGCCAAAACAAGTCATTTCCAGGCAGTTATGATATAAAAAATAGATAAAAAATAAAACTCTTTAAAAGCATTAACCACTTGGCCCCTTTTATCACTCCCTTTCTACTCTTTTGTCTCTTCACTTTTATCCCTGAAGGACACTGACCTACATCTGGATGATGGTTTATGGCAGATGCATGCATGTGTGAAAGGCCTCCCATCTCTCAAGCACTGCCCTGGTTTTAACTTAATGTGTTCAGCTTTTGGGGCTTTGTACAGACTCTGCAGTGACAGTTGTGGGGGTGGGGGCCAAGAGGAGAGGCCGAGGACTAAAGGAGGGAGACAGAGGAGTAAGAAATGACATGAGCGGAGAAGGAGCATCGAAGCAGTGGAGAAGAGATAGCCAGAGGCACTGTGTGAGTGTCAGCCAAGTGCAAAGCAATCATTCTGACAAAGGCTAGAAATGCTGCAGTTCAGCAGGGACCAGAGCACAGGCAGCAGTAAAGGCGATAGATAAAAAAAAATTAGGTCTCAGATTTGGGCTGGACTTGAATTTAGTGTTGATTAAAAATATTAATAAACTATTTTATTTATGAAAGTGCTGTTCTACTTTCATTTTGCATCACTTAACTAAAAATTTTCAACGAGGAACAGTTTAGTACATACAGTATATTAATGCAAAATGAAAGCAAAACAGCACAGATGTAATTTAAAATGATTGTTAATGCAGGTACATTTATGCATCTCTTTCACAGCATTGGTGAGCATGCTGTAAAATGGGAATATTTTTTACCCCTTTGTGTGGCCCCTGAGACAAGGCGCCACACAGATTTTTATGCAGTTGATGGCAGTGATTGGAGCTCACCCTGTGCTCTAGCCTTTATATTATATATATATAAAGGCTAGAGCACAGGGTGAGCTCCAATCACTGTGTGTATCAGTACAACCGTCACATGAATGCTTTCCAAAACAGCTCATTGTCAACGTTCACCTAAAAGGCTAGAGATCATAGTGGTGAGTAAAGCCACTTGTCTGGGTCTCCATGGTAATGCTCAGAGGAAGGAGTGTAGCCTGTGTCTCTGTGAGTGCTGCTGTGACGTAGTTTGTTCTGACAGAGACATGGTGGGCATGAGCGAGGCTGTACCATCCTGTTGAGGTGAGCTTACCTGAAACGAAAAGTGTGGTGGGCAGTGGTCCTTGAACAGGATGATGTCACATTTACCAAGAAGTGCCATATTTGTGGAATTAAAGTTTTTTAGAGAAATTTAAACTTTTTAAGGATTTTGTCAAAATTATGACTACTAACGATGAACTTTATTAATAAACCTACATTTACATAGATCATCAGCTACAAAAGGTTGGTTGGGTTGAGTTACGCTTTAAAGAAACACACTCTACACTCTGAGGTCGTATTGTATGAGGGGTGGAAGTAACAAAAATTCTTTGGTAAAAGTGGTAAAAAAAAATGCTTGCTAAACTATTTGGTGAACTATAATAGTGAATTGATAAAACTTGCTGATAAAACTGCATGTGAGTTAATAAATGGACAGGTAAAAGTATATAAATTTTACTTGAATGCAGTGCCAGACACTGGGGTCTCTGGCACTGCATTACAATCCATCACCAATTCTGCACGGGATTCCACAGGGTTCTGTTCTGGGTCCAATTTTATTATGTACAGAATAGCTCTTGGTAATATTTTCCGTCCTTTTTATGTTATCAGGTCTATATTTATATAAAACCCAGTCCATATGTCCCATCGCACTCACTAACTTGTCTATAGGTCATTACAACTTAGATGTAAGATTCAAGATTCAAAGATTCAAAGTGTTTATTGTCATGTGTACAGACAGAAAGCATGTTTCCCTGTACAATGAAATTCTTACTTTGCCGTCCACAGTAAAATGTCACACAAGTAAGTAAAAATATAAAAAAAATAAGATAAGACAAATATACAAGTGATAATAATGCAGTACAAAAAATACAAATATACAAAAAAAAAATACAAGAGGGCAAAAGGAGTAAAGTAGTAAAGTGAGGTAGTGCAGTTGTGATGGTGTAAAGTGACGGTGTAAAGTAAAGTGGCGGTGTAAAGTAAAGTGAGGTAGTGCAGTAGGTAAACAATTGTTCATGTACTGTTGTGATTGTGAATGTAGACTCCTATCTGCTGTTTAGGAGTCTTATGGCAGAGGGAAAGAATGAGTTCTTCATTCTGGAAGTCCTGCATTTCACACTTCTGTACCTCCGTCCTGAGGGTAGAAGTGTGAACAGACCATGTTGGGGGTGGAGGGTCTTTGAGGATGGAAGCAGCTCTTCTGTGGACTCTGCGATGGTAGATGCTCTGCAGAGAGGGCAGTGGAGTCCTGGTGATCTTCTGCGCAGTCTTCACCACTCTCTGCAGGCGTTTGCGGTCCATGACAGAAGTGCTGCCGTACCACACAGTGATGCAGCTGGTCAGGACACTCTCAATGGTGCAGCTGTAGAAGTTGCTGAGGATCTTGGGCGACATGCCAAACTTCCTCAGCCTCCTCAGAAAAATACGGCGCTGTTGAGCCTTCTTGACCAGCTGCGTGATGTGAGGTGTCCAAGTGAGGTCCTCATTGATGTGGACACCCAAGTATTTGAAGCTGCTCACCCTCTCCACTTCAAGTTCCCGGATGAACAGTGGCTGAGGCGTTCTCCTCTCCCTCCTCATGTCCACTATCATCTCCTTTGTCTTGTCCGTGTTGAGGGTGAGGTTGTTGTCTTCACACCATGACACCAGACTGGCCACCTCCCTCCTGTAAGCTGCCTCGTCACCGCCAGCGATCGTCCTATCACTGCGGTGTCGTCAGCAAACTTCAGGATGATGTTGTCCTTGTGAGGCGACACAGTTGTAGGTGTACAGGGTGTAAAGGATGGGGCTGAGTACACAGCCCTGTGGAGTACCAATGTTTGTGATGGTGCTGGCTGAAGTCCTATTACCAATCCTGACAGACTGAGGCCTGCCAGTCAGGAAATCTAGGAGCCAGTCACAGAGGGTGGGGTGCAAACCAAGTGTGGACAGTTTGTGGGTGAGTTTGTGTGGGATGACCGTGTTGAAGGCGGAGCTGTAATCTATAAAAAGTATCCGTAGGTATGAGTCTTTGTTCTCCAGGTGTGAGAGGGAGTAGTGGACGGCAGTAGCGATAGCATCTGAGGTGGACCTGTTGGGCCGGTAGGCATACTGCAGGGGGTCAATGGTGTCCGGTATGCTGCTCTGAATGTGGGCCAGCACCACTCTCTCGAAACACTTCATAATGATTGGAGTGAGTGCCACTGGCCTGTAGTCATTCAGGCAGGTGGGTGGGTTCTTCTTGGGCAGGGGGACGATGGTCGTGGTCTTGAAGCATGGTGGTACAATGCGCTGGCTTAGGGAGAGGTTGAAGATGGAGGTGAAAACATCAACACAACTAACTCAAACTCAATGGCAATAAAAGTAGAGTAAATTGTGTGCAAGAATTATTACCGCACACCAGATCCACAGATCACACATCACTCCAGTCTCTTTCCAATACCACAGAGATTTTAATACAAACTTCTTCTGGTCTTTATCAATTTGCATCAAACCATGGGTTAGGGTTAACCCATGTACTGTAGGTGGTTGGTTGCAGTAGCTTTATTTGTTCTTATCCATCCAAATGGCATAGTTAGTAGTATTTTAGAGTGTGGGACCTCTCATAAGGCACAGCACACAGCCATCACTTTTATGACTATCGCTGCTTTGATTAGCGCATTTACGCTGCCTCTCCTTCCTCTCCTGGGTAAAGTGTCAGGTTGAACAACACGTATTTGTCCCAAACAGCTGTCACTGGAAGCCACTACCGCGCCCACGGCGAGTACACCCTTCCTCATCACTACCGCGGCAAGAGCAACTAGTTTCCTCCCGTTTCTTTCACTGATGTCAGGCAAAGTGTGGGAAAAACGGAGTGTGCTTTATGTTCACTGAGAGGCACGAGCAGTGCCGCCACTGTCCAAGTTACACACGTACTCTCACTCTCGTTCATTCTCACTTTCACTCGGCTAAAAAGACTCTGAAGGTAGATACAATAAAGGGTATGGGGTCTAAAGAGCTGGTCTGGGAAGCTCATGATTTACTTCAGATAAATATTCACGAATCCTAATACGCCGCATTCAAAATGTCTGATCTAACTACGAATGTCGGTTTATGGTGCGATATTCACACGGGAAGCGTGGGATATGCACAGGTAGCTCGAGCTGACTCTTTAATCGAGACCCTGCCGAAGCCTATGGTTAATGGTGAGATTGAAGTCCAGTCGCGTTGGACGTGACGTATAGGAAGACGTAGGCCTATGTAGAGTGTTCACTGCATGTGAAGCGGTGATATTATAAAGCCCACTGAAAGTGAGAGGCTTTTGCTGAAAAAATGTTCACTGCATGTTGAAGCGGTGAGTGAAAAAAAAAAGCCCACAACAAGTGACGGGGCTTATACTGAGAATTGTTGACCTAAAGAGTTAAAGATAAAAGGTGTGTGTGAGAGAATAAATGTGTTATGAATGGGCCATTGTTGGATGAAGAATGAGTCTAATGATGTGAATCAGAACAAAAGTAATGTTTTTGTTTAGAGAAAGTTTGAACAACATGAGAGAGAAAGGTAGCTTTCATAAGTTATTTTTCTAGTTTGAGAAAAAACAGAGAAGTAGAGAAGAGATTTTGAAAGAAGTACACACATGTACTTCAAAACACTAATCATTTGTATTTTGTATAAATGTTTTTTGGGAGCATCTAGGTCTCGGGCAAACTTCAAACTTCCTCTGCACCCCACCTCCCACCTGCTCCTTTTCGGCTGAAAAAAAAAAAAGCTGCAGACAGACGAGCAGCAGCAAACATGGAAGCTGTAAGGAAAAATGCACAATTGCCATGGAGAGCGAGGTGGAAGTGGGCGTGACAGACGAGAGGGCACTGAGAGAAGGAGGAGGTCGAAACTGGGTCCAGACGAGAGACGAGGGGAGGACCTCATAACTGACCGCTTCAACTAACAGGTCAGGTACATAAACACACACATGTGAATACACACACATAAACACACATGTAAATACACACATGTAAATACACACACATAAACACACATGTAAATACACACACATAAACACACACATGTAAATACACACACACATAAACACACATGTAAATACACACATGTAAATACACACACATAAACACACATGTAAATACACACACATAAACACACACATGTAAATACACACACATAAACACACATGTAAATACACACATAAACACACATGTAAATACACACATAAACACACATGTAAATACACACACATAAACACACATGTAAATGCACACATAAACACACATGTAAATACACACACATAAACACACATGTAAATGCACACATAAACACACATGTAAATACACACACATAAACACACATGTAAATACACACACATAAACACACATGTAAATACACACACATAAACACACATGTAAATACACACACATAAACACACATGTAAATACACACACATAAACACATATGTAAATACACACACATAAACACACATGTAAATACACACACATAAACACACATGTAAATACACACACATAAACACACATGTAAATACACACACATAAACACACATGTAAATACACACACATAAACACATATGTAAATACAGACACATAAACACACATGTAAATACACACACATAAACACACATGTAAATACACACACATAAACACACATGTATTTTGGGCGCATGCGTACGCAGCGACCGGCAGCAGTGGGAAGCATGTCTGTTTTGTTTGTCAGAGTTTTTCGTGGTCTTTAAAGTCTGTTAAGTAGTTTGTTTTATTTATTTATTCATTTTCTGATCAAATATTTACTCCGGCTTGTTAAAACTCAGCGACATGGATCCGACTTTGTTCCTTTTTTTGGCGTCCGTATGGCACCTGGGTTCACTATGGCCGATTCAATACTCCAAAGACTATCTGCTAACATTTGAAAAATCTGTGATCAGCGGACCACCAGTGGACTTGATCATACCTGATCTGGAGGAATTGGCCGGTCTCGGGAAAGGCGACATTTCAGAACTTCAGAACGGAGGCCAAGGAGACGAGGAAGAAGAAGCGGGGTGCGGGAGCGTATGAGACGGCAACATCCGTCTCGCATTCCCCTGCCTTCAATTATCCTGTCCAACGCCCGTTCTCTCCGTAATAAAACTGACGAACTCCAGGCTCTTGTTCGCCATCAACACGCATTTAAAGACGCCTGTATCCTGGCCTTTTCAGAGACCTGGCTCGGGGAAAGGGACGCTGACGGTGATTTGGTTATAGACGGGTTTGGGATCCCTGCGCACCGACAGAACGCCCACGACTACCGGAAATCATGCGGAGGTGGAGTATGCGCATACATAAATGAACGCTGGTGTAAAAATGTTATAGTGAGAGAGAGTCTTTGCACCAAGGATGTGGAGCTGCTTTCTTTGTCCATGCGCCCTATGTATTTGCCACGTGAATTCCCACAGATTTTTGTTACTGTCGTTTATGTTCATCCAAAGGCGAATGAAAAAAACGCCTCAGAACTTATCTCTCAGTCTGTGCATAAACGTCAGTCTTTATCTCCTGATGCTCCTAACCTGGTTTTAGGAGATTTTAATCACTGCTCATTGGACAAATCCCTTAGGAGCTTTTATCAGTATGTTTCCTGCCCCACTAGGAAAGACAGGATTTTGGATAAGTGTTATGGGCCCATCAAAAATGCATATAAATCAATTTCATTCCCCCCTCTCGGTTCAGCTGATCACAACTGTGTGTACTTGGTTCCATCCTATCGGACATGTCTTCAGAGGGGGAAGGTGACAACTAGAAACATCAAAGTGTGGTCAGAAGAGGCCACCCTCACCCTCCAGGGCTGTCTGGAGAGCACAGACTGGGAGGTGTTTATTGAATCTTCTAGAGACTTCACGAACTCACTGATGTGGTCAGTTCATGGATAACTTACTGTGAGGACATTGTTGTTCCTATAAAGACTGTCAGAACCTACCCAAATAGTAAGCCTTGGGCAAGCAGACACCTTAAAGTGCTACTAAATAAAAAGAAACAGGCTTTTAAACAGGGAGATCCTACTGAGCTAATGTCTGTACATAAGGAAATTAAACGGGAAATTAGGAGAGCTAAATTATCTTATAAAAGAAAACTAGAAGACATGCTTAACAATAATATGGGTTCAGCATGGGACAGTATCAGGTCTATGGTTGGTTTGACTGATAGTGTAAAGAAAAGGGTCTCATTAGATGGGTTCACTTCTGATCTGGCCCTGGCACAAGAGCTAAACAAATTTTATTCCAGATTCGATGTGCATTTTTTCAATAATGAAATAATGATGCTGAGAAATACAGCACTGGAATCAAAACAAGTTTCTCCTCCTTTTGATGAATATTCTGTTGTTAAAACTTTTAAACACTGTAAACTAAGAAAAGTGCTGGTCCAGATAATATCAGTAGTCGATTACTCTCCAATTGTGCTGAACAACTAGGCCCGATTTTTACTTATATTTTTAATTTATCCTTGTCTCATCAGAAGGTGCCTAATCTGTGGAAACAGTCTATTATAGTCCCTGTTGGTAAATCTAAACATCCCAAATCATTAAATGACTTTAGGCCTATAGCCCTAACCTCATTAGTTATGAAGTCACTGGAAAAACTGATCAAAGCTGAACTGTTGAAAATTACTGAACACCTGATGGACCCCCTGCAGTTCGCGTACAGGACCAAGAGAGGGGTTCAGGATGCCACCACCTCTGTTGAATTACATCTGCAAGCACCTTGACAGTCCAAACAATCATGTCAGATTGATGTTTGTTGATTTTTCATCTGCCTTCAACACTATTCAGCCTTATCTACTAATCCAGAGACTAAGGGATAACTTTGGTCTGGAAGGTAGTATTGTTGGCTGGATTTTGGACTTTCTCACAGGCAGAACACAAAGAGTCAGAGTGAATGGACAATTTTCTGATCTATATGTAACATCTACTGGCTCACCACAAGGGTGCGTTCTCTCTCCTTTGTTGTACATATTGTACACAAATGACTGTCGTAGCATTTTTGAAAACCGTCACATATTGAAGTTTGCGGATGACACAGTTATAGTGAGCCTGTTGAATAGCACTGAAACTTCGCATGGTCCCGTGATCGATTACTTTTAAAATGGTGTCAGGAATCCTTTTATCATTAAATGTTTTAAAGACAAAGGACATGTGCATTGATTTTAGACGTGTTCAGCCTTCCCTGACAACATAGTGATTGATGGTCAGACAGTCAAATCGGTAGAGTGTTATAAATACTTAGGCACTTTTCGATAACAAGTTGACATTTAAGAAAAATACTGATTCGATTCATAAGAAAAGCCAGCAGCGTCTTTTTTGTCTCAGAAAACTATCTAAATTCCAGGTGGACTCTACTTTGATGACTTTGTTTTATCGTTCTTTTATTGAGTCTATTATTACGTTCTCCTCTGTTTGTTGGTTTCAATCCTTGAGGGTAAAAGAGAGGAACTTACTGAACAAGGTCGTTAGTTTCAGTAGTAAAATTATTGGGCTTCCACAAGAAACTTTACAGGATCTTTACAAAAAACAGCTGTTTAAGAAAGCAAACTCCATCTTGACTGACTGTTCTCATCCTTTATATCAACAGTTTCAGTTTCTACCATCAGGTTCACTGCTCAGACTCCCGTTTGCTAAAACAAACAGATTTAAATATTCCTTTGTTCCGTCTGCTGTCTCTCTCCTAAATGCCAGGAGGGAAAGGTAGCTCATACATTATTGAATTTGATCAGAATGTGCATTATGTTTTTTCTTTTTTTATCATATTATGTGTATTTGTGTTTGTAAGTTTGTGTGCTCCTATGCTGTAAAACTAATTGCCCCACTGGGGGACAAATAAAGGTATTGAACTTGTAAATACACACACATAAACACACATGTAAATGCACACATAAACACACATGTAAATACACACACATAAACACACATGTAAATACACACACACCTAAACACACATGTAAATACACACATAAACACACATGTAAATACACACATAAACACACATGTAAATACACACACATAAACACACATGTAAATACACACATAAACACACATGTAAATACACACATAAACACACATGTAAATACACACACATAAACACACATGTAAATGAACACATAAACACACATGTAAATACACACACATAAACACACATGTAAATACACACACACATAAACATACATGTAAATACACACATAAACACACATGTAAATACACACACATAAACACACATGTAAATACACACACATAAACACACATGTAAATACACACATAAACACACATGTAAATACAAACATAAACACACATGTAAATACACACACATAAACACACATGTAAATACACACACACATAAACATACATGTAAATACAGACACATAAACACACATGTAAATACACACATAAACACACATGTAAATACAGACACATAAACACACATGTAAATACAGACACATAAACACACATGTAAATACACACATAAACACACATGTAAATACACACACATAAACACACATGTAAATGCACACATAAACACACATGTAAATACACACACACATAAACATACATGTAAATACAGACACATAAACACACATGTAAATACACACATAAACACACATGTAAATACAGACACATAAACACACATGTAAATACAGACACATAAACACACATGTAAATACACACATAAACACACATGTAAATACACACACATAAACACACATGTAAATGCACACATAAACACACATGTAAATACACACACACATAAACACACATGTAAATACAGACACATAAACACACATGTAAATACACACATAAACACACATGTAAATACACACACATAAACACACATGTAAATGCACACATAAACACACATGTAAATACACACACATAAACACACATGTAAATACACACACACATAAACATACATGTAAATACACACATAAACACACATGTAAATACACACATAAACACACATGTAAATACACACATAAACACACATGTAAATACACACATAAACACACATGTAAATACACACACATAAACACACATGAGACACACATCTACAGAAGAGGATGTGATTTTGGTTTATGAGAGAAAATAATGAGTATTCTCTTAAAGAACAGAGTTGGTATTGTATTTTATGTGACACGTTAGTGTGAACATTAAAGGTTTGAAGAAGTTAAAGATCCAACACTTGGATCCAAAATAAAAGTAGTGATTGATGTTTTGCTAAACAACTTTGTGTATCTATTAGTACGAGAACGTCTCGGGTTACTTGACTGTAACCCTGTTCCCTTAAAAGCGGGAACGAGATGCTGCATAGCATTACGCTATGGGGAACATTCTTTGTGTGACCGGTTGTGAAGCACGTGTGTCAAACACGCCAAGAATTGGCTTATAATACCTCTGTTGGTGACGCAGCTCATCAGCGGCAGCTGTGTGATTGCGCGCACCTGAACAGAGGGTATAATAACACATGACGCGGGAGCGTCTTCAGGTCAACTTTGTCTGAAGAGCGCCCGGACACGCCCAGTGCGGCATTGCAGAGCAGCATCTCGTTCCCGCTTTTTAAGGGAACAGGGTTACAGTCAAGTAACCCGAGACGTTCCCTGTCAAAAGCTACACTCGATGCTGCGTAGCTTTACGCTATGGGGAACGAGAATACCAACGCCGCCGCACTGTAAGTGTCTGGACCCCTCGGGTTGTGAAGTGTGCACAAACACAAAAGAGGTCTCAAACACAATTTTGGGATGATGACTCAAGGACATACAAGCCCTGAGTAGCATGAACATCCAAGCTATAGAATCTGATGAATGTGTGCGGGGAGGACCAGCCTGCCGCATCACAAACTTGCTGCAGGGGGGCACCTTTTGCTAGAGCTGTTGAAGCTGCAACCTCTAGTAGAATGAGCCCTCACACCTATGGGCGATGTTTGACCGCGCACGTCATAGGCCAGGGCAATGGCATCCCTCACCCAACGTGATATAGTTTGTCTGGTAGCTGCGACCCCCAGCTTGCAGCCCCCGTAGCATATAAACAGCTGTTCGGACTTACGCCACTGGCTAGTGCAGTGGACATAAGTCTGGAGGGCACGTACTGGACGCAGTAAGTGAAGTCTCTCCTGCTCCGGTGTTGTAAATGGCGGAGGACAGAAGGCTTCAAGAATGACCGGATTTAAGGTCGAGAATGGAACTTTTGGAAGATAGTTAGGGTGAGGATGCAAAATGGCTTTGACCAGCCCAGGAGCAAAGTCTAGGCAGGAGGGCGAAACTGACAGAGCCTGCAAATCTCCAACCCTCTTGAGAGTGGTAATGGCCGTCAAAAGAACCATCTTTAGAGTCAGAAACTTGACAGACGCTGACTCCAGTGGTTCAAAAGGAGTGCTTACTAAGCCCTCCAGCACTATAGCTAGGTCCCAGGAAGGAACTCTAGCTCTAGTTTGGGGTCTCAACCGCTTGGCACCTCGAATGAAGCGGACAATTAGGGGTTGTCTCCCTATCGAGACCCCGTCAATCAGGGCGTGGCAAGCCGAAATGGCGGCCACGAAAACCCTGAGTGTGCTAGGATTAGTGCCCGAGGACAGTTTGTCCTGCAGAAACTCCAGCACTGAAACAATCTGGCAGTGGACTGGGTCTGTATGATGTGTAGCACACCAGGCATCAAACACACGCCATCTGCAGGCATAGGCTCTCCTAGTAGAGGGAGACCTAGCGCTCAGAATAGTCTCTACAACAGGGGCTGGGAGCCCGACATCTCTTAAGTGGTCCCCCTCAGGGGCCAGACGTAAAGGTTCCAGAGCTCGGGCCGGGGATGAAACACTGTCCCCTGTGCCTGAGAAAGGAGATCCCTCCTGGTCGGAATCGCCCATGGCGAGCCGTCGAGGAGAGATATTAGGTCTGATTCAAGATTCAAGATTCAAGATTTTTATTCGTCACATACAAAATTATATACAGCATATATAACCAGCAGTGAAATGTGAGTCAGGTCCGCTCCATGGACAGTGCAATTATTAGGAAAACACACAGATGAAAATATACATAAATGTAGCTATGTAAGAATGAGATAAAAGTAAACAATAAAAAATATAAGAATAAAATCTAAAAAATATAAAAAGTGTGTAATGTGGGAATAAATCTAGATCGCAAGATAATGTACATGAATGTAAACTGTAGACTTAAAATATTAAAAAATGTACAGGGATGTACAGTGTGCATATATGCATTTAGCTGTGGTCTTAAATATTAAGAATCACATGAAGGTGCAGGAAGCAAATGTGCAAAACAGTTTGTAGCAAAACAGAGTGACACTGTCAGTGTGTCAGTGTGAGGTAGCTGGTTTAGAGTTCAAGAGCCTGATGGCCTGTGGGAAAAACTCCTCCTGAGTCTCTCAGTTTTTGCCATCAGGCTACGGTAGCGCTTACCAGATGGCAGCAGAGTGAAAATATGATTACTGGGGTGGGTGTAGTCTTTGATGATTTTTGCAGCTCTGCTTCTGCAGCGTTTGTGGTAGATGTCCTGCAGAGAGGGGAGAGCAGACCCTGAAATGCGCTCAGCTAAGCGCACAACTCTCTGCAGGGCTTTGCAGTCATGACTGGAGCTGTTCCCATACCACACAGAGATACATTGAGTCAATATACTTTCTATAGCTCCAGAATAGAAAGTTTTCAGGATTGCTGGTGAGACCCTGAATTTCCTCAGCTGTCGCAGATAGTACAGTCTTTGCCTGGCTTTATTTACCTGAGTTTGAGTGTGAGTAGTCCAAGTCAGGTCCTCAGTGATGTTTACACCAAGGTACTTGAAGCTACTCACCCTCTCCACAGGGGTCCCGCTTATTGTAAGAGTAGTGTTGGGCTGCTGCTGCGTCTTCCTGAAGTCTACAATCAGTTCTTTTGTTTTGGTCTGAGAACCACACTCTGGTTGGCCAACGGGGCGCTACTAGTAAGAGGCGCGACCCCCGTTGACGGACCTTCGCCAGGACTCCCGGGAGCAGAGCCACCGGGGGAAATGCATAAAGGCGCAGTCTGGGCCACACATGGGCCATTGCGTCCAGACCCAGGGGAGCTGGAGGAGTCAGAGAGAAGTAGAGGGGACATTGTGCTGTCTGCTGTGAAGCAAAGAGGTCCACCTCTGCTTCGTAAAATCTTTCCCAGATTTGGCTCACTACATCGGGGTGGAGTTCCCACTCCCCATGTGTCACAGCCTGTCTGGACAATAAATCTGCTCCCACATTCATGCGCCCGGGATATAAATCGCCTGAGGACAGGAACTTGTCCTGAGCCCAAAGCAGCACCTGCTGCGCTAGCTTGTTCAAGCGGCACGAACGCAGTCCGCCCTGACGATTTATGTAAGAGACCACCACTGTGCTGTCTACTTGTACTAGGACATGGTAGCCCCTTAGCTGCTGGAGGAAGTATTTCAGGGCCAGAAATACAGCCTTCATCTCGAGGCAATTGATGTGCCATGCGAGAAGATGGCCTCTCCATATCCCTTGGGCTGGACGGCCATCTAAGACCGCGCCCCAGCCCGTGAGGGATGCATCTGTCATTAGCATCATGCGACGACAACATGGACCTAAGGTGGGACCCAAAGTGAGAAACTGGGGTCTGAACCACATAGATAAGGTACGAAGCCCTCGGCGCGTAACCCTTATTTGCTTCAGGGGGTTGGCCCTTGGATGAAACCCCCTGGCTCTGAGCCACAGCTGAAACGGTCTCATGTGCAGAAGGCCCAAAGGAATTACAGTGGATGCAGATGCCATGAGACCCAATATTCTTTGAAAGAAGTGCACAGTCACTTCCTGGCCTAGCCTGATAGCTTTCAGGGTAGTTAGAATGGACCCGACACGTGCAGGAGACAGATGTGCCTGCATCTCGGTTAAGTCCCAAACAACCCCTAGATATGTTGTCCTCTGAGCGGCCGAGAACGCTCTTCTCGGCGTTGAGTCTCAAGCCTGAGAGTCGAGATGAGCTAGGACGACGTCCCGATGTCGAAGCACTAGCTCCTGAGACTGAGCTAATATCAGCCAGTCGTCTATGTAATTCAAAATGCGGATGCCCTGGAGTCGCAAAGGAGCCAAGGATGCATTCATGCATTTTGTATATGTACGGGTGACAAGGCCAGGCCGAACGGAAGAACCCGATACTGGTACGCCGCTCCCAAAGCGAACCTCAGGAACTTTCTGTGCTGTGGCAGGATTTCTATGTGAAAATACGCGTCCTTTAGATCGATGGTGACAAACCAGTCGCTTAATCGGATCTGGGTCACAATCATTTTTATTGTGAGCATTTTGAATTTTAATGCTTTGAGGTAGCGGTTTAACCCGCGAAGGTCTAAAATCGGGCGCAGCCCCCATCTTTTCGAACTAGAAAATACCGCTGTAAAACCCGGATTGTCTGTCTGGTGGGGGAACACGTTCTATGGCCCCTTTGTCCAGCAGAACCTGCAGTTCCTATGTCAATACATGGGCTCGTTCCGGTTTCACGGAAGTGGAGACCACGCCGTTGAAATGCGGAGGACGATTGGCGAACTGAAGTCTGTAGCCTTTGGCCACAGTCCTTATTACCCACGGGGAGATATTTGGCAGGAGCATCCATGCTGCCAGTTTCTCCGAAAGGGGCAGTAGTTTTGGCACGTCGGTTTTTGGGGGGGATGTAAGACACCCGCCGTCCTGAACCAAGGCAGGAGACGGCCGGACACTTATAATTGCGCTGGAGACTGCTGCTCCCCGAAACGCCAGTGGCGGCGGAGAAAAAACAGCGGACTCCTGAGGGTGTTGACATGGAGTCTTTAGACTCTCTTGGATTTTGTTGCCCCCCACCCGGTGGGAGCACACCCCCGCGGCCATGGGCGCGCCAATTTCAGGGCCTCTGCTTCTTGGCGGATATAACATTCCGCAGGTCCGTTCTCTTTTGAGCAGCGCGAGAATCCGCTCCCCAGTCCTTACGAGGGGGGCACGATTCGCCACACTCTCCTTCTGGGCAGCCCAATTTTCTCTGGAAGGGGCTGGACCTTGCCGGGACAGGGGTGGCCGGCATGGCTTGTTGGGGAGTGAAGGTTTTCTTAGGGAGGACGATGTCCCAGGGGAGAGATAGCCCGCAAGCGTCTCTTCCACCTGGGGCATCGACCCATAGCCCCGCACCTGTGCGCCCACGATAGTCGAAAAAAATCGACGTCGAAGGCACAAAAACACGGGACGAATAGGGCTTATTCCATGAGCGTGCCAGCTCCTCATGGAGGTCCCCGAAGAAGGAGAGACCGCGCTGTGATCCCTCCCCCTGGCCACCTGACAGAAACCTGTCATCCAGTTTAGAGTATTTAGGGGTGCCCTGCTCCTGAGGCCACTCAATATTCAGCCTCGCCACTGCTCTTGTAACCACCTCGAGCAGCTCCTCAAACGCCGCGTCAGAGCGGGAAGAGCGCTCCGAGGCTGCGGCGCCCCCAGAAGCCAGGGATGAGGCTTCATCGACGTGCTCACGGGAAGCGCCGGAGTGCGCCCGCCCGAGCACCGAGCCGGTGTCTGCCTCATCTGGTGAGAGCGCGAGGGACATAGGACTATCTGATCCCTGCGCGTCAGCCAGATCAACACGCGAACCCCACGACCGGAGTGGGGAGGCAACTCGCTCCTCTGCAAAGAAAGCGAGCCGGGAACGTAGGATCTTAGCAGGCAAAAGATCACAGTGCTCACACTCCCCAGAAAGTCCGAGGGCCGCGTGTTCTTCCCCCATACACTCAAAACAAAAATCATGCTGATCATCGTCAGCAAAGTGCCTCTGGCACGGAGGAACACATTTCTTCCTGAACCCAGCCATGATACTTTTGTATTTATTATTTTATATATTTTCAAACTGGCACAGAGAATAGGTTTGCTCACACTTCACACAATGCGATCTGAAGACAAAGAAACCTGAAGACGCTCCTGCGTCATGTGTTATTATACCCTCTGTTCAGGTGCGCGCAATCACACAGCTGCCGCTGATGAGCTGCGTCACCAACAGAGGTATTATAAGCCAATTCTTGGCGTGATTGACACACGTGCTTCACAACCGGTCACACAAAGAATGTTCCCCATAGCGTAATGCTACGCAGTATCGAGTGTAGCTTTTGACAGGGAACTAATAGAGGTCCTTAATATCAGTGTGGTTCAAACACACGGTATAACGCCAATAAAAGAATAAAAATTATTACTTTGTAATTGGAAGAATTTAAATATGTGTTTTAAAGTTGAATTGCGCAGAGTAAGTTTATAAAGATAATCTAACTTTATAGTTGGGCCATAAGCTCACATTTAAAACAAAACAAGGTTACCAGAACCTAAGTAACGAAAAGAAACATTTATGTAGTTTTCTGGTTTGGTTTTGAAGAATAATGGAGAAAGTGGATTCAAAACAACCATTGTTTGGATTCACGAGGAATGTTTAAACACAAGATAACATTCTATGAAAGTCAAGGTTACCCCCCCCCATTCCCCTCTGCTCCAAGAGCTAGAAATGTTTTGGTTTGGGTTTTTGTTTTTTTAGCTCCACAGACGGGAGCCTTTACATTAAACAAACTTTTAATGTTGAAAAGTGCTGAGTTATAAATGTCAGTGACAGAAACAGTCTGCACTGAACTGATGTGTTAAATAAAGTTTATGATACTTAATTATGAAAACTGTTTGACCTCCTGACAGGTCTGTTGATATGAATAAAGTCCACTTTTGAGTTTTATTGAATCTATGGAACATGATTTGGTAAACTAAATAATTAAATGAATGAGATTGAATATGGTTTTTGAGAAGAAAAACTTAAAGTTTAAGTAATTGGAAAACAAAAATGAAGATAGTTCAAAATAAATAATAATCATTATTATTTGTTTTGGTACTTTATACTTAAGGTATAGTGTGATCTATGCAATAAAGATTTAAACTGTAATGTAAATTGGTAACCTGGGTTTGATAATTAAAAACATATCTATGTTAAAGTCAAAGTCAAAGTCAAAGTCTGCTTTATTGTCAATTTCCACATGTACAGTACATACATACAGAGAATCGAAATTGCGTTACTCTCAGTCCCCGGTGCATACAGATAACATTATCATACATAATAAAATTAAAAAAAAATAAAGCTAAAAATCAATTTAAGTAAAGCAGCGCAAGGTGAGTGACAGATATTGTGCAAATCAATAAAGTGAACAACAGTGCAGTTAAAAGATTCTTTTAGTGCAAAAAAAATCACTTATTAAAATATCTTGTCTGGTTAAAGTGACAAGTGTCCAAGAGCAGTTATTTAACTGACTGATAAGGTAGTGGAATGACATCAGTTCCATGCCGGATGAGGTAGTGTCGGTGAGTGAGCAGACCAATGCTGCACAAGTGACTAGTGCATGTCATCATATAATTAGTGGGGTCATAGTTCAGGGTCATAGTTCAGTGGTGCCTGGGGAAGAAGAGGAGGGGGCAGGTTCGGGAGGGAGTTCAGCTTCCTGACAGCCTGGTGGATGAAGCTGTCCTTCAGTCTGCTGGTCCTGGCCTGGAGACTCCGCAGTCTCCTCCCTGATGGTAGCAGGCTGAAAAAGCTGTGTGATGGGTGGGTGGGATCACCTGTGATGCAGAGGGCTTTGCGGGTGAGACGTGTTCCGTAAATGTCCTGGAGGGAGGGGAGAGAGACACCAATGATCCTCTCAGCTGTTCTCACTATGCGTTGCAGAGTCTTTCGGCAGGACGCGTTGCAGGCGCCATACCACACAGTGATGCAGCTTGACAGGATGCTCTCGATGGTGCCTCTGTAGAAGGTGTACATGATGGGGGGTGGGGCTCTGGCTCTTCTCAGTTTGCGGAGGAAGTAGAGACGCTGGTTAGATTTCTTGGCCAGTGCTGTGGTGTTTTCAGTCCAGGAGAGGTCCTCTGTGATGTGCACACCCAGGAACTTGGGAACTTAAAACAGTTCAAACTGTTCAAACGATCTTAAAGGTTTTATTTAAAAAATTGAAAGTTAATGAGAAATAAGTAAATAAAAAGATAATTGTTAAACTAACAAGGTGAATTGTTAAAGTTTAAGAGCATATGCCAATGGCTCGCTGGGTTTAATCACTGTTTGAAGTGATTAAAAAAAATTTTTGAGTACTGGGACTAACACAAGGTCCTTTTGAACAGACGTAAAATTTTTGTTTTGGTTTTGACCAAACTTTGGGTCTTTGTAACCTAAAGAAGAGGAAAAAAGAGGTTGAGATGTTACATTTTATTGAATGAACAGTAATGATAATTACTGATTGCAATTTTGGAGAATTTGAATAAATAAAGAGAGACACGTTATTTTGATTTTACATTTGATTTAAGGTTATGTTTAACATTGAGTGAGGTGAATTCTTTATGTGGCATCTGAATGATAAATTAGTGGAAACATGAATATAGTAATTGATAAAACGTTTTTATGTTACGTTTAAATTAATATGGGAAAAATACAAAAACAAACTGGTTTATTGTATTGAGCACCTGGTGGTAAAACTGAGTTTTACAGAGACAGTATAGAACAAATCTATACTGAACAAAATCCTGAAGAAATTTAGTTTAAAAATAAAGCAGAATTTGAGAGGAACTTTGTTGATTTTATGTTTGGTCTTTCCTTTTAAACGACAGTCACAAAGGTGATGGTGTTTTGGAGGAAAGCAGTGTGAACAGAGCAGAGGCTTTGTGGTGTGTTCAAGCAGCTGAGACATGCTGCTGTTACTGGTTTTGAATTTTTACCTTTTTAGACAATTTATGCAAATGTGGATTAAATTAAGTATAATTATAAACAACAAAGGTTTATGAATTGTACGAGAGATGCTGTAACTGTTAATGAAAACTGTAAATGAAAGAAAACTGGTCCAAGGACTGGACAGAACAAAATAGCACTGAGCATGCTTTTAGCTGAAAAGGGGGGGATCTATCCATCCATCCATCGATCCATCCATCCATCTTCTACCGCTTATCCGGGGCCGGGTCGCGGGGGCAGCAGTCTAAGCAGAGACGCCCAGACTTCCCTTTCCCCAGACACTTCCTCTAGCTCTTCCGGGGGGATACCGAGGCGTTCCCAGGCCAGCCGAGAGACATAGTCCCTCCAGCGTGTCCTAGGTCTTCCCCAGGGTCTCCTCCCGGTGGGACATGCCCGGAACACCTCCCTAGGGAGGCGTCCAGGAGGCATCCGAAACAGATGCCCAAGCCACCTCAGCTGGCTCCTCTCGATGTGGAGGAGCAGCGGCTCTACTTTGAGCTCCTCCTGAGTGACCGAGCTCCTCACCTTATCTCTAAGGGAGCGCCCCCCCCCCACCCTGCGGAGAAAGCCCATTTCGGCCGCTTGTATCCGGGATCTTGTTCTTTCGGTCATGACCCAAAGCTCATGACCATAGGTGAGAGTAGGAACGTAGATTGACCGGTAAATCGAGAACTTTGCCCTACAGCTCAGCTCCTTCTTCACCACGACAGACCGGTACATCGACCGCATCACTGCAGAAGCTGCACCGATCCATCTGTCAATCTCACGTTCCCTCCTTCCCTCACTCGTGAACAAGACCCCAAGATACTTGAACTCCTCCACTTGAGGCAGGATCTCTCCACCAACCTGAAGGGGACAAGCCACCCTTTTCCGACTGAGAACCATGGTCTCAGACTTGGAGGTGCTGATCCTCATCCCAGCCGCTTCACACTCGGCTGCAAACCGTCCCAGTGCACACTGAAGGTCCTGGCTTGATGGAGCCAACAGGACAACATCATCTGCAAAAAGCAGAGACGAGATCCTGTGGTCCCCAAACCAGACTCCCTCCGGCCCCTGGCTACGCCTAGAAATCCTGTCCATAAAGATAATGAACAGGGCAGGTGACAAAGGGCAGCCCTGCCGGAGTCCAACATGCACTGGGAACAGGTCTGACTTACTGCCGGCAATGCGAACCAAGCTCCTGCTCCGGTCGTACAGGGACCGGACAGCCCTTAGCAAAGGGCCCCGGACCCCATACTCCCAGAGCACCCCCACAGGGCGCCACGAGGGACACAGTCGAATCCCTTCTCCAGATCCACAAAACACATGTGGACTGGTTGGGCAAAGTCCCATAAACCCTCCAGCACCCTGGAGAGGGTATAGAGCTGGTCCAGTGTTCCACGACCGGGACGAAAACCGCATTGTTCCTCCTGAATCCGAGGTTCAACTATCGGCCGCATTCTCCTCTCCAGTACCCTGGCATAGACTTACCCGGGGAGGCTGAGGAGTGTGATCCCTCTGTGTTGGAACACACCCTCCGGTCCCCCTTCTTGAAAAGAGGGACCACCACCCCGGTCTGCCAATCCAGAGGCACTGTCCCCGACCGCCACGCGATGTTGTAGAGGCGTGTCAACCAAGACAGCCCTACAACATCCAGAGACTTGAGGTACTCAGGGCGTATCTCATCCACCCCCGGCGCCTTGCCACCGAGGAGCTTCCCAACTACCTCAGTGACTTCGGCCCGGGTGATGGACGAGTCCACCTCCGAGCCCTCAGCCCCTGCTTCCTCAGCGGAAGACGTGTCGGTGGGGTTGAGGAGATCCTCGAAGTATTCCTTCCACCGTCCAACAATATCCCCAGTTGAAGTCAGCAGGTTCCCACCTCCACTGTAAACAGTGTTGGCAGGGCACTGCTTCCCCCTCCTGAGGCGCCGGACGGTTTGCCAGAATTTCTTCGAGGCCGACCGATAGTCTTTCTCTATGGTCTCACCGAACTCCTCCCAGACCCGAGTTTTAGCCTCCACGACCACCCGGGCTGCAGTCCGCTTGGCCTGCCGGTACCTATCAGCTGCCTCAGGAGTCCCGCGGGCCAACCAGGCTCGGTAGGTCTCCTTCTTCAGCTTGACGGCATCCCTTACTTCCGGTGTCCACCACCGGGTTCGGGGTTGCCGCCCACGACAGGCACCGGAGACTTTACGGCCACAGCTTCGAGTGGCCGCATCGACAATGGAGGTGGAGAACATGGTCCACTCGGAGTTAAAGGTCTTTCTGACAGGGGGCTCTGCCAAACGTTCCCAACAGACCCTCACAGTATGTTTGGGCCTGCCGAGTCTGTCCAGCTTTCTCCCCCGCCATCGGATCCAACTCACCACCAGGTGGTGATCAGTTGACAGCTCGCTCTCTTCACCCGAGTGTCCAAGACATACGGCCGGAGGTCAGATGAAACAACTACAAAGTCGATCATCGATCTCCGACCTAGGGTGTCCTGGTGCCACGTGCACTGATGGACACCCTTATGCTTGAACATGGTGTTCGTTATGGACAAACTGTTGCTAGCACAGAAGTCCAATAACAGAACACCACTCGGGTTCAGATCCGGGGGGCCGTTCCTCCCAATCACGCCCCTCCAGGTGTCACTGTCGCTGCCCACGTGAGCGTTGAAGTCCCCCAGTAGAACGACGGAGTCCCCGGCCGGAGCACTTTCCAGCACCCCTCCCAGAGACTCCAAGAAGGCCGGGTACTCTGCACTGCCATTTGGCCCGTAAACACAAACAACAGTGAGAGACCTATCCCCAACCCGAAGGCGCAGGAAAGCGACCCTCTCGTTCACCAGGGTGAACTCCAACACATGGCGGCTAAGCTGGGGGGCTATGGGCAAGCCCACACCAGCCCGCCGCCTCTCGCCGCAGGCAACTCCAGAGTAGTGGAGAGTCCAGCCTCTCTCGAGGATTTGGGTTCCAGAGCCCAAGATGTGCGTGGAGGTGAGCCCGACTATCTCTAGTCGGTATCACTCAACCTCCCGCACAAGCTCAGGTTCCTTCCCCGCCAGCGAGGTGACATTCCATGTCCCTAGCGCCAGATTCTGTGTCCGGGGATTGGGTCGTCGAGGCCTCCGCCTTCGACTGCCACCCAATCCACTTTGCACCGGCCCCTTACGGTTCCTCCCGCAGGTGGTGGGCCCACGGGAGGTCGGCCCCACGTCGCTCCTTCGGGCTAAGCCCGGCCGGGCCCCATGGGGAAAGACCCGGCCACCAGACGTTTGCATGCGAGCCCCAACCCCGGGCCTGGCTCCAGGTTGGGGCCCCGGTTGCGCCATACCGGGCGACGTCACGGTCCTTGATTTTTTCTTATAATAATGGATTGGATTTATATTCCGCTTTTCTCCCAAGGGACCAAGGGACTCAAAGCGCTTACAGTCTGTCCATTATTCATTCATACACAGTTACACTGGTGATGGTAAGCTACAACTGTAGCCACAGATGCCCTGGGGCAGACTGACAGAGACGTGGCAGCCATTTTGCGCCTACGGCCTCTCCGACCATCACCACATACATTCACTCAACATTCTTACACATTCATACGATTGTATTCTTCACCATAAAGGGTTCTGAACCCTTTATGGGGGGGATCTACAAAAGGATTTCCTCCAAAGTAACACAGGACTAGTTACAGCAGAACTAAGGCCTTTAAGAAAGGACTTCAAACTCTAACAGAGGAATTAGAGTATTCTGGTATAGAGAAATTAATTTTGACCTGGTTTTACAACATATTTGGAAAATTGACTGTGATTTTAGAATCTGTATTGAGATACAGTACATGTACTTGTTGTTGCACATGTCTGATAACTTTTGTTTGTGTTGCTTTCCATGTACCGGAGCTTGTTGGTGAGATTGATGAATGTGGCCATTGCTGGGTCAACATTCCTGGACATGCACCTGCCAAACGACTAAGGTCAAGGCTTTGACCTCAGATGAACACTTTGATATCTGAGGGACGTTATTGTTTGCATGTACACCAATGGGACAACAGCTCCAGGACGGATCATACTACAGACCTAAGGGCCGTATGGTTCATTGAATTTATTATGCTGAAGAGAATTGATTTTAATCATTATGAATGTGCATAAGTCTAACTCCATGTGTTTTTCTTTTCGTTACAGGGACAGAAATGGACAGGCAGGGACAAGCCAGAGATCTTGAGTCCAATGGGTCGACCAGCTTAACCTCTGGCAAATTTTTCTACTTTATTTTGGAGTGACACTGTGTTTTGATTTATGATTTATGGACTTTAAAGAATTTGAATTTGAAGAATCAGTGCATTACTCTGTGGGTTCCCATTTGATCTGAAACATATCCAATTATAATCATTTGTTGTGTTTGTTTTGACATGTGTTGTAAGTTAATCATTTGAAGTGATTACATACGTTTGATGCTTGATGTTTGTGTTTTGTCACTGCCTTTGGGGCGAGGGGTGGATAGAAGAGTTTTCCCAGCTTTAGGTCTTTTTACCGATTGGTCAAATGTTCTTCAGGCTAGGTCAACAGCCCTGCTGGGTTTTCACTTCTGTCATAGTTTACAATTCACACTCAAGCTAGTAGGTTGTTTATGCTAATGGTTATCAGCATAAGGGCTTAAGTTTATTAGGGCTAATAAAATCAGCACGTGTGGTGCAGTTAGAAGAAAAATCATTTCTATCCATTGAGTGCAGGCTAAATAAAGCACTGGTTGTGTCTCAAGGAAGAATAAAGTGCGCAAAGGATTTTTTTGCTATTTCTATCCAGTGAGCATAATCTAAAGAGGGTGTAGTTTGTACTTCTGGGAAGAAATTGATAAAAAGGGATTATTTCTATCCATTGGGTATAATCTAAATAGGGCGGCGTATAGATAACTCTAAGGAAGAATTTAGCACGCAAGCGGAAAAAATGCGAGGTTATTTCTATCCATAGATTATACACAAAATAAGCGCCGTTTATATCCCGAGGAGCAAATGTTTGAAGAGACGGTCTAAATTCTTCACGCAAAAGAATACAGAGACGTCTGATAAAGCAGAACCTGGCAAAGTGCGCAGGGGTCTTAAGGAACTAGACCTAAAGAGGAGACAGGGATCAGGGAACTCAATTCATAAATTCACCTAAATTCATGCTATTTTCCAGCTGAGTTTAAGTATAGTTGTAGAAAACTTTAAAAAAGCAGTAACAAATACCCAAAATATAAAAATGAAGAAAAAGTTTGATTAAAGGCCTGCTTTAATAAGGGGTAACACGCTGTCCAAGTCGACTGGACTAAATACAGCGGGGTTGACCGCCGAAAACGTAATAAGTTTAATAAGTTTAATCTTAGTGGGAAGGAAAAAATAGTCAGCGTTTCTTTTCTATCTTTAAATTGAGATACAAGACGTACGGCTAAACGACACAAAACCCACTAATGAGTTCAGGTCAAAAACTCTGGAAAGAGAGGCTGAACTAAAGTGCCGCGGCGTGTGGACTAGTCAGGTGTGTGTGAGCGAGTGTGTGATTACATGGGAACCCTTGGGAAAAGTGAAAACAGATGTTAATAAGACTTAGAGCTTTAAAAAGTGAAGGAAAATAGGTTATAACAATTAAAATAATATTGTTAAATGAAGATTTAAAAGAGGTGAAGAAGAAATTAAGAGTAATAATAAGAGAAAGTTAACAAAAGAGCGCTGGAAGAATTAATAGAAATATGGTTAATTTAAATCGAATAAACTTACTAAAAAAGGGGTAATAAAATCAATAGGACAAGAAAAGAAGCTTAGAGCCTAAACACTAAAAATAAATTGGTGGGGGAAAAAGCCGACGGCAAATCGTAATTAAAATAGAAAAAGCTGTGCGTTAAAACCAACAATAAGGAAAAACTAAAAGTAATACAAATTTATCTGGCTGAAGAAATAGTTAGAGAAAATTAAAAGTAAGTAAAGTAAGTATTTAGAGGTTTGCGCTAAGATAGTAATAGTTAAATAGCATGAGTTAAATTAGCAGTAAATATAACTCAACTTTAAAACGCCGTTAGAATTATTAAAAGGAACTGTGGTCTCAAGAAAGTTTGAATTTATCTCAAAATAGGTTTAGTTGTGGTGCAATTATTGTATTAGAGAGACATTTAGAATTTCTAGCGACATTACGAACTATTTGGAGATGAATGTTTAATGTAACTTTAAATAAACTCTCCCTTTTTGTTTGGCAACAATTCTTTTCAGCACTTTGTAATCACATAAGCACTTATACTGCAGGATTATACAGAGAAAATGCATATTCAAAATGTTTTATACAATACAAATCTTCATTAAACATTTTATTAAAACTGTGAGCTGTAAAAATAAAGCCAAGAAGAAGAAGTCTTTTGATCTCGGTCACAAATCAGTGGCCTGTAATGAACAGTGGTGAACATTAACACATTACCCAATATCCTTTAAACATTTCCTTTTAATTATAAACAAAAATGTCAGTTTTATGCGAGGTCCAAGGTATTCGTCAGTTCAGCCACCGGAGGGCAGCATTCGACCATCGCAGAAGTCACAAGGCTGACAGATGAAAGGCATTCCGGTGGGTTCTGGGGGATAGCTGAATAAGCACTCCTATCTCAGAGAATTTACGATTGTCTGACATGGCGCCAGTGGTTGTGGCCTCCTGGTGGTTAAATTAACTGACCTGTTCCTTGATACGACGGCTCTAACCTCTTATGAAAGCAAACAGAGTCATTAATTTAAATCTCCTGAAGGCTTTTATGGTCTTAACAACCACTGACAATCTGTAAATGATTAAGACAGATAATTAATCCCAAAAGGAATTTCATGAGGGGAAATTCCTGTGGCGAGTGTAAAATCACCGGTCGTAAAGTCTAAATACATCAAAGAAGCAGGAGAACGAGCAAAAAAGAATAATAATAATAATAATAATAATACATTTTATTTGTAATGCACTTTTTGTTTTAAACAAAACCTCAAAGTGCAACATAAAAATTTATCAGCATAAAATGAATAAAAATAAATAAATTAAAATGCAGTAAACAGAGTATAACAGCTATAAAAATAATGATATGGACATAGATTAAGTTAAGTTAAAATATGCTTTTTTAAAAAGGAAGGTTTTTAGTCCTTTTTTAAAAGCATCCACCGTCTGTGGGGCCCTGAGATGGTCAGGCAGGGCATTCCACAGACGGGCAGTAGCTGCCTCGAAGGCCCTGTCACCCATGGTTTTTAGTTTTGTCCTGGGAGCACGTAGGACGGTGCATTGGCCAGACCGGTTCTGGAGGTGGTGTGTGGTGTGAGCAGTTCTGTGAGGTAAGTGGGGGCATCACCGTGCAGGCAGTGATGGGTGTGGAGGAGGAGTTTATATTCAATACAGAGGTGAATGGGGAGCCAGTGAAGAGTGCGGAGGATGGGTGTGATGTGATCATATTTCCGCACCCTCATCAGGACCCTGGCAGCGCTGTTTTGTACATACTGAAGCTTTTGGATGCTACTGCCAGGAATCCCAATGAGGAGTGCGTTACAGTAGTCCAGTCTGGAAGAGACAAAGGCATGAACAAGCTTCTCTGCAGCAGGGAGAGAGAGGGAGGGGCGGAGTTTGGCAATGTTGCGGAGGTGGAAAAAGGAATTTTTACAAATAAAATTGATGTGGTTGTCAAAAGTGAGCTGGGGATCAAATTTTTGATTCAGGCCTTTATCTCCTCCAGGCAGGAGGTAAGACAAGTTACGGTGGCAGAGGGGGTGGAGGAGGGGGTGACCTTGATGTATACCTGTGTGTCATCAGCATAGCAGTGAAATGAAATGCCATACTTGCTGATGACACGACTGAGAGGGAGCAAGTAGATGATGAAGAGGGTGGGACCGAGCACTGAGCCCTGGGGGACCCCACAAGTGACCATGTGGGGCTGAGATTTAGCATCCCCCAGGGCCACGAACTCGGTCCTCTCCGTGAGGTAGGAGTGAAACCAGAGGAGGGCACTGTCAGAGAGTCCAGTGTAGTGTTGGAGGCGATGGAGGAGAATGTGGTGGTCAACAGTGTCAAAAGCAGCAGAGAGGTCGAGAAGGATGAGGAGAGATGGGGAGCCAGAGTCCGAGGCCATCAGCAGGTCATTGGTGACCCTGATCAGAGCAGTTTCTGTACTATGGGAGGGGCAAAAACCAGATTGAAATTTTTCAATTTGTGTGATTTGAGATGGTTGTGGAGTTGTGCAGAGACTACTTTTTCTAAAATTTTGGATATGAATGGGAGGTTGGGAGAATAAATCTGCTTGTAAAAACACTAGCAGAGCTAGAGGAAGCCAGACACTCCCCAGACACTCCCGAGGTCCCCTCTCGGTGGGACATACCCAGAATACCTCCCTGGGGAGCTGTCCAGGAGGCATCCGAAACAGATGCCCGAGCCACCTCAGCTGGCTCCTCTAGAAAGTCCCAAACTTTAAAAAGCGTCCAATTGGCCCATAGCGATCGGCTATTTGGACAGGGTTTTTGGGACGGGCCAGATCCGACCCCCCGGGGCCGCTGGTACGCGCAGACACTCGTTTGAGGCCCTGACCCCTCCGGGGGCCGATAAGAGGGGCCCCAAAGTTTTTGGACCCAGGCTTGTAATAATGGACACGTCCACAGTGTGGCGTGATGACCAGTCCCACTCTAGGCTTATTTCAATGGGATTCTCACCCCATTCGGTTAGCAAGGCGGCGGACACTTTGCGATTCCTCACCAGGTGACCACAGCTGACCACTCCTAAGCCACGCCCACCTCCCACGAACCCACTATGTGTCCACTTCCCCACTATTTTGGGGAAAAGTGTCGGTGACATCTGCTGACCACTCCTAAGCCACGCCCACATCCCATGAACCCACTATGTGTCCACTTCCCCACTATTTTGGGGAAAAGTGTCGGTGACATCTGCTGACCACTCCTAAGCCACGCCCACATCCCATGAACCCACTATGTGTCCACTTCCCCAGTATTTTTTCAGAATGGACCCAGAAGCGGTCAGATGGTCATGTGCCACAAGAGGATGCGCGCGGTAGCGCCCCCTCTGCTCAATTTTGACCTTTGGCCCAAAGTTGCTCCGAGAGGCATACCAGGGGCCCCCTTGAGCTCCCGGTTTGATTTTGGACCACAACGGACCTTTCTAAACAAATCCAATTGCACATTATTTCAATGTATTTTGTGTAGTGCGTTCATGGACGGCGCTTAGGAAGGTCCGATCAACTCGGGAGTGGACTCCCTTATGGTTTTTTTGGGCCTAAAAAAAAAGTTTCTCTGATCCACCTCAAACTCTGCACCCCGTTAGAGGGCCTTCAGATTAAGACAGAAATCCAGGTTTGGTGGCCCTAACCCTTTCGAGGGCCGAGATCCAGCGATACCACTTTATATTTATTCAATGTAACAAAATAGTGTGTTCGTGGACAGTGGAATTTTGAGTCAGGACTTGATTTGCTGTACTCAGGGGGGCTTGGTGACACCAGCTAATTAGTTTTTATCAAAATAATTTGAAAGAAAACGCTTGAAACACCTTGTCCACAAACCCACTATCTAGATCATTGAATAAGCCTGAAGTGGGATCAACCAGTTGCATTGTATTCATTTGACACATAATGAATGTTGGCATACTAAATAAAGTTCTAATAGTTTTACAAACTATATGACTGCACTCAGTAGGTCACCCTGAGTCTTGAGCACCAAGTCCCGTTGACAAATTCCACTGTCCACGAAAGCACTATGTGTCCATTTCGCAAAAGTGTTGCGGGAGGGCCCAATTTTTGCACCCTGGCTCCTCAGGCCCCCCCACTCGACATATCCAAAGCACATGTTTCTAGCTTTAAGGCAAACCGTTTTAGCCTCCAGAGAAAATCTCTCTCTCAGCCCTGACAAGCTCAGACAGTCCTTTTAGTTTCAGAGCGGGGGAGGGGAGAAGACTTTAGCTCTGCAGCCAATTAAGCACCTTAACGGTGTCGAAGCCTCTCCAAACTTTATTGCACGCTTCAGCGTACTGTGATGAGAAAAAGGAGTCCACCCACGAGTCGATCGGACCTTCCTAGGCGCCGTCCGTGAACACACTATACAAAATACATTGAAATAATGGGCAATTGGATTTGTTCAGAAAGGTCCGTTGTGGTCCAAAATCAAACTGGGAGCTCAGGGGGGGCCCTGGTATAACATATCCACAGGGCATGTCTCCCGGACCAACTTTGGGCCAAATGTCAAAATTGGCCAGAAAGGCACTACCGTGCGCAACCTCTTGTGGCACATAACCATCTGACCGCTTCTGGGCCCATTCCGATAAATTGTGGGTTCGTGGACAAATAATGGGTTTGTGGGATGTGGGCGGGGCTTAGGAGTGGTCAGCAGTGGTCAGGGGGGGTTGCCGACACATTTCCCAAAAATAGTGTGTTCGTGGACAAATAGTGGGTTTGTGGGATGTGGGCGGGGCTTAGGAGTGGTCAGCAGTGGTCTCCGATACTTTTCCCCCAAAAACAGAGGGCTTCTGGACAATTAGTGGGTTCGTGGGATGTGGGCGTGGCTTAGAAGTGGTCAGGGACAATGGAAAGGTTCCCAGCTGGAGCGTGGGCAAACCTAGAGGTGTCCGGAAACCTACTATTACCGGGGTAATAATTTTTGGGGGTCAAAAAGAGGAGGGAATAGCCAAGTGCCCACTAGCCCAGTAACTTCATGGGCGATGGGGATCCAAATTCACCCTACGATCCCTCCGGGTCATTATGCGATCAATGGCAATTTATTTGCATGGGCTTTTTTCCACGAACTCACTATTTGTACTACCTGATCTATCACAAGGAGCGAATAAATTAATTTTCGATTTTGAAAATAAAACACTCGGTCTCGATTAGCACTGGGGGACAATAAAGCATTTATTTTGTATCTGGCCGGGAAGCACATAACTGAAGAAGCTGAGTTGTCACTGTTTATACAAGGAAATCAAGCAGACCACATAGGCTTCAACGGACATAGAGCCAGGATTTGGGCAGAGCTCCGTCAGATATTCCCTGAGCGACTAGACCCATCTAAACCTGAGTCAGAAAAATTCAATGATACAGAATGTCCATCAAAATTCCTGTTTACGTTTCAATAGAGATGGAGAGATGAAACATGTAGCGCCTTGAACTTAAACAAAACCACAGAAAGCTTGTTCAAAGTGATGGTTAAGAAGGCAATGCCTCCTGAAGTCCAAACTAAACTGGACTCAGTAGTAGGATTAATGAAGATGGAATGGACTTTGTTCGCTGAACACGTTATACATCATGTGGAAGCTTGTAGGAAAGAAAAGAAAATAGAAGAAGAAGCTAATAAACGTTTGGTGAATAAGCTAACACAGCTGCAAGTAAACAGCCAGGGATATAAATAACTATTTTGTGTCCTGACATCCCATAGCAGGACAATGTCACCTCAACAGGCCAATTGGACTCAGGACAGGAGGACATGGGGAGTACGAGGACTGCCCACACAAAGAAGTACATATGGACAAAGAAACAGACCTACGCTACATCCTGTAAGTACGGATTTCACCTCAGTCGGCAGGCCAAGGGTGCTGGATCTGTGGTCAGAGGGGACACATGCAATGGGACTGTCCAAACGGCCCAATGACAAGACCAGGGAGGATGTACTAGTGGTGCCCGGAGAACAAGAGAGAGGAGAAAATTGTCCCAGTTGTATCCACTAAATCACATGATGAGCCAATAATTACAGTAACAATACAAGACAATGACTATCAATTTATAGTTGATACAGGTACTCTTGTATTGGAAAAGAAGGAAGAGATATACCATTATCAGATACAAATGTAAAGACAGTGGGATTCTCTGGGAACAAATTATTCCTCTCACAAAAAAAGTACAACTGACTGTAGCAGGAAGGACATTAAGAAAGATAAACTACCCTAATTAATATTCTTATGTGTGCAAAAGGCTAGTATCACATGTACACAAGGAGGTCTCCAGGTGGATTTCCCCGATGACACGGAGAATAAAATGATGTCTGCCACGGCAGTGATGGACACAAAAGTGACAGTTCAGCCTGTTGTGTATTGGCTGAGATGGCCCAGAAACTCCCAGCTCGAACACAATTGGTTGAAATGGAAATTCTGGATTAAGAGACAATTTAAGACCTTCCGTGTGCCAAAGACGCCACTACACTGTACACTAATGTATGATAAAAATCAAGACAATATGGATTATGAGGACAACTGACAAGAACACATGACTGGCAAGAATATTTCTGTTACAAGTCACAACATACATAACGGCAGGCAAGGAGCTGTAGCGGTACCGCTTATTACACAAATTGAATTTTGGTTTTTGATTACAGACTCTATTCCCCATGTCACCTTAATGCTGGCAGGGGGACTGGAGTCATGTGCACTTAAACCTGGTAAAGGATGTAATGTGCGTTAATAATTGGCTATCTACCAAAAATAAAGAGGTTGATGTCTCAGAAGATTATCAATATTTTAGAATTAAAATAGAAGCCTGTGATGTAGTCCAGGCCGAAAGAGTAATTGTAGACAGAAACACTTCAAAACAATTATTCTTATCCAAGAGACATAATGTCTTGTTAGAACAGGTACCAGCTGAACTCTGGTCTAAAAGCAAAATAGACATCACCTCCAATACAAATACGCATTAAACCTGGAAGTGTATTGCCAATAATAAAACAATACCCCCTAAGTCAACAAGCAATTGAAGGAATAAGGATGACAATTGAAGGGTTACTAGACGCGGGAGTTTTAGTAGAATTAAAGGGTCCTTGTAATACACCATTTTTTCCTCTAAAGAAACCACATTCAATTGATTATAGGTTGGTACATGAGGGGGGGGGGGGTACATATCACCCAGCAAGTCAGAGGTTTGCGTCCACCCTAGGAAAAGGTAGAAAAGAAAAAAAACCTGTAATAGGTAGATGTGATAATAATATGTGCGGTTTAGTGTGTACCTACAGCTACAACCAGTGTAAACGTATACCTATGATCAATCAGTCTCCATAAATTTGGTAAAATAAGTATGTTTTGAGTTTGCTTTTGAAAACCTCAACAAAGTCAGCTTGCTGCACTTCCACCGGGAGATCATTCCATAAAAATGGGGCTCTATAAGAAAAAGCTCTGTAGACAGCAGACTTAATAATAATAAATAATAATCTTTATTTTTATATAGCGCTTTTCCACCTACTGTAGTAGGCACTCAAAGCGCTTTACATAGATTAAGCTATTTACCAGTGTTACAGAACACTCACTGGAGGCAATGTAGGTTAAGTGTCTTGCCCAAGGACACAACGACAGTATGTGGGGGAGAGCGGGATGTTATGAGGTTTTGGGATGTTTCGAGCGGGGATCAAACCGCCCACCCGCCGGTCGAAGGCTACTGCCGCCCTGTTAAGACTTCATCTTAACTCGAGGAAGTTGAAGGAGGCCAGCGTCCTGAGAGCGAAGGGTACGAGCTGGAGTATACCGGGTGATGAGGTCAGATAGGTCAGAGGGCGCGCGTCCACAAAGGATTTTATATGTTAACTTTGAAATCTGCTCTAACATGAATAGGAAGCCAATGTAATGAAGCCAGGATCGGAGTAATGTGATCAAACTTCCTGGTCTTTGTTAAAAGTCTGGCGGCTGTATTTTGGACCATTTGTAGTCTGTGATTACTTTTCCTCGGCAGTCCAGAGAATAACGCATTGCAGTAGTCCAGCCTGGATGTGACAAATGCATGAATGAGAATTTCAGCATCAGCTAAAGAGAGGCAGGAGCGAATTTTTGAGATATTCCTCAAGTGAAAAAAGCCCAGTTTAGTGACCTCACTAATGTGCTGCTGCATTGATAGTGTGGAGTCAAAAATGACACCAAGGTTCCTCACAGTGTTGTCGTGCTCCAACACACAATTGTTGATCGAGACAGTAAGATTGTTGAACTTGTGCCGATGACTGGCAGAACCAATTAACAAGAGCTCCGTTTTATCCGAGTTCAAGGAGGAAGTTTTGAGACGTCCATGTTTTAATTGAAACGAGGCAGGCCTCTAGACGCTTGATGTCAGTAGTATTATTCACTTTTATTGGTAGATACAGCTGTGTATCGTCGGCATAACAGTGGAAGTTTACTCCATTATGGATTCTGATGATTTGTCCCAATGGTGTAACATATAGTGAAAAAATTATGGGACCAAGCACAGACCCTTGTGGCACACCGAATTTCACTGGTGCCATGGAGGAGAAGGATTTATTAAAAGAGACAAAATGAGACCTATCACACAGATAGGATTCTAGCCAAGCAAGAGCAGAGCAAATAAAAAACTGAAAAACTGGGCGTGCAAAATTATTCAGCCCCTTAACTTAATACTTTGTAGCGCCACCTTTTGCTGCGATTACAGCCGTAAGTCGCTTGGGCTATGTCTCTATCAGTTTTGCTAAACAGCTGGAGCTCAGTGAGGTTGGATGAAGAGCATTTGTAAACAGCATTTTTCAGTTCTTTCCACAGATTCTCGATTGGATTCAGGTCTGGACTTTGACTTGGCCATTCTAACACCTGGATGTGTTTATTTGTGAACCATTCCATTGTAGATTTTGCTTTATGTTTTGGATCATTGTCTTGTAGGAAGACAAATCTCCGTCCCAGTCTCAGGTCTTTTGCAGACTCCATCAGGTTTTCTTTCAGAATGGTCCTGTATTTGGCTCCATCCATCTTCCCATCAATTTTAACCATCTTCCCTGTCCCTGCTGAAGAAAAGCAGGCCCAAACCATGATGCTGCCACCACCATGTTTGACAGTGGGAATGGTGTGTTCAGGGTGATGAGCTGTGTTGCTTTTACGCCAAACATAACGTTTTGCATTGTTGCCAAAAAGTTCGATTTTGGTTTCATCTGACCAGAGCACCTTCTTCCACATGTTTGGTGTGTCTCCCAGGTGGCTTGTGGCAAACTTTAAATGACACTTTTTATGGATATAATTAAGAAATGGCTTTCTTCTTGCCACACTTCCATAAAGGCCAGATTTGTGCAGTCTACGACTGATTGTTGTCCTATGGACAGAGTCTCCCACCTCAGCTGTAGATCTCTGCAGTTCATCCAGAGTGATCATGGGCCTCTTGGCTGCATCTCTGATCAGTCTTCTCCTTGTATGAGCTGAAAGTTTAGAGGTACGGGCAGGTCTTGGTAGATTTGCAGTGGTCTGTTCAGTTTTTTATTTGTTAAAATTTTGAAATATCCACTAAATTTCATTCCACTTCATGATTGTGTCCCATTTGATGTTGATTCTACACAAGAAATGACAGTTTCATATCTTTATGTCTGAAGCCTGAAATGTGGCAAAAGATCGCAAAGTTCAAGGGGGCCGAATACTTTCGCAAGGCACTGTAGTTGCTTTACATGAAGAAACCACCTTTGTCAGCTCATCGAGGGATACAGGATCTTAGAATGAGAGACGAGAGGTCAGTGGATCCAAGTGAATGGGAGCCGGAGCTGAGGAAGACAAAACCAAAATATTATCCCTGATATCTTCAATTTTATGTTTAAAGAAATCTAAAAAGTCTTGTGCACTAAAGGGAGAGGAGTCTTCAGTTGTTCTTGGTTGGATTAGTTTAGCAACTGTCCCAAATAGAAACCTGGGGTTATGCCGGTTTTCTCTGATTAGAGATGAGAAATAAGCCGTCTTTGCAGTGCTGAGGGCGTGCTTATAGGTGTTTACACACAAACACCACTTTTGATAATTTAGATTAGTTTTTGACTTGCACCATATGCGTTCAAAACTCCTGCAGGCCTGTTTTAAAGCCCGGGTTTCCTCGTTATACCATGGTGTAGGTCGTCTGGTTGGTCTGGGCTTTGTCCTGAGGGGTGCCACTGAGTCAGTGATGGCCGAGAGGGTTGCATGGACCTCCTTTGTGTAGGCTTCTATTGAGTTTCCAGGTGGAGTTAAATTAGGAAGAACATCTGTCAGCCGTGTGGCAAACATTTCCATTGCAGCCGCGCTAAAATTCCGTGTAGACACTACGCAATTGTCGGAATTTGAGCGGCGTCTATAACTTATCTCAAATTCCACCAGTGAGTGATCTGAAACAGCAGATGAAAGAGAGGAGACGAAGAGATGGGAGACATCTATTCCCCGAGCCAAAACAAGATCCAGATAGTTTCCACTAATGTGTGTGGGCTCATGAACAAACTGGTTGAAAGACAGTGTTGTAAGCAGTGATTGAAAGGCATCAGTGATAATCATGGGGTTTCCAATAACAATGTATACCACACACCAGTTACTGTTGACAAGTCCTAAATTTATCTCAACACAGTCTAGGAAAACGGGATATGCTGTAATACGGTCAACCCCGCCACCAAAATGGACACGCCTTTAGATGGAAAACTGCATGACCCTTTAAAGACAGACGGAGCGCCCGCGATCCCATTTGCTTACCTATTTTTAGATGCCTGTAGATTTGCAACGAAATAAGATAAGCAATTTTTTTGCATATGAAAGTGGAGAAGTTATAGTTTGATGTCACGCTTTCTACATGTCTCAGACCGCTGTTTTCGTTCCTCTGAGGGGTTTGCAAATGTCTAGCAAAAACCGCTCACAGTAAAATCATTATAACATATGTGGTGTTCTACAGCTCTGATATGCACTCATATATGTCTACAAGTTGTAAGCATATACTATTATATGATAACCGTTGAACCGGAACCGGAAATTAACGAATTTGCCTAGGGAAACTTTCTTTTGGCTCACAGTACTTACTACGCAGCAGACTTCTGCAGCTTTTCATTCTGTATCTCACTCAAAAACAAACATCACACATACTCCAGACACTCACCACACACGTTGCACTAACTCCCCACGCCATCAAGGATTAATTATAAATCCACGAAAACCCGGCGCACATGGCACCACCCTTCGGCCGAATCTGGTAACTGCGTCAAATGATGAAGACGGGTTTTTTTACTCCTCGTCTTACCCGAACAGTGCCAACAGTTATGAATAAGTCCACTTCACTCAAGGGATAGATCCCTTCTATGACATGTAAGTATATATTTCATGACATGTTTTGAGTTTGAGTCAGAGAAAAGTAGTGCCAAATGCGCATCATTGTTTTATTGTTGTTGTGTGTAATTACGTCTAATAATACGTGTAACTCCATGTGTGTTGTGTTGAAAGTATATATAATGCCACTGACAAACTTGTCAGTCATTTTTTATTCAATTCAACTGCACTTGTTTATATATAAATCACAGTTAGAGCAGGTCCAGACCAAACTGTCATTGTATCCTTGGGCAAGACACTTAACCCACCTTGCCTCGTATGAATGTGTAAGAATGTTGAGTGAATGTATGTGGTGATGGTCGGAGAGGCCGTAGGCGCAAAATGGCTGCCACGTCTCTGTCAGTCTGCCCCAGGGCATCTGTGGCTACAGTTGTAGCTTACCATCACTAGTATGACTGTGTATGAATGAATAATGTATGGCCTGTAAGCGCTTTGAGACCCTTGGTCCCTCGGGAGTAAAGCGCAATATAAATCCAATCCATTATTATTATTATTATTACACTCTTGAGATTTAATTTTACTGATAGTTTTAGGTTTAGATCTAGTTGCATTAGTGTATGTATATAATCATTACTGTTGAGTTCCATATTTATGTCTGACTTATTCTGTCTGCAGTGTTGTTAAGGGGGGTCTTCTGCTCCCCTGCCCCACCCACTTCACTGAGGACAGGGAGAGGAAGGAGTATACAGCAGGCACACAGAAGCAGCACTCATTCAGATGCACTTCCTGGAGCTGGAAGAGCCAAGAGGAGCCTGATAGCTTGCCACACCCCATGCCACATTCCCCCCCTAAAAGACAGCCAGGTGTGCAGCCACCTGTCACAATGTGTGGACATTCCATATCCATCAGAACTCTTCAAGATGTTCTTTGATAAAACACTGTGTGAAAACAACAGTAAAAATCCAGCAAAAAATATTGCTGCGCCGAGTAAAAAATTCAAATGGGCAGAGCTCAGAGAATACGAGCTGTTCCAGTACACTGTACATGCTGTATCTGGGCATTTTGGGAGAGGTTGGGGGAAAGTAGACACCAGTGGAGGGGCCATCAGCTGTGAAGGACTACAACAGTTCATGAGGGAGTTGACTTCTCTGATCCGCTGAAACTATTTATCTTTTTGGTTGTTCATTGTACTTTTATGAATGAACATGTCTTATACAAAGTTAAGTGTGCTCCTATGTTTCTGTTACACTTAGAAATTTGATTGTAGTATTGTAAATAGTATTTTGTTGTACATGCTTCTTTTTTGCAAATTGTGGAAAAATATCAATTATATTTTCGTTTTTTCACAGTTCATAAAAATATGTCTATCTCAAAAACTGAATTGAGTAGACACTTCAAAGATCATTTATGGAGTTTGAAATGATCTTCTGCACATTTTTTATACTCAGAATTTTGAGGGCTATAGCTAGGAAATTTCATTTTTTGGGAAAATGATTGTTTTTTTGCACTTTTTATCAATTTCTTTAGTTACTATAAACTTACTGCTCAGATATTCTAAAATGTGGGATTTAGGGATTGTATTGATGTATAGATTGTTAGAATACTCCAAAAAATGGCCCAACAGCCTGTAAAAATATAAGAAATGCTCTGGCGGACTTGTTTATATGGCAGCTTAAAATCGAAAGATAATTTTCTAAAGCCACGGGAAGAAATGTACAATCAGCCTGTTGAAGCAGATTTGACACTATTTGTAGATGGATCTTGTTTCCGAGATGATAAAGAAATGCATGCAGGCTATGGCATCGCAAAACTTAATGCAGACAATACGTTTACCACAGTACAGGCTACAGGAATTCCACAGCCATGTTCAGCCCAATTAGCTGAAATAAAAGCTCTGACCGAAGCATGTAAACTAGCTAAAGGCTTAAAAGTAAACATTTATACAGATTCACAGTATGGATATGGAGTTGTGCATTTACATGCAAAAACATGGGAGCAGCGGGGGTTTCAGAAAGCCGATGGGACACCTGTGACACACAAGGAGGCAATAACGGATATTAGCGGCAATAAAGTTGCCTTTCAAGCTTGCTGTCATGAAATGCGCCGCTCACCAGAGAGCTAAGAATTTATTAAGTGAAGGCAATAATTTAGCTGACAAGCTAGCCAAAAATGCGGCTTTAGGAGTGTGTCAAGCTCCAGTGTTAATGAAAGGAGATAATGGGCCATTAATTAGCTTGGACATTATCAGCACAGAGCAGGAGAAAGCAGGACTGTATGAGAAAGCTGAGTGGGAGCGAAAAAGGCGCCATAAAAACTTCTCCGGCAGGATCTGATATGGTTTTATGGAGGAGTGTGCAAGGAAAGTTGGTATTACCAAACTCCTTAGTAAAAACTGTCATAGAGCAGGCTCATGGCCCAGACCATAGATCAAGAGCAGAGGTTCTGAAGAATATTCAGATAACGTGGTGGACACCTCTCCTAGCCCCCACCGTGGATCGTGTGTTAAAAGAATGTCAAGTCTGTAATCTTCACAATATTAGGAAAGTCTTTGTATCATCTCTTGGTCATATACCAATAGTTTCAGGTCCTTATTATTAATTATAATGGTCCTGGTGAGAACCCCATTGGAACAATGTGAGAAAGGACTTATGAATAATCTACAACATTTAACATAAATCTATAAGGTCATATTTCAACAGGTTAAAGAAGCATCTTTACAAAACGTCAAGCCTGGTGACTGGGTGTACATCAAAGTGGTCAGACGAAAGTGGGCGGAGCCTAGATGGTCAGGTCCATACCAGGTGCTGCTGTCCACGAAAAATGCTGTTTCATACTCGTTCAGGATGCGCAGGTCCAGGATCGACCTCACTCCCCCGTTTCTCTTTGGGACCAAGAAATAGGGGGACTAAAACCCTCTCTCCGCCTCCCCTCGGTCCAGCTCCGAAATTGCACCACGCTGCAGGAGTGAAGAGACCTCCTCTTGGAGGGCCATTGCCGCTGCCCAAGTTGTGAGCTGTGTGCGAAGTACACCGCAGAAGGGAGGGGGTCGACGTGCAAACTGCAAATGTGGGGACAGGATCAGCAGCGGCAACGGTGGGGCGTGCCCTAGCTCGTTCACGGGGAGTCGCGGACACCTGGTGCCGGTCTGCACGACAGCGCCACATGTCGTGCCGCTGGCGTCTCGGCTGGAGATGCGGAGCAAGCTGCTGGGACGTTTTGGAGGCTGATTCTAGTTGGTCTACAAGAGACTGAATATCAGGACCAAACAGGGATGAGGTGGAGCGCGGCAGACCGAGGATGCGCCTCTGCTCCTGTTCCTTCGAAGAAGACAGGCCGAGCCACAGGTGTCTGGCGCCGAGCTGAGCCGCGCTCATGGTGTGGCCCCCATCCACGGCGAATGCTTGGAACATCTTCAGGAGAACAGCCGCTGTGGTCTAAACCTCATCGTTTTCCTCGGGCGTGAGGACAGATTGCTTATGCGTGAGCTTGTCCAAGGAGCCCGCCAGGAAAGCCATATTGCTAGCCAATGCCACCACCTGAGCGACGTTAGCGTAGCAGCGATCTATCAGCGATGCCGTTAACCTTTCCCTCACCAATGGAAAAGCCAGCTTACCGCTCGGCCAGGGGGTAGATGACGGTAGCAGGCACATCCTCACCCCGTCTTCAATAGGTGGGTCGCCGGTGATCTTGTTCCAGCCCTCCACGTTGGGGCGGGGCCTCTCGCCGAGAGCGGGCTCTGCAATTCTCGCTGGGCATAATGGGTGATGGGTGTCATCAGAGGGCAGAGAGTCGCCACACGTGGCCGAGAAGGTCTGTGACGCTAGAACCAATGTGAAGTCTGCCGGAGCCGTCTCAAGCGGCTGGGTGGGAGCGGAGTCTCCATTCAGACCGCAGCGGAAGCAAACAGCTGCGGCAGGTCATCTAACGGATACCATTGAGCTGGCTGGAGATCAGGGGCGGAAAATCCTGTGCGGGAGGCGCCAGCATCCTCGCCACTGGTCTCCCCATCCTCACTACTCACTGCCCAATCCAACTGAGGTGGGGTAGCGGCTGGGGACACCGCGATAGCCCCTGAGGCTGTGCCAGTACGTTGGCATGATTGGCACGGTGAATGCTTTGATCTTTCTCAGAAGTCTGGCTGGAGGTAACCACTAGCGAAGCCCGTAGGTGGGCAGAGCACACACGAAGTGGAACTGGACTAGTATTTGTGCACCAATTATGCTAACGAGTCAGGTGGTGGTAATAGAGTTGAAGAAAATTAATAATAACATAAGTAACATTAGACAGACCAGAAGCACAGAAGGAAAATGGGAGAAAGACTCAGAAGTTTATATTTGATGGAATCATCAACCAGTGGGAATTCCCGATCAGCATAAAGCCATTTCAGAAGCATGGATCATTGCTGGGGAGACATTTGGGTGGTGACCGTGGGTAGGGCAGGGCGTTAACGCTGCGAGTGATGCACCCAATAGCAGGTGGATTAATTATTTATGGTACAATCAACAGAGATTTATAAATTGGATAATGGATGCAATTGAGGGTTTAGGTCAGCAGGTGCATTCCATCCAAAACAAACCTATTCTGTAATGTCATTACATTACAGAATAGGTTTGTTTTGGATGGAATGCTAGTGGAAGAACAAGGGGTTTGTGAGTTGTTAGACGGAGAATGTTGTACAGTTATTCCAATGCACACAGCTGATGAAGGGAACCTTACAAAAACTTAAAAATATGTGTTATTGAGGAATGAACATGTGTTAGGTTCTAATTGGAATACGAAGTCTAAGGGTTTAGAGGAATTTACAAAATGGTTAAGTCAGTTAACGTGACCAAAGTTACTTCAAATTGTAGGATTAGCAATTGCGGGGATTCTATTAATAGCAATTGTTGTTTTGTGCTGTGCATTGCCGTTTATTAAACTAATAGTCAACCGAGCTACGAACATATTTGCTGGACAGTTTCCAATGTATGCGTGAGGTAATTTACAATTAACAAATGTGGATGAGGAAGAACCTGTTTATGAAGAAATTAATACTCCGGAATACCCCGGAATTAGTGGGTAAAGAATAATGGTTGTAAAAAAGAAAAGGAAACAAAGAGGACGGAATGGATAAAACATGTTTTTACTTTGCCGATAGGAGTAATTGTAGAGAGGGATGGTTAACTCTGCTGCAGGTGTATGTACCCCTTTGTTCACTAAAACAAAAATAGAAATAGTGACGCTAAAATTAGGACTGGACATTTAATTTAGTACACTTATACAGCTGAAAAGGCAAATTGCATATTGAGAACACGTCAAAGGACTTGAAGAAGAGATACGGAGAATATACTGGCGTATTGAGAATATTATTAAGAGGACAATTACAAAATTTATACAGAGACTATTCTGCTGAACAGTATTTTTGGTATGAGATGCTAACTTTGTGACTTTTTCAGAAGAAAATGTCTTACCAATCAGAGACCAGGGAAATCGGGCAGACCAATGGAATAGTTTGAAGTTTGAGGACACGCCTTGAAATTCCCCATCTACGTTATTGGGGCTCTCTCCAACGGAGAGCTCCTCGCCGGAGAGCTTCTCGCCGGAGAGCTTCTCGCCGGAGAGCTTCCCCAGTGGGTCGTTTGAGAGGCCATTGGTACATCGGGCTCCTCATGCTCCAGGAAGGTCTGAGAATGGTGGAAATCGTGGTGACCGGCCAAGGGATTGGAAAAGAGGAATACATCGGAAGGAGGATAACGCGCTCGTTGGTCAGGAAGGCCAATTGTAGAGGTGAACCCTTCGAGGAGACAGGACGACGAGGACAAAACTTCGGAGTTGCGGCATGTCGGATGAGGGGTACCGGCAGCGGAAGAGAGACACATGATGCTGACGGATGAGCAAATTCTTGAGCGGCTCGAACAACAATTAACCGCATACACAGAACAGATGGTTAGTTCCAGTATAAAGAACAATGGAAGGGGAAATGACGTAAGTGAACCGGACACTGTGTCTGAGAGAGGGCATGGCGGTAGAATGAAGGTGTCACTTGTGTCACTGCGAAGAGAAGGAAGACATTGCGCATGTGTCAAGCGCCATGAGCGTGGAATACTGAGAAGACAGAGAGAGATTTGAAGAGTTGTTTGGACACTTGGACAATTACACCGAACTGCAGCAAGTATTCAAAAGGAGGTTTTGCCTGCTACAGTGCAGTCTGAAATATGACAAGTTCGAGTACGTCTTTTGGACATAAGAAGATATAGCGAAGACCCAGAGTAACTCTCAGTTACAGTAGAAGACCTGAGAGGAAATGCATTTTATATTATATAATTTTGTACACATATAAGTATTATATTTTAGTATGAGTAATTATATATATTCTTATATATTATGCTGTAATATTGTTAAGTGCAGATACGACAAGTTAACCATATGTTGTTATGGTTTAAAGAAGGGAGACCTACTGGGAATTGTTTAAGCTAAATAAGTATCATTTGGAACTGTGTGATGATTTAATGCACATGACTTCAGAGAGACTTGATTTTGCATCTGGCAGCAAACCCAGATTATATATATATATATTAGTGCTGGGTAACGATTAAAGCCTTTAATTGTGATTAATCGCACAATGTTCTGTGATTAATCGCGATTAATTGCATTATACACAAAATTTAATAAATTACTGTACTGCATACTTTTATTTTGAAAGAACTGCTAAATTTTGCACTTTAAACAACACTTGGTGCACAAAGGTGCTTTATAAAGCAGTTAAAGGTTAGTAGCAGTTAAAATATTTCTTGCAAATCTCAACTTAAACAGTAATCAAATTAAATATTAAACCAAAAATATTTGCCACTGCCAGGGCATTAATATGTTGTTTAGTTTGTTATAGAAAAACAAGTTATGTCCAGGGCTTCAATCATAACATTATAACAATATAAACAATATAAATGTCTCTCTTGTGTTTTCATTACAGTCAGAGCATGTGAATGCAGTTCCCGCGCGTTTCACACACCCTCTCCGGCCACGTTGACTTGAGTTGAGCGCTTTTCACTTGTAAAACTCAAGGGTGTATGGGTAATGTAGTCTCTGCTCTCGGTGGGACCAATTAGGAAGCGTGCATTGTGAAGGGCGCTCTGGAACGCAGCAGCGACAAAGGATTAAAACCTCTACAGATGTCCAAATGAGCGTACCGCTAAAAGCTCGTTCTGGGCGCACAGAGAAGTGGCGGTACTGAGTACCGGTGCGTACCGGCCCACTTAAAGCACTGGATGAGGGCGGCTCATACGTGCAGTCATTCGTTGCGATCCTAAGAATGTTCTTCAGACTGACATTTTTCACTAAACTAATCCGCCGACGTTAATGCGCAATAAAATAATTGACGGCGTTAATTCATTAATGCGTTAACGCAAAAATAACGCGTTAACTTGCCCAGCTCTAATATATATATATATATTAGTGTTGTCACGGTACCAAAATTTCAATATTTGGTACCGATACCAGTGAAAATCCACGGTTCTCGGTACCAATTTCGGTACCAAACCAAAGTTTAATTTAGACTACATTTACCAATAAAAATTCATGGTTCTTGGTACCAAAGCAAAACACAAAAACATGCTAGCTGAACAACACACTATTTGTATTAATAAAGTTAAACAATGCCATTCTTCATACTTGTTTAAAATTGTGTTTCAAGTTTTTCCACAAATAATAAATGAAAAATTACAAACCTAAAAAACACAATTTTTATAAATTAAACAAAATATGCCATGACCAACAATTAATAAACTAAAATATTATTATAAATGTAAAAAAACAAAACAATGGCATAATTTAAGTATTTCAAGCCAAGGATTGTAAACATTTGAGTAATTAAATAATTAGATGAATAACAAAAAAAAATAACCAGGATTGCAATTCCCACGATTTAGTAATGTACTGCAGAGTTAAAGACATGAAAGTGTCTGCAGTTCTACTTGTCCAAAGATCTGTTGTGCAGCTGTAAAACGGTTTGTCTCTGAGATGCTGGATTATGAGGTCTCTGGTGTCATTGTACATGCGGGGAATCTCAGTGTACATAAAAAAAGTTTCGACTTGGAAGCTGGTATTTTGGGTTGAAATGATGGAGCATTTGTTGGAATCCACATTTTTGAACTGTATAAATGGGCACTTTATCCATACATATGAATTCAGCAACAGCTCGGTTCAGCTTTCTTGCCTCAGGTGAGTTTTTGTCATATTTTTGCTGCCACTGAAAAGCTTCTGTAACTGTTGCCTGTTTATGAGTTTGCGGGGGTGTTCCATGGTCTTCCTTAGCCTGCAGCTGTAAAAATATAATAAATATACTTTATAAGTATAGAAGTCAAAAATGGGCTGAGTCTGAACAAATGAAACATTAGTTTTTCTCTAAATGGCAAACCTCAGCTTTTATAATAAATCTAGATAAGTTTAAAAAATGAATTAAAAAATTATACATTTCAAAATGTACTCATACATTTATAAAATAAAAAGTTTTTATCTGTTAACTTAATTTAATGCACAATGAATAAATGTGAATGATCAAGTGTTTGTATTAACCTTCGCACAAACATTAATTAATGTTGGAAAATATCACTTTAAGTTGATGTTAGATAATGCATGAAGTAGCATAATGTTAGTGAATGGTATTAGCCTAAGCCTACTATCATAAGTTTTTTTTAATGCAACTTTATTTAATCAAACTGTGTTCATATTTTATTTTATTTTTTAAACCTGCTAGTTATCCAGCCAAGAATATTTATTCTTATTATTATTCTTAATAATAAGAATAAGGACATAAACACTGCCCAATACATTTTTGTACACCTTTTGGATATACAATCATTAAAACAATTCTAGTGTGTAAAAGCAGTAAACGCCTTTATGTCGTCCCGTTTCTTTTTTTTACCCTAATTAAATGTATAGGAGCTAACGCTATTATATTAGCGTTAGCCGCATCACGGATGCTAACGATTTAAGTTACTACACAAATGGCTGTTTATTTCTATCCGACTGATTCCGACATTCAAATTCAAATATGATATATAATTCATAACAGAAGCTCTATATTTAAAATTAGTTTGAAACTTACCTCCTTGAACTCTTTCATCAGATCCGGGTGCCGGTCTTTGAGGGGTTTTATTAAGTTCGATGTGTTTCCTCCTTTTGAGAGAAAACTTCGATGACATCGTTTGCAAATGGGTTTTTGATTATCAATGATGTTCCCCTCGTCATCAGCCGCAAATCCGAAATATTTCCACACACGGCTCTTTCCTCCTTTTTTCTCAACAAGTGGATTTAGAGCTACCACATTAGCTGCACCGCCGGTCGCCATGTCTCAGCGCTTTAATAAAGAGGACGCGCTACTGCACGCATGCGCATCAAGGAACCGGGTTTGAACGGGTCCTCGGTACTACCGGTACTTAAGAAAACTTGGTACCGTGACGTTTACATTTTTTAGTACCGACTTGGTACCGAAGTACCGGGTCTTTTGACAACACTAATATATATATATATATATTTTTTTTTTATCATATCATCAGGGGCTAGTGTTCACCCATGTTTATGACTGTAAACCTGAATGCACTCTTCTACATTTTCTAAAACAAGCCATCTATAATTTGTGTTATTTATGTCATTCTGTGGTGTGGTGAAACCTGTGATGTTTCTAAAAGCTTTGTGATGACAGGTCTGGAGCTACAGTGTCTCCAGTGTAGGACATTTTCTTCTACACACGTGGACAAAAATGTTGGTACCCTTCGGTCAATGAAAGAAAAACTCTCAATGGTCACAGAAAAAACTTTATTCTGACAAAAGTAATAATAAATAAAAATTCTATGAATGTTAACCAATGAAAGTCAGACATTGCTTTTCAACCATGCTTCAACAGAATTATTTTAAAAAATAAACTCATGGAACAGGCCTGGACAAAATTGTTGGTACCCCTAACTTAATATTTTGTTGCACAACCTTTTGAGGCTATCACTGCAATCAGACGATTCCTGTAACTGTCAATGAGACTTCTGCACCTCTCAGCAGGTATTTTGGCCCACTCCTCATGAGCAAACTGCTCCAGTTGTTTCCGGTTTGGTTTGAAGGGTGTCTTTTCCAGACGGCATGTTTCAGCTCCTTCCAAAGATGCTCAGTAGGATTGAGGTCAGGGCTCATAGAAGGCCACTTTAGAATAGTCCAATGTTTTCCTCTTAACCATTCTTGGGTGTTTTTAGCTGTGTTTTGGTTCATTGTCCTGTTGCAAGACCCATGACCTGTGACTGAGACCAAGCTGTCTGACACTGGCCAGCACATTTCTCTCTAGAATCCCTTGATAGTCTTCAGATTTCATTGTACCCTGCACAGATTCAAGACACCCTGTGCCAGATGCAGCAAAGCAGCCCCAGAACATAACAGAGCCTCCTCCATGTTTGACAGTAGGGACAGTGTTCTTTTCTTGATATGCTTCATTTTTTTGTCTGTGAACATAGAACTGATGTGCCTTGGCAAAAAGTTCCATTTTTGTCTGTCCATAGGACCTTCTCCCAGAAGCTTTGTGGCTTGTCAACATGTAGTTTGGCATATTCCAGTCTAGCTTTTTTATGATTTGTTTTCAACAATGGTGTCCTCCTTGGTCGTCTCCCATGTAGTCCACTTTGGCTCAAACAACGACGGATGGTGCGATCTGACACTGATGTTCCTTGAGCATGGAGTTCACCTTGGATCTCTTTAGAAGTCTTTCTGGGCTCTTTTGTTATCATTCGGATTATCCGTCTCTTTGATTTGTCATCAATTTTCCTCCTGCGGCCACGTCCAGCTACAGTCCCATGGGTCTTAAATTTCTGAATAATAAGTAATAATAATAATAATAATAATAATAAATTTTATTTGTAATGCACTTTACATTTAGACAATCTCAAAGTGCTACAGAGCATCTAAAAAATCAAAGTAATTCAATATAAAAAGAAAACAGAACAACATAAGCCTATATAAAAAAAAAAAACGTTCATTGAAAAGCTTTTATAAAAAGAAATGTTAAGTGCAGCTGTAGTCACAGGAACATCTAGCTGCTTGGAGATGGTCTTATAGCCTTTACCTTTATCATGCTTGTCTATAATTTTCTTTCTATTCTCCTGTGACAACTCTTTCCTTCACTTCCTCTGGTCCATGTTGAGTGTGGTACACACCATGTCACCAGACAACACAGTGACTACCTGAAGCCCTATAAATAGGCCCACTGACTGATTACAAGATTGTACACACCTGTGATGCTAATTAGTGCACACACCTTGAATTAACATGTCCATTTGGTCACATTATTTACAGGCTTTTCTAGGGGTACCATCAATTTTGTCCAGGCCTGTTCCATGAGTTTATTTTTTAAAATAATTCCGTTGAAGCTTGGTTGAAAAGCAATGTCTGACTTTCATTGGTTAACATTCATAGAATTTTTATTTATTATTACTTTTGTCAGAATAAAGTTTTTTCTGTGACCATTGTGAGTTTTTCTTCCATTGACCGAAGGGTACCAACATTTTTGTCCACCTCTGTAGTCTCTGCTCTCGGTGGGACGAATTAGTAATTGTGCATTGTGAAGGGCGCTCTGGAAAGCGGCAGCGCAGACTTAAAACAGATGTCCGGTACGCTAAAAGCACGTTCTGGGCTCATGGTGAAGTGGCGGTATGCTCAAGAGCTATATTTGGAAGTGGCGGTACTGAGTATCAGTGTGTACCGGCCCACTTAAAGCACTGACTATATACAATTTTTGTCATTATCTGAGTTTACGCTGATGACTTGCACTGAATTGAATCAGCCAGGGCTGCATAGTCCGGACAGTAGCTGCTGACAGATTCGGCAAATGCACTTTGAAAATGTCATCGTAAAACTTTTGTCAGAATAAAGTTTTTTCTGTGACCATTGTGAGTTTTTCTTTCATTGACCGAAGGGTACCAACATTTTTGTCCACGTGTGTATGTGAGTGTGCATGTGTTCTTCCACTAACCACCTCTAAAGCAACTGCTGCAAACAAGTCTGTGGAGGTTTTCAGTCATCCAGGTCATTTTGAAGAAAAGGTTAAGGCAAAAGCATCTGGAGCATCAAATATGGAAATATCTGCCTTCAAGATCTCAACACAGCAGCAAAATCCTCAGTAGGTGAGCCTCTAAGACTGATGGCTGAACCCAGTCAGTCCACTCTTTATTTTCTGTCTATGCTGTATGCATTTCTGTACTTCATTATCAATGGGCACAAAATGTCTCTCCTGCTTACAGGTACACACCTGTCATTACATCTTTATGGAGGACATACACCGCCTTGCACCTTTCACACCTTAATGAACTTAATCAACTCTAACCAAATTGATCAAACCTAACCCTATAACCAACACATTGAACATTATTTAAGCTCAGAGGAAAATGTAAAAGCAAGTCAGAATATCCTCATTTTTCACAGATTCACATTTAGGGTTAATTTTTTTCCTTTGATCCCCATTACATTGCAGACAGAAGAACTCAAGTGCTTATATTTTGACATCTGTGGGAGCATTTTGAGGCAGGGGATACATGGGAGTATGAAGCCACAAACCGCACTGTGCTTATTAAACACACACATGCACAGACAGAGACAACAGGAGCCAGATTTTGGAGCTCAGGACCGTCACTGCTCTTTTTGGAATAACGCATGCTCAGAATTTGGGTGCAGTCTGGGAGCACGTTGGCTGGGTATCAGTATGGGTGTGCTGCTGAATGAGGGGGACCAGGGAGCAGTGTGAGGGGTGGGTCGTGTCACGGCTGTGGCATTGACCAACACCAGGGGGTCACTGATCTGTGTCTGGATGCAGCATAGGGCCTGTACAGAGACATGCAGGAGGCTTACCTGGTGCTTACTGACAGCACTCTGCAGCTGCTCCTGGTGCAGCACACAAGGCTTTAACCCAAATCCCGATTCGGTTTGATGCTGTCCTCTCTTCGTGCCTCGTCAGGGTTTAGTGAAGGGGTGAGCAGTAGGTAGCCACCCGCACAGAGAGCAGAGCACAGAGGCAGCGACTCGCCTCTCAGCAGCACTGCACAGACCAGAGAAGACTGGAGCAGAGAAGATAGGCTCTGTGAGGTGAGGGCTCACTCTGATCAACAAATGTACACAGTACAATTTTGTTCAGTTGACTGGAGCTGCAGTTAATGCCACATGCTGCACAGTCGCAAGTGTTCAGTGTTCAGCTCAAGTATGAGTCACCAAAAACTAGACGTCAAGTCCAAGTGGAGTCAAGTGGGCGGACAAATCTTAATTCTTACATAGATGCAAATATGACAGATGTAACTTAATGCTACATGTCTTTTTGTTTTAGTTATTGGTGATTAGAATATATTATATGGCTTTCATTTTTGTTTATGTTAAAACATTTTATTTTGAATTTACAGGACAAACATAAGTGCATAAGGCTCATTTATTTGAGGGCTAAATCAGATGACCAAACTCATAGAACACACAGTAGGAAAGAAAGGGTTAAATTAGAAGCATTTTGTCTCTAATTCCAAGAGACTGTCATTTCTGAGGGTACATACAGTAGTGTATGTATTATTATAGTAAAGCTATAGTATTTTGCAGCACACAAATTGTGCATGAGGTAATTAAAGCTAACATCACACACTATAAAGGATTGATAAGTGAACCTGTCTGCTGCCAGTGAATGAACAACTCCATTCAAATCAGGCACATGGATCATGCAGAAGGAGATTTGCATGGGCTAATCAGGGTCAGACAGCTCACTGTGCTCCTCGGGCCAGTGCAGCAGCATTCATTGTGTAGCTTACATTATACATTATATGCGTAAATATACTGCCATACATTGGAAAACTGTAGCAATAACATGCAATGCTTTCACCAGAGTGAATGACAGTGCTCTATCTCTGAGCTGTGTGGGTAAGGAAGTCTGCACAGAGTGAGACCTCATTTTTCACACAGAGCTTCTTGGGCAGCAGCATTTCAGTCTGTGCCCAGAGCTCCCTGACAGGGAAAGGGAGGCGCATGTACACCACTGTCATGGCCAAGTGATTGGAAAAGGATGTAGAAGACTCCAGCTAATCTGCTGTCTGTCTGTGAGGATCTGGGGGATTCGAACCTGGGTCAATTATGTGAAAAGTCCTGTCCTTACCAGCTGAGCTATCCAGCCGCTGGTCACGTTTATGCATTAAAACGTGTCAGAGAATGCTACCAGTATTGGGCATTGAGAACCGGCTCCTACTTACATTTACATTTACATTTAGTCATTCAGCAGACGCTTTTATCCAAAGCGACTTACAAGTGAGGATAACAATGGAAGCAATTTTAACAACACAAGGTACAAAGAGCATAAGTGCACAAAAAACTAGTCAGTTTAAACCCAGCGCAGTATACAATGCTAAGGATAAGAGAATTTTTTTTTTTATAGAAAGGAATCGATAGAAAGGAAGTAGGACTCAGTGTTTGTCAGTCAGGTGTTGACGGAAGAGATGTGTTTTCAGGTGTTTTTTAAAGATGGCTACAGAATCTGCTGATCTTGTAGCAGCGGGTAGATCATTCCACCAATGTGGAACAGATCCAGAGAAGGTACGTGAGAGTGATTTTGTACCTTTTTGGGACGGTACCACCAGACGTTGTTCATTTGCAGAGCGCAGGGATCTGGTAGGAACGTAGGTCTGTATTAGTGAGTGGAGATATGGGGGTGCAGAACCAGAGGTGGTCTTGTAGGCCAAGAGCATAGCTTTGAACTTGATGCGGGCGTCAACCGGGAGCCAGTGTAACCTAATGAATAGAGGAGATACGTGCGCTCTCTTCGGTTCATTAAAGACCACTCTTGCCGCTGCATTCTGGATCAGCTGCAGAGGTTTGGTTGTGCAGGCGGGGAGTCCAGCCAGTAGAGCATTGCAATAGTCCAGTTTGGACAAGACAAGAGCCTGGACTAGAATACTTAGAATTGTTATAAAAATGTAGATTCTTTTCGTTTCTTTATTGGAATGTTATCATAACGTTAATGCTTGTCAATTTGTGACTGTTTTTTTATTTGTTAACCTTGTTAATAATACCGTATATTAATGGTAGAGGGGGAGGCAAAATAGATGCTGCATAACCCCCTAGCACTGGGTAGTTGCGCCCCTTCCCCCATCAAACGCAGATAGACTCCAAAACTATCTAGATTGTTTGTGCTTAGTTTGTGGTATAAAAAGTATTGTTTGTGCTGTTATAGTTTTTGAGATATTAAAGATTCTTTTATAGGTCATTGTTAAAATAATTATTTGGTTCGGATTACAAACGAGACGACAGAGATCGTACATGGTAAATTTAGGAATGGAAGACCGGTTTAATTCTTGCAAGAATGAACCAAATCACATGGTGATGTGTTGAACATGTTTACAACACATGAAGCTTTTATAGATGTACATTATGCCCCTCTCAGCTCCAGGCTCGTGGATGGACGTGTATTGAGCTGACGTGTCAGTTATAGATGTGAATAAGTTTACATGTATATGCCACTAATTGAACAGGACAGAGTGTTCCCTCGAGGGACACCAATGTTGTCGATGTATATATATATCAAATGAACCTGAGGGAGTTGCTCTCTTGTTCCTAAGGTGTGAGTTTCTGCTCACGGTGTTCTCGTCACATTGTATGTGAACACATATAACAGGAGGATCAATTAAATGAGGTACACATGTGTCCAGTCAGCAGGCGACACTGGTCTAATGGTCTTACCTTCGCAAAACCTCTAGATGTCCATATAAAGAACAAACAAATAAAATCATCATCACATGAAACATAATAAAGTTAGAAAGGTACCTCCAAGGTCCTTATCATAGCAAACCATAAAATTATCAAAACATAAAAATGGTCCGGCAGATTTTTGTTTAAATCTTCTTCTCCCCTTTTTGAGACATGGGATACCCATGGCTCAATAAACTAAAAAAAATGTGGTCCTAAAAAATGCAAGAACTGGTTTTGCTCATTAAATCTTTGTATTTGTTACTTTATCAATTAGTATCTCTATGTATTCATCTTTGCTATGTTCTCCACATAGCATCATTCTTGTTAGTTTTTTTTTTTAATGAGAATTTATTACTGTTGAACAATTTCTTCATTTTGTTCAGCTCTGTTGTGATCTCAGTTACCATTAGTTGTAGGTCTTTAACTGTAACTGGTATCATCCGCAAATATGATAACTTTTAACTTAGTTGATAGAAAGAAATCCTTTATATAAATCAGAAATAGTTTTGGTTCACAAGCTTTTTGAAAAGTCTTCAAATTGACAATGTCTTCCATTGACTTTTTAAATAATCTAATTAGGGAAATAAATATTCTCAGGCTATTGTTTCCTTCAATTCAATTTCTACAATACTCTTTAATAATTTATTTGTACATTGTATTTTTCCTCCATGAACCAGAGTCACTGCTGTAACCGGGCAGTGTGCATCACACAGCTTCACACAGTCCTTCATGTTCTGTCCACATTACTTTTCCCCGAAACACATCATCCTTGTGATTGTTGTTTAACAGGAAAGACTAAACCTATTATCAACAAAGCTCTGTGTAAGTTTGTGCTTTATTTACTTTTACTTTTAAAATCCCCACATATGAAAACAGTATAGATTTGTTCCATACTGTCTATAAAGAACTCTGTTTTAGCGCAAAGTCCTCTATAAATACAATAAACCATTTTGTTTTGGCTTTTTTTCAACATTAATCTCAACCGTAACATATTCAGACAGATTATCGGTTGCTAAGGTCATGTTTTCACTAATTTGGCATTCAGATTCTTGTCCACATAAAGAATGCAAAGTCAATGTTTTGCTCCTGCTGTGGCCTGGGTCTGGCTCTCAAGCCTCCACACTTTGCTCTGTTCCTTGTCACTCCGCAGCAATGTCGTCATCTCTGCCACATCCACCCCCACCTCGTCCATCCCCACGACCTCGCCCGCTCAGGTGTGACCATACACTAAACTTATAAAAAAAGCCAGGTCAATGCTGTGTGTTCGTTTCTTAATATAAATTTAACGTACTGCAATCTCTTGAACAGGTTATGCGGTCTCGTGAGGACAGTCCCCATACCCTTTCTCCCTGGAAGATACCTCTGACTCTGACTGGGCTATCTACATGCAATCTGGTTCCCCCTACTATTAAGATGACAGCTTGGAGTTCAACAAAGAGGGGAAGGAGACAGCCACTCCTGAATGGACATCCAAAAATGGTCAGCTTCTCAATTGAATTTGAAATGATAGCCTCCAAGTTGCGATTTGATGATCGTCTAACACGGCCACAACGTCAGAGAGGCAACAAGCTTGCTGCTCTTTCAGAGCTAATGGAGAAGTGGGAACATCACCTCTCTCTAGCAATCTTGCCTCACAGCAAGAAGTCAAACTCAACTCAAGTCAACGACTCAAACATACTTGGCCGACTCCAGCCTTTCAGTGAGGAAAGGCCGGAATGTCCTCCACGTGTTACCGTGGGTTCTGTCCGGGTACTCCGGCTTCCTCCCACCGTCTGAAGACATACATGTACAGGTTAACTGGCAACTCTAAAGTGTCCCTAGTGAATGAATGTGAGAGTGAATGGTTGTCTGTCACTGTCTGTCCCTAAATGTCAGCCCTGCGACTAACTGGCCACTGTCCAGGGTGTACCCCGCCTAAGGTCCAGGGATAGGCTCCAGTCACTCGCGACCCCTAACGGGACTAAGCGGTTGAAAATTAATGAATAAACACGTCTTTCGGCTGCATTGCCTGTGTAGGAATGAACTGAACTCACACATGTATGTGTGTGCACGCACACATCCACAGGCAGGAAGAGCTGAATGCTGCTGGTTTCATGTTGTAAAAGCAGTATAAATGTCCATCCATCCATCCATCTTCTTCCACTTAACCGGGGCCGGGCTGCGGGGGCAGCAGTCTAAGCCTCCCCAGACACTTCCTCCAGCTCTTCCGGGGGGATACCGAGGCGTTCCCAGGCCAGCCGAGAGACATAGTCCCTCCAGCGTGTCCTAGGTCTTCCCCGGGATCTCCACCCAGTGGGACATGCCTGGAACACCTCCCTAATGTGGAGGAGCAGTGGCTCTACTTTGAGCTCCTCTCGAGTGACAGAGCTCCTTACCCTATCTCTAAGGGAGCACCCCGCCACCCTGGGGCGAAAGCTCATTTCAGCCACATGTATCCGGGTCATGACCAATTGTTCTTTTGGTCATGACACAAAGCTCATGACCATAGGTGAGAGTCGGAACGTATTGACCGGTAAATCGAGAGATTTGCCTTGCAGCTCAGCTCCTTCTTCACCATGACAGACCGCATCACTGCAGAAGCTGCACCGATCCGTCTGTCAATCTCACGTTCCCTCCTTCCCTCACTCGTGAAGAAACTTGAACTCCTCCACTTAAGGAAGAAGCTCTCCACCAAACTGAAGGGGGCAAGCCACTCTTTTCCGACTGAGAACCATGGTCTCGGACTTGGAGGTGCTGATCCTCATCCCAGCCGCTTCACACTCGGCTGCGAACCGTCCCAGTGCACACTGAAGGTCCTGGCCTGATGGAGCCAACAGGACAACATCATCTGCAAAAAGCAGCTTGGTTCGCATTGCCGGCAGTAAAAATGTCTGTTCCAAATTTGTTAAATCTTTGTTTGTTGAAAATATAATTTTTTTTTTATGTTGTATTTGTGATTTATTTCTAGCACATTTAAGTTCCTGCTTTGGAAGGTAATAGGACACCATACTGATAATTGGCGATGTATTGTCATCATATACACATACGCATATAAAGGGTTAAAATTCTGAAAATATTCAAATATTCAGCATTCAGGACTGAAGTGGATTAAGAGATTTATGCAAAAAAAGTAGAAAAAAATATTATATACTATTTTTATGGAATTTTGGAAGAGGACACTTTTGTCTCCAAATGGTAACAGTGTAACAATTTAGGTGAGTGCAGAGTGCAAAATTTGAGTAATATGGGTTTTGTGCTAAAAATATCCAAATATGTTTTAACACCATTGCCAAATGTCATAGAAAAATACACAGCAACCTCTAAGTTATCAAAAAAATTAAAGTTGAAAAGGACACTTTTGTCCCCATCAAGGTACATGGGTTAAGAAAGTTAGTTTGTTTACAGATTTTGAATGTCTAAACTTAGCTTAAGATTTACTTACAATAGTCACAAGACATAGATTCTCTCCAATGAGTTTGGTTCTAGTATTTAGAAAACAATCTTTTTAATTGATCTTAAACTAAATTACTCACTTTAGGTGCTTACTGTGTACAAGGGGGTACTTGCTGGGTACAGGGAGTACTTACCAATAAACCTTACTTATAAATCTTCCTTACTTTAATTAATAACACTTACATTGCTTAAACAATGTTGAAATTAAATGAATAATACACATGTGTAGTTATTGAACTTTAAAGAAAAAAAAAATGGATCTAGAAATGTACAACTAAACAACCCACTATTTATCTAATGTAAATAAATAAATGATAATGTACAAAGCACACTGGACCCCATAAGGACACACCGTTAACAGTACTTACACATGGTACCCAGTAATTACCCCCTGTACCCAATAAATTTTTATTTGCTCAAATCAGTATTTCATGTAAAACAGAATTTATCTGTTGCTCTTACAGTAAATACGTATGGCCCCCCATACGTAAGCTCACTTCGTTGGGGCTGCCCCCTCTGTGCTAGCGAAACTGCCATGGACATGGACATTACCATTTGTGTGAATGTTGAGACAAGAGTGATTTGTGTTATTTCCTAATGCTTTTACATTTAGCAGACACTTTTATCCAAAGCGACTTACATTAAGCTTCTAATTACCATTGCTACACCTGGAACACCACTGGAGGCAAGGGGGGTTAAGTGTCTTGCCCAAGGACACAACGACAGTATGAACTGTGGGGAGAGCGGGAATCAAACTGCCTACCTTCAGGTTGAAGGATGACCGCTCTACCACTGAGCCACTGCCGCCTACTTAAACTCCTACACTTTAGGCAGAGGCTGTTCACCAACCGGAAGGGGACATACCACCCTTTTCCAGCTGAGAGCCATGGTGTCAGAGTTGGAGTTGCTGATTCTCATCCCAGCTGCTTCACGTTCGGCTGCAAACCGCCCCAGCGCACGCTGAAGGTCTTGGCCTGCAAGCCAACATGACGACATCATCTGCGCTTTGAGTGCCTACTAGGTGGAAAAGAGATATATAAAAAGAAATCTGCAAAAAGAATACATTAAATCATGTGGTCCCCCAACCGTACACCCTCCGTCTGACTTACAATGAAAACCAAGCTCCTGCTCCGGCTGTACGGCTGTACACCCCGTAGCAGAGGGTCCCGAAACCCACTCTCCCAGAGTACCCCCACAGGCTGCCGTGAGGGACAGTGTCGAATAATTTTTCCAAATCCACAAAGAACATGTGGACTGGTTGGCCAAACTTCCATGAACCCTCAAGCACCCTAAAGAGAGTATCGAGCTGGTCTAGTGTTCCACGACCGGGACAAAAACTGCATTATTCCTCTTGAATCCGAGGTTTGACTGACAAATTCTCCTCTCCAGTACCCTGGTATAAACTTTCCCAGGGAGGCTGAGGAGTCTGATCCCTCTGTAGTTGGAACACACCCTCCACCACCTTGGTCTGCCATTCTAGAAGTACTGTCCCTGAACACCACGCAATGTTGCAGAGGCGTGTCAGCCAAGACAGCCCCACAACATCCAGAGACTTGAGGTACTCAGGGTGAGTCTCATCCACCCCGGTGCCTTGCCACTGAGGTGCTTCTTAACTCTATACTCTATAACCTCTCCAAACCAGACAGGGAGGGAGGGACTCTCTGGCTGACGGATTAATCTGCCCCTCGTCCTCTCCAGTTGGAGCAGGTTTCTTTATTATGGACAAAAAGAACAAAGCCCTGCAACCTTGTTTTGAATATAGGTGGCTCAGTTACATTACCATAAAGAATAAGTACCTTCTTCCGCTCATGTACATTTCTTTCAGGTTCATCCATGCTTGGATGCTTCCAAATTCACTAAAAATGTATCTTCTTAAAGCCTTTACATTTAGGCGTTATGGACCATTTGGTCAGGATAAAGGGGGGAGATGAATGGAAGACTGCTTTTAACACGACACTCGGACACTTTGTGTATCTACATTTACATTTACATTTAGTCATTTAGCAGACGCTTTTATCCAAAGCGACTTACAAGTGAGGATAACAATGGAAGCAATTTTAACAACACAAGGTACAAAAAGCATAAGTGCTCAAAAAACTAGTCATTTTAAACCCAGCGCAGTATACAATGCTAATGATAAGAGATTTTTTTTTTTTAATAGAAAGGAATCGATAGAAAGGAAGTAGGACTCAGTGTTTGTCAGTCAGGTGTTGACAGAAGAGATGTGTTTTCAGGTGTTTTTTAAAGATGGCTACAGAATCTGCTGATCTTGTAGCAGCAGTAGATCATTCCACCAATGTGGAACAGAGCCAGAGAAGGTACGCGAGAGTGATTTTGTACCTTTTTGGGACGGTACCACCAGACGTTGTTCATTTGCAGAGCGCAGGGATCTGGTAGGAACGTAGGTCTGTATTAGTGAGAGAAGCAACTTAGCAGCAGAAGCCTACAGAACTGTGTGAGTGTATGTAATTCTTGTCTCTTTGAGCTTATTGTGCCGTGTTACTGCTGAGAAACCGCGCAGTGTGTTTACTACGACCGTGTCACGTGGTGTACCGGTGTGTACTCTCGGCTGTTAGCGGGCTAGTTTCGTGTGTGTTGTTTGTGTGTGTAGAGGCGTGACCAAACGCCAGCTCTGCTCTCCTATATAACTCTGTGATTAATCGAAGTCACCAGGAGAAGCAACTTTGCAGCAGAAGCCTACAGAACTGTGTGTGTATGTAATTCTTGTCTCTTTGAGCTTATTGTGCCGTGTTACTGCTGAGAAACCGCGCAGTGTGTTTACTACGACCGTGTCACGTGGTGTACTGGTGTGTAGTCTCAGCTGTTAGCGGGCTAGTTTCGTGTGAGTTGTTTGTGTGTGTAGAGGCGTGACCTGCTGAATTCAATTACTTGAATAGAAGGGTATTTAAGTGGGAGTAGCTACCGCGGCAGCGGTCGCGGCAGCCGTCATCGCGTGAAGACCGGAGAGAGTAAAGACCATCGACTCTACCTGCACGCGACTCCACCGAGCAGCCACACACCCACAGAGGACCTGAGTATTGCACTTTTTTAGTACTAATTGCTTGCACTTATATTCTATTATTTCTACTATTACTTTCTTCTTGTATATTTTTCCTCTTCGGCTCTTAAATGTGTTTCCAAATTACTACTGTCATTTCACCACGAAAATTATCATCTGTTTCACGCAAAAGGCGACACAACCATAATAATCTGCATGTTGTATCACTGTCAATAACTGCCCCTTCCACTTTCCCAATAGGCTTGTGGAAGTGCCAGTCTGCTGTGAACAAAGCTGATTTCATTACAGCTTTTGTTCAACATTCTGGTCTTTCAGTTGTAGCACTTACAGAAACATGGATCAAACCAGAGGACTCTGCCACTCCCGCCGCCCTCTCCCATAATCACACTTTCTCCCACAGTCCTCGCCTCACTGGAAGGGGCGGAGGGACCGGACTACTTATTCCTACTGACTGGAAGTTCAAACAGCTATCACCCTTGTGTGACAACAGCTCCTTCGAGTTCCATGCTGTTACCATCACCCACCCTGTTAAAAGTCATTTTGTAGTTATCTATCGGCCCCCAGGTCAGCTTGGACATTTCTTGGAGGAGTTGGATGCACTTCTTTCATCCTTCCCTGACGATGGTACCCCTCTGGTGGTATTAGGAGACTTCAACATCCACCTTGAAAAGCCACAGGCTGCTAACTTCATTAACCTAACTGCATCATTTGACCTCAAGCAGGTTTCCACATCGGCAACCCACAAGTCTGGTAACCAACTAGATCTTATCTACATAAGATACTGCTCCACTCGCCACACTCAGGTCACGCCACTGCACACTTCCGATCATTTCTTCATTACTCTCGACCTTGACCTAACGTCTCCAGACACTGCAATTGTTTTACCGCTGGTCACTTTCCGACGCAACCTGCGTACACTCAGTCCCTCCCGTTTTTCCTCTGCTATCTCTTCTGCGCTCCTCTTCTGAGGAGCTCCTCTTTTAAACACTAACACCGCCACCGACACTCTGTGCTCCACGCTTACATCCTGCTTGGACAACTTATGCCCTCTTACATCTAGACCAGCCCGTACATCCTCGCCTGCCCCCTGGTTATCCGATGTTCTACGCGAGCACCGCGCCAGCCTCCGGTCAGCTGAGAGAAAATGGCGCAAGTCTAAAGATCCTACTAACCTCTCTATCTACCAGTCTCTCCTCTCTACTTTCTCCGCTGATGTCACCTCTGCAAAAACTGTCTACTACCATTCTAGGTTAATCAACTCACCTGACTCGCGCATTCTCTTTAGAACCTTTTCCGCCCTCCTTTGTCCGCCTGCTCCCCCACCTTCATCGGATTTAACAGCTGATGATTTCGTCTTTCTTTGTAAAGAAAACGACCGCCATCAGCAGTCAGTTCTCTGAGCCACCACCTGTCGAGCTCATTCAGACCCCTGATATGTGTTTGCTCACTTCCTTCTCTCCTCTAACTGAAGCAGATGTTTCCAAGGTCATTAGTTCTAACCACCCTACTACCTGTCCGCTGGATCCCATCCCCACACATCTCCTTCAGGCCATCTCTCCATCTGTCGTGCCTGCTCTCACCCACATCATCAACTCATCTCTTTCCACTGGGTCCTTCCCACAGCTTTCAAAGAGGCCCGCATCACACCACTACTGAAGAAACCCACTCTTAACCCTACTCTGCTTGAAAACTACAGACCGGTTTCCCTCCTTCCCTTCATTGCCAAAGCTCTGGAGCGAGTTGTGTTTACTCAGCTCTCATCCTTTCTCACACGGAACAACCTCCTGGACCAGAACCAGTCTGGGTTCAAGAGCGGTCATTCCACCGAAACTGCCCTGCTCTCAGTCATCGAAGCTCTGAGACTGGCAAAGGCAACATCCAAGTCATCTGTACTCATCTTACTGGATCTGTCTGCTGCTTTTGACACTGTTAATCATCACATCCTCCTGTCCTCTCTCAGGGCGATGGGTGTCTCTGGAATGGCGTTGCAATGGTTCAAGTCTTACCTCTCAGATAGGTCATTCAGAGTATCCTGGAGAAATGAGGTCTCTGAGTCCCAACATCTCAATACAGGGGTGCCACAGGGCTCAGTGCTCGGACCGCTACTCTTTTCCATATACATGACATCCCTTGGCTCTCTCATCCAGAAGCATGGCTTTTCCTATCACTGCTGCAGATGACACTCAACTCCACCTGTCATTTCATCCTGGACGATCCGACGGTCTCTGCTCGCGTCTCGGCATGTCTGAGCGACATCTCACTTTGGATGAAGGACCATCACCTGCAGCTGAACCTTGCAAAAACAGAACTGCTTGTGATTCCGGCCAATCCAAAGACCCACCACAACCTCTCCATTCAACTAGGCCCATCAACCATTACACCGTCCAGCACTGCCAGAAATCTGGGAGTGGTAATTGATGATCAGCTAAACTTCACAAGTCATGTCGCCAGCACCACCGGTCCTGTAGATTCATCCTCTACAACATTAGAAAAATTAGACCTTTCCTATCAGAGCACTCCACGCAAATTCTAGTCCAGGCTCTTGTCTTGTCCAAACTGGACTATTGCAATGCTCTACTGGCTGGACTCGCCTGCACAACCAAACCTCTGCAGCTGATCCAGAATGCAGCAGCAAGAGTGGTCTTTAATGAACCGAGAGAGCGCACGTATCTCCTCTATTCATTAGGCTACACTGGCTCCCGGTTGACGCCCGCATCAAGTTCAAAGCTATGCTCTTGGCCTACAAGACCACCTCTGGTTCTGCACCCCATATCTCCACTCACTAATACAGACCTACGTTCCTACCAGATCCCTGCGCTCTGCAAATGAACAACGTCTGGTGGTACCGTCCCAAAAAGGTACAAAATCACTCTCGCGTTCTTCTCTGGCCTCTGTTCCACATTGGTGGAATGATTCTACCTGCTGCCAAGATCAGCAGATTCTGTAGCCATCTTTAAAAACACCTGAAAACACATCTCTTCCGTCAACACCTGACTGACAAACACTGAGTCCTACTTCCTTTCTATCGATTCCTTTCTATTAAAAAAAAAAAAATCTCTTATCATTAGCATTGTATACTGCGCTGGGTTTAAACTGACTAGTTTTTCGTGCTCTTATGCTTTTTGTACCTTGTGTTGTTAAAATTGATTCCATTGTTATCCTCACTTGTAAGTCGCTTTGGATAAAAGCGTCTGCTAAATGACTAAATGTAAATGTAAATGTAGTGAGTGGAGATATGGGGGTGCAGAACCAGAGGTGGTCTTGTAGGCCAAGAGCATAGCTTTGAACTTGATGCGGGCGTCAACCGGGAGCCAGTGTAGCCTAATGAATAGAGGAGATACGTGCGCTCTCTTCGGTTCATTAAAGACCACTCTTGCCGCTGCATTCTGGATCAGCTGCAGAGGTTTGGTTGTGCAGCAGGGAGTCCAGCCAGTAGAGCATTGCAATAATCCAGTTTGGACAAGACAAGAGCCTGGACTAGAATTTGTGTAGAGTGCTCTGATAGGAATGGTCTAATTTTCCAAATGTTGTAGAGGATGAATCTACAAGACCGGGTGGTGCTGGCGACATGACTTGTGAAGTTTAGCTGATCATCAATTACCACTCCCAGATTTCTGGCAGTGCTGGACAGTGTAATGGTTGATGGGCCTAGTCATGCATTTTGGATCAACTAATGCCCCTGCTGTTTTTCAAGCTTTTATCTATGATGTTCTTAGAGACAGATTTGTTTTTGTTTACAGAGTCTGTCTTTAACAAAGAGTCTGTGTTTTTTATGCTCTTTTAGTCAGCTTCCTGGGTTTTGTCGTCAAGAAGTTGCAGATTAAGAGTGACCCTTATCAGATCATGGCTGTGGTGGAGTGGCCCACACCATCAGATAAAAAGCAACTCCAGAGATTCCTGGGTTTTGCTAATTTTTATTGTAGATTTATTCACGATTATAGCAGAGTTGCTAAACCCCTCAATAATCTATCTTCCGCTTAGACTCACCGGGAGCAAATTTGGCTTTTGCTAAGATGAAGTGTTTGTTTGTTTGTTTGTTTGTTTGGCTTTTGTCCTGTCTTATCCTACAGCATAATTCATCATGGAGGTGGATGCTTTTAACTCTGGCGTTGGGGAAATCTAGTCCCAGTCCTTTGCATCTGACCTTAATCTCCACCCCTGCGTGTTCTTCTCTCAACGACTGACCCCGGCTGAGAGGAATTATGATGTGGCAACCAGGAACTGCTGGCTTTGACTCTGGTTCTAAAGGAGAGGAGACACTGGCTGGAGGGTGCCCATCATTCCCTGCTGATATGGACGGATCACAAGAACCTAGCCTACCTTTGTTCTGCCAGCAGGCTGAAATCTCGCCAGGCCAGGTGAGCTCTATTCCTCACTTCAACTTATCCCTCACCTATTAGCCTGGATCTAGGAATGTGAAGTCAGATGCGCTATCACTCCAGTTAGTGGACCCTATTGAGGAGCCCTGTGAACCCCCGGTGACCTAATCCTGGCTCCCTTCTGTGTGGTGGCGGCCGCCATTTGGCAGGTGGAAAAGGTGGTCCAAGAAGCACTGGTTAGGGTTACTCTGATGATATTTTAGGTCCACTGCACAGTTAAGCTTAGTAAATCTAACTTCAAATATATCCCTTCATATAGCCTACTACAGTAGATTCTGTTTCAAGAATCATAGAGAAATCCCCAGTATTAACAGTCTGTATGATTATCCTGTCCCAGCAGGACCTCTGTTCCACTCACAGTTCTCTTCCTTTCTTTTTTCCTTTGGTCTCTAAGAGCGTCTCCTTGTCTCTAACACCCGTGAATATACCTGCAGTTGTATTTGCCTTCTTAAAAGTTTTAATAATTTTAACCTGATCTGATGTGTACAGGTCAACGATGTGAAAGATGACACTAGACCTTCTTATGAGACTTTCACTGTGCTCCCAGTGAACCTGATGTCTGAACACTTTTGACGACTAAAAAAAAGACTCCATTCCCAGACTTAATCTACAGCAGGGAAGGTGCTCTTTCTGTAGAATTCTCCCTCAGCACATTTATTCTGTTGAAATATAACTTTTTGGATTTCGGTTAGATGTTGTCTAAAGCAGTATCTGATTCATGAGTCTGTTTTATGGCCTGTGACCCCTTCCTAAGTGACTTTAATGACCTCTTTTTGACAATTCTGATTTCATACTTCTTTTTCCCTGGGTGAGGATTATCATGTCAACATTGGTGGATGCCTTGTCATCTTCTGCCATTAAAACTGGAGCCTAACACACTCCAGACCATATTGTGAGATAGTCAGTCTTAAATCTTTAGACATTTCTCACGCCTCAGTCAAGGATTTAATTTTAGCCACTTGCATCGAACACTGCTGTGTTAGTTTTTTAAACCTCTGCTGTAGTAAAGTTATTATCTGTATTCAGTTTTACAATGCCTATCCTACATATCTCAAAACATAATACATCTACAAATAATGTTAACTCTGCTTTAATTAAAAACGGCTTGAGCGGCCCTGATATACCTATTTTTAGATGCCTGTAGATTTCCAACAAAATAAGATAAAGCAATATTTGTTTTTGCATATGAAAGTGGAGAAGTTATACTTTGATGTCACGCTTTCTACATGTCTCAGACTGCTGTTTCGTTCCTCTGAGGGGTTTGCAAATGTCTAGCAAAAACCGGTCACAGTTAAACACAACATACGGCTTCTCCAGGTGTTCTACAGCTCTGATATGCACTCACAGCACTTCTTATGTAGGAATATACGTCCACAAGTTGTGAGCATAAACTATTAGATGATTGGTCGTTGAACCGGAACTCTTATCTCAGTCTTTTACAAAAACAAACATCACACATACTTTAGACACTCACCACTCACGTTGCACTAAAGCCCCACGCCATCACAAATGGCACTACCCCATGGCCAAATCTGGTAACTACGTCGGATGATAAAGACGGATTTTTTAATCTTCTGACCCGGATAGTGCCGACAGTTATGAATAACTCCACTTCGCTTAAGGAATAGATCCCTTCTATGACATGTAAGTATATATTTCATGACATGTTTTGAGTTTGAGTCAGAGAAAAGTAGTGCCAAATGCTCATCATTGTTTTATTGTTGTTGTGCGTAATACGTCTAATAATACTTGTAACTTCATGTGTGTTGTGTTGAAAGTATATATAATGCCACTGACAAACTTGTCAGTCATTTTTATATTCAATTCAACTGCACTTGTTTATATATAAATCACAGTTAGAGCAGGTCCAGACCAAACTCTTGAGAGTTAGTTTTACTGATAGTTTTAGGTTTAGATCTAGTTGCATAAGTGTATGTATATAATCATTACTGTTTATGTCTGACTTATTCTGTCTGCAGTGTTGTTAAGGGGGTCTTCTGCTCCCCTGCCCCACCCACTTCACTGAGGACAGGGAGAGGAAGGAGTCTGCAGCAGGCACACAGAAGCAGCACTCATTCAGATGCACTTCCTGGAGCTGGAAGAGCCAAGAGGAGCCTGATAGCTTGCCACACCCCATGCCACATTCCCCCCCTAAAAGACAGCCAGGTGTGCAGCCACCTGTCACAATGTGTGGACATGCCATATCCATCAGAACTCTTCAAGATGTTCTTTGATAAAACACTGTGTGAAAACAACAGTAAAAATCCAGCAAAAAATATTGCTGCGCCGAGTTCATTCATTCATTCATTTTCTACCGCTTTGTCCCGTTAGGGGTCGCGGGTGACTGGAGCGTATCCCAGCAGCTTTGGGCCTGAGGCGGGGTACACCCTGGACAGTGGCCAGTTAGTCACAGGGCTGACATTTAGACATAGACAGTGACAGACAACCATTCACTCTCACATTCATTCACTAGGGACACTTTAGAGTCACCAATTAACCTGTACATGCGTGTGTTTGGACGGTGGGAGGAAGCCGGAGTACCCGGAGAGAACCCACGGTAACAAGTGAAGGACATACAGACTCCTCACAGAAAGACCGGAGTCAGCCGAGAATGTTTTGAGTCGGCCGGGTTTTGAACTCACGAACTTCTTGCTGTGAGGCAGGAGTGCTAAACACTCTGCCACGTGCAAATATGTCTATCTCAAAAACTGAATTTATGGAGTTTGATATGATCTAATTTGAGGGATATAGCTAGAAAATGTAATTTTTGGGGGGAAAAATATGTTAAAAAAAAATAAAATCTGTTTAATTGCACTTTTTATCATTTTTTTTACTTACTATAAACTTACTGCACAGATATTCTTAAAATATGGGATTTAGGGAATGTATTGATGTATAGATTGTTAGAATAATCAAAAAAATGTCCTAACAGCCTGTAAAAATGTAAGAAATGCTCTGGCAGACTTGTTTATATGGCAGTTAATAAGGGGGTAATAGGTTATTTATAGATCTTTTCCAGCGGTTTTAGAAATTATCTGTGTCATGGCTGCTCGTTAGATTACCTGGTTGCCAGATTGTTCTACTGCATCCAGATGAACACATCCAGCTCAACCGATCCAAGTACCTGCTCCTGCTCCCTGTTCCTGAGCACCTGGTATCTGTTGCTGCTAACTTATTACGTTATCCTGCTAACTTATTACCTGATTCTGCTACCGGTTCCTGCTCCCCTGGTACTGTCACCTGTTCCTGCTAAACCGATCCAGTTACCTGATCCTGCTACCTGTTTTGGCTAACCTGTTACCGGGTCCTGAGTCTTCTGACCTCACCTCCTGTACCAGCTCATCGCCGTGTGTTGCCGGCCATCCTTCGGGTCCGACCGAACACGTCCAGTAATCTCTCTCCGCTACATATAGATGGAACATTTTTTATAATCAGGATTTCCTACAGCGGTAGGCAGGCTTTCTTTTAATGCAAAAAATGCTCCGTCAGCCTCCTCATTCCATTTTAATTGAGCCTTATTATCACTTTGGCATACTGGCTCACTGTACTCACTACATTCAGGTTTTGTAGATCTAGAGTCAGCGCCTGGTTAAATTTGGATGGATAACTTTAGGCTTTGAAGGAGTCGACTGTAATACAGACTCCATTCTCTTCTGTCTTGATCATAATATGTGAATCAGGAAAAATACAGAACATAAATCTATTACAGTAAGCCAATTTCAATTCAGGTAGAATATTAGTTAGTAATCAATATATAAAAACGAGATCAAGAACCACAGACATTTCATTGTCTCGTTTCTCCAGGATACTCTGAATGACCTCTCCGAGAGGTAAGACTTGAACCATTGCAACGCCATTCCAGTGACACCCATCGCCCTGAGAGAAGACAGGAGGATGTGATGATTAACAGTGTCGAAAGCAGCAGACAGATCCAGTAAGATGAGTACAGATGACTTGGATGTTGCCTTTGCCAGTCTCAGAGCTTCGATGACTGAGAGCAGGGCAGTTTCGGTGGAATGACCGCTCTTGAACCCAGACTGGTTCTGGTCCAGGAGGTTGTTCCGTGTGAGAAAGGATGAGAGCTGAGTAAACACAACTCGCTCCAGAGCTTTGGCAATGAAGGGAAGGAGGGAAACCGGTCTGTAGTTTTCTAGCAGTGTAGGGTTAAGAGTGGGTTTCTTCAGTAGTGGTGTGATGCGGGCCTCTTTGAAAGCGTTGAGGAATGACCCAGTGGAGAGAGATGAGTTGATAATGTGGGTGAGAGCAGGCACGACAGATGGAGAGATGGCCTGAAGGAGATGTGTGGAGATGGGATCCAGTGGGCAGGTAGTAGGGTGGTTAGAACGAATGAGCTTGGAAACGTCTGCTTTAGTTAGAGGAGAAAAGAAGAGAGCAAACACCTATCAGGGGTGTGGACGACTTCAACAGGTGGTGGTGCAGAGAACTGACTGCTGATGGCAGTCGTTTGATTGACAAAGAAAGATGCGAAACCATCAGCTGTTAAATCCGATGAAGGTGGGGGAGCAGGCGGACAAAGGAGGGCAGAAAAGGTTTTAAAGAGAGTGTGCGAGTCAGGTGAGTAGATTAACCTAGAATGGTAGTAGTCAGTTTTTGCAGTGGTAACATCAGCGAAGAAAATAGAGAGGAACTGGTAGATACAGAGGTTAGTAGGATCTTTTGACTTGCTCCATTTTCTCTCAGCTGACCGAAGGTTGGCGCGATGCTTGCGTAGTACATCGGATAACCAGGCGGCAGATGTTTTTAACAAAACGTACATAAAATAAATTATAAAACATAACATAACCATAGAACAGTAGCTGGGGTGTCAGCCATCGAGTCATCTGATTCTGACCGTGTTCTTTTAGTGCTCAGAGTCTGAAGCCAGGAGAGCATATTAAGTGTTGTTCACTGTATTTGTATTTTTACCAAGCCGAGTGGTTCACACACCCTCTCCGGCCACGTTGAGTTGTTGACACTAACAGCGGCAAAAGCGAGGCATGCGCTTTTCCCTTGTAAAACTCAAGGGTGTATGGGTAATATACACACGTGGACAAAATTGTTGGTACCCTTCGGTCAATGAAAGAAAAACTCACAATGGTCACAGAAAAAACTTTATTCTGACAAAAGTAATAATAAATAAAAATTCTATGAATGTTATCCAATGAAAATCAGACATTGCTTTTTAACCATGCTTCAACGGAATTATTTTAAAAAATAAACTCATGGAACAGGCCTGGACAAAATTGTTGGTACCCCTAACTTAATATTTTGTTGCACAACCTTTTGAGGCTATCACTGCAATCAGACGACTCCTGTAACTGTCAATGAGACTTGTGCACCTCTCAGCAGGTATTTTGGCCCACTCCTCATGAGCAAACTGCTCCAGTTGTTTCCAGTTTGAAGGGTGTCTTTTCCAGACGGCATGTTTCAGCTCCTTCCAAAGATGCTCAATAGGATTGAGGTCAGGGCTCATAGAAGGCCACTTTAGAATAGTCCAATGTTTTCCTCTTAACCATTCTTGGGTGTTTTTAGCTGTGTTTTGGGTCATTGTCCTGTTGCAAGACCCATGACCTGCGACTGAGACCAAGCTGTCTGACACTGGCCAGCACATTTCTCTCTAGAATCCCTTGATAGTCTTCAGATTTCATTGTACCCTGCACAGATTCAAGACACCCTGTGCCAGATGCAGCAAAGCAGCCCCAGAACATAACAGAGCCTCCTCCATGTTTGACAGTAGGGACAGTGTTCTTTTCTTGATATGCTTCATTTTTCCGTCTGTGAACATAAAGCTGATGTGCCTTGGCAAAAAGTTCCATTTTTGTCTCATCTGTCCATAGGACATTCTCCCAGAAGCTTTGTGGCTTGTCAACATGTAGTTTGGCATATTCCAGTCTAGCTTTTTATGATTTGTTTTCAACAATGGTGTCCTCCTTGGTCGTCTCCCATGTAGTCCACTTTGGCTCAAACAACGACGGATGGTGCGATCTGACACTGATGTTCCTTGAGCATGGAGTTCACCTTGGATCTCTTTAGAAGTCTTTCTGGGCTCTTTTGTTACCATTCGGATTATCCGTCTCTTTGATTTGTCATCAATTTTCCTCCTGCGGCCACGTCCAGGGAGGTTGGCTACAGTCCCATGGATCTTAGATTTCTGAATAATATGTGCAACTGTAGTCACAGGAACATCTAGCTGCTTGGAGATGGTCTTATAGCCTTTACCTTTATCATGCTTGTCTATAGTTTTCTTTCTATTCTCCTGCTACAACTCTTTCCCTTCCTCTGGTCCATGTTGAGTGTGGTACACACCATGTCACCAGACAACACAGTGACTACCTGAAGCCCTATAAATAGGCCCACTGACTGATTACAAGATTGTACACACCTGTGATGCTAATTAGTGCACACACCTTGAATTAACATGTCCATTTTGTCACATTATTTACAGTCTTTTCTAGGGGTACCATCAATTTTGTCCAGGCCTGTTCCATGAGTTTATTTTTTAAAATAATTCCGTTGAAGCATGGTTGAAAAGCAATGTCTGACTTTCATTGGTTAACATTCATAGAATTTTTATTTATTATTACTTTTGTCAGAATAAAGTTTTTTCTGTGACCATTGTGAGTTTTTCTTCCATTGACCGAAGGGTACCAACATTTTTGTCCACCTCTGTAGTCTCTGCTCTCGGTGGGACGAATTAGGAATCGTGCATTGTGAAGGGCGCTCTGGAAAGCGGCAGCGCAGACTTAAAACAGATGTCCGGTACGCTAAAAGCACGTTCTGGGCTCATGGTGAAGTGGCGGTATGCTCAAGAGCTATATTTGGAAGTGGCGGTACTGAGTATCAGTGTGTACCGGCCCACTTAAAGCACTGACTATATACAATTTTTGTCATTATCTGAGTTTACGCTGATGACTTGCACTGAATTGAATCAGCCAGGGCTGCATAGTCCGGACAGTAGCTGCTGACAGATTCGGCAAATGCACTTTGAAAATGTCATCGTAAAAAAAAAGTCCTCCTCTTATTCTGTATGAAAGCGATACGTTTTTGTCTTCTTACTTGGTCCAGTTCCCTCACTCATATTTATACCCTTTCTTAAGTTCAAGAGAAAAAAAAAACGAGGTTTAAAAGTTGGAGGTAAGTCGCTTAAGCGTTAGTTTTGCTGCACTTAGCGCCGTTGTTTGCGCATGCGCAGTGACCTAAGCGTCAGAAAAATTCAGATTTCATCTGACTGGCTGCCCTGTATGTCAATCAAGAGATTTAATGGATGATTGGCAATTTTTTATTTTTTATTTCATGCAATCTACCAAAACTACCTCGCGATCGTTGAGCACCCCTGTTTTAGATGTTTAAGAGTCTGTATAAAAATAATAGCCAACTACGCCACCCTGGGAATTTCACCCAGAGAATATTATGGAAACAAGGACACACAGGTTCACTCACTGATAAAGGAGACAAGATTTCAGTTTGTACAAAACAACTAAGATTTATTTATGATGAGTGGCAGAAAGAACAAATAAAACCTTTATGAAGTAAAAAAGCTGTTAGTTTTATTAAAATAATATAGTACCAATTCTAAAAAAGGATTAAAATAATCTTTAAAAGAGATACATGAATTCAAAGGGGCTGAGGCTTACCAGTGAGGGGGAGTGTGAAGAAGAGGGAGGCTACATCCAGTGAGAATTAAAGCACCCAAAACACACACACACACACACACACACACACACAAAAGGGGCAAACCAAAGAAAAATACACGACTGGAGCACCACCACCAGGGGTCATCACTACCACCACATGGGACCTCAGCAACTGAAACAGAAATGATACAATCGTTAACAGACATGGTAAAATCATTAACATGTCACAGTACTTTTACTCAGCTCACACCACAATCAATAAAATTCATAGACACTCCCCTTGTACAGGGCAGGGGGTTCAGTCCCAATTACTCAAAACAGTCCACTGGTGATGCCAAAGAACAAATAAACCGCAGCGAACAGAAATAGACAAAACAAAACAAAACAGCAGCTAAGACTAAACAGCAGGTAAACAGAAACAAAGACAAAACAGCAACGAACAGCTGACGGTACACAAAACAGCGACGGTACACAAAACAGCGATGGTACACAAAAAGGGGAAAGCAGTTGGCTAGCTAACTAGCCAGAGCTGCAACAGAGTGTAGCGTAGTTTCACGGGCAATGGAGTACATAACTATGCGCTGGTCATTTAGCCTGTAACCTGGCGCTGTATCCACCCAGAAGAACGCAGGCAGCGGGGGCCTAAACAGCTTCAAAATAAAGACAGAATCAGGGTCGGCTTACAATATGCTGTCCAGAGTGAAACACAATAACGTACTTACATGCCCAGTTTGACCAGAACACTCCCAGCGGCGCGATCTGAACAATGGAAACACAAGAAGGCCTACGTGGCTGTAAGGGAGTCATACCGGGTTAAATCCACCAAAAAGGACACTGAAATAAACGTAGCCGTGGCCGGCTCCTACCTGTTTACCTGACACCGGAAGCGTAGCAAAGGGGAGTGGCGTGACAGAAGCAGAGCGTGCACTACCGGTAAGGAAACGCTTTTATCGGGGACCTGGCTAAGTGCCTCTTAAAGCCACAGTGTTACCTCTGGTAATTACCAGACTTGTGGGTTGCTGATGTGGAGACCCGCTTGAGGTCAAATGATGCAGTTAGGTTATTGAAGTTAGCAGCCTGTGGTTTTTCAAGGTGGATGTTGAAGTCTCCTAATACCACCAGAGAAGCAATTGAGAGTAGACGCCGGTGCACCACGTGACAGAGTGCTAGTACAACCCGGCGCGGTTTCTCAGCAATAGCACGGCACTAAGCTCAAAAAGACAAGAATCACATACACTCACACAGTTCTGTAGGCTTCTGATGCTAAGTTGTTTCTCGTAACATAAATAACATAAATAAAGGTTATTCATGGGGCGCAGTGGCTCAGTGGTAGAGCGGTTGTCCTTCAACCAGGAGGTAGGTGGTTCGAGTCCCGCTCTGTGTTCATACTGTTGTTGTGTCCTTGGGCAAGACACTTAACCCACCTTGCCTCCAGTGGTGTTCCAGCTGTATCACTGGTGAATGGAACCTTAATGTACATTGCTTTGAATGAAAGCGTCATCTACCGTAAGGGGCTGGTTCAAAGTGAGTTGGGTGGCAGTCGAAAACAAAGGCCTCGATGACCCAATCCCCGGACACGGAATCTGGTGCTAGGAACATGGAATGTCATCAAGCTCGCAGGGAAGGAGCCTGAGCTTGTCCGGGAGGTTGAGAGATACCAACTAGAGATAGTCGGGCTCACCTCCACGCACATCTTGGGCTCTGGAACCCAAATCTTTGACAGAGGCTGGACTCTCCACTACTCTAAAGTTGCCTGTGGTGAGGGGCTGCGGGCTGGTGTGGGCTTGCTCATCGCCCCCCAGCCCAGCCGCCATGATGTATTTTCTTAAATAGGTCTCTCACTGTTGTTTGTGTTTACGGGCCAAATGGCAGTGCAAAGTACCCGGCCTTCTTGGAGTCTCTGGGAGGGATGCTGGAAAGTGCTCCGACCGTGGTTGTGGAGGCTAAAACTCGGGTCTGGGAGGAGCTTGGTGAAGCCATGGAAAAGGACTATCGGTCAGCCTCGAAGAAATTCTGGCAAACCGTCCGGCGCCTCAGGAGGGGGAAGCAGTGCCCTGCCAACACTGTTTACAGTGGAGGTGGGAATCTGCTGACTTAAACTGGGGACATTGTTGACGGCAGAAGGAATACTTCGAGGATCTCCTCAACCCCACCGACGTCAACGTCTTCCACAGAGGAAGCAGAGGCCGAAGGCTCGGAGGTGGACTCGTCCATCACCCAAGCCGAAGTCAGTAAGGTAGTTGGGAAGCTCCTCGGTGGCAAGGCCTGAGGTACTCAGGGCATATTTCATCCACCTTGGTGGATGAGATATGCCCTCAGTACCTCAAGTCTCTGGATGTTGTAAGTAAGTAAGTAAGTATTATTTATATAGCACCTTTCACAGATATAGATCACAAAGTGCTTTACAACGTGCTTACCACTCACCCCATTCACACACATTCACACCTGGGGCAGACAGAGACTGCCCCAGGCGCTCAACCTCCTCCGACCACCACCAAACACACCTCTACAGTCACACACATTCATACACCAGTGCTACAGACACTGGAGGCACGGTGGGTTAAGTGTCTTGCCCAAGGACACAATGACAGTATGAACTGTGGGGCGAGCGGGAATCGAACTACCTTCCGGTTGAAGGACGGCCGCTCTACCACTGAGCTACTGCCGCCCCGTTGTGGGCCTGTCTTGGTTGACACGCCTCTGCAACATCGTGTGGCGGTTGGGGGCAGTACCTCTTGACTGGCGGACCGGGGTGGTGGTCCCTCTTTTTAAAGAAAGGAGACCGGAGGGTGTGTTCCAACTACAGAGGGATTACTCTCCTCAGCCTCCCCGGGAAAGTCTATGCCAGGGTACTGCAGAGTAGAATGGGGTTGTGGTTTTTGTCCCGGTCGTTAAACACTGGATCAGCTGTATACCTCTCCAGGTGCTGGAGGGTTTATGGGAGTTTGCCCAGCCAGTTCACATGTGTTTTTTGGATCTGGAGAAGGCATTCAACTGTGTCCCTCGTGGCGCCCTGTGGGGGTTGGGTCCAGGGCCCTTTGCTAAGGGCTGTCCGGTCCCTGTACAACCGGAGCAGGAGCTTGGTTCGCAGTAAGTCAGACCTGTTCCCAGTGAAAGGTGGGACTCCAGCAGGGCTGCCCTTTTTCACCAGTCCTGTTCATTATCTTTATGGACAGGATTTCTAGTCGTCGATGTACCGGTCTGTCGTGGTGAAGAAGGAGTTGAGCTGTAAGGCAAAGCACTCGATTTACCGGTCAATCTACGTTCCTACTCTCACCTATGGTCATGAGCTTTGGGTCATGACCATGATCTCTGGGATCCCGGATACAAGCGAACGAAATGAGCTTTCTCCGCAGGGTGGCGGGACGCTCCCTTAGAGATAGCGTGAGGAGCTCGGTCACTCGGGAGGAGCTCAAAGTAGACCCACTGCACCTCCACATTGAGAGTAACCAGCTGAGGTGGCTCGGGCATCTGTTTTGGATGCCTCCTGGACGCCTCCCTAAGGAGGTGTTCCGGGCATGTCCCACTCCGGGGAAGACCTAGGACACACTGGAGGGACTATGTCTCTCGTCCGGCCTGGGAACTTCCCCCCGGAAGAGCTGGAGGAAGTGTCTGGGGAGTGGAAAGTCTTGGCGTCTCTGCTTAGACTGCTACACCTGCGACCCGGCCCCAGATAAGCGGTAGAAGATAGAAGGATGGATGTATTATTAGGCCCGAGCCGGTGATGACCGGGAGGGCCTATTGTTTTTGCTCGGATTATTTTTTTTATTTTATTTTTTTTATTTATTTTTTTTTTTCTGCAAAATTATCCTAAATTTGACCCAGTGAACATGCACGTACATACATGCACAAAATGTATGTATTTGAAGTCCCCGAAAAAAAATTACAAAAAATGACTCAGTGACACCATTGCTCCTGTTAAGGTTAAAGTGATCAGGACGAGGCAGAAGGCTTCATGGAGCAATGCTCACTCTGTCAGGGCACAGAAAAAGGAATGCCGAAAAGCCGAAAGAAAATGGCGTAAATTGAAACTCTTAATTCATTATGAGGTATACAAAGAAAATTTGCATGTTTTCAATCAAACTTTGCAAAAAGAAAGAGAAATATTATTCTCAGAGATCATCAACAACAATAGTAACAACCTGTGTGTCCTGTTTGCTTTAGTGAACAGATTAACAAACCCTCCAGCTCCATTTCCTCCAGAATTAGTTTCCATCACTAAATGCAATGAGTTTGCATTGTTTTTCAACGACAAGGTTCAAGGCATTAAACATGCGATACAGTCCAAAGGGCATAAAACAACACTGCTGCCACCTAGGAGACACTTGGTTGGTTTAACAAATTTTACACAAATTAATGACAGAACAATTGAAAAAACTGTCTCCAGCCTGAGTTCATCCACCTGCTGCCTCGATGTTTTACCCACTAGATTTCTAAAATCTTTACTAAGCAGTTTGTTACCACAACTCACTGATATAGTCAATAATTCCTTACAGTCTGGAACATTTCCAAGGGTCATTAAGCCTCTCCTAAAGAAGAGCAGTCTTGATGCTACAGTGCTCAACAACTATCGGCCCATATCAAACCTGCCATTTTTAGGGAAAGTCATTGAAAAAGTTGTATATCAACAACTTAATGACTTTCTATTACTTAACAACTGCTTTGATCCCTTTCAGTCAGGATTCAGGCCCCATCACAGCACTGAGACTGCACTTATCAAAGTCACAAATGACATCCGTATGAACACTGACGCAGGCAAAGTCTCTGTCTTAGTTCTGTTGGACTTGAGTGCTGCGTTTGATACAGTGGACCATGAAATCCTGACACAAAGATTAGAGGAATGGATAGGTATCACTGGAACTGCCCTTAAATGGTTTCAGTCCTATCTTGAAGACAGGAAGTACTTTTTTTCGGTTGGTAACTGTGTATCAGACCAAATGGCCCTGAGATGTGGGGTTCCACAGGGGTCTATCTTGGGACTTCTATTATTCAATCTCTACATGCTTCCTTTAGGCCAGTTAATACGCAGCTGTGACGTATCCTACCATAATTATGCAGATGACACTCAGATTTACATTTCACTCACAGCAGGTGAAAATGGACTAATCATCTTTGGGCCACAGAAACAAAGAGAAAGTGTCAGCAGTCACCTCGCGTCTCTTTCTCTAAAATCTAAAAACCAGGTTAGAAATCTAGGGGTAAGTCAATCACCTGCATTTTATCACCTTAAAAACATTTCCAGAGTCAAAGGGATGGTGTCTCAACCAGACTTAGAGAAACTTATCCATGCTTTTATCTCCAGCAGGTTAGATTACTGTAACGGCCTGCTCACTGGTCTCTCAAAACGAGGGTTAAGACAGCTGCAGCTTATTCAGAACGCGGCTGCTCGGGTTCTAACCAAAACCAGGAAGTACAACCACATTACGCCAGTTTTAAAATCTCTGCACTGGCTTCCTGTTGCTCAGAGAATAGACTTTAAAACAGCACTGCTGGTTTACAAGTCTCTAAATGGTTTAGCACCAGAATATATCTCTGACATGCTAGTTACTTATGAACCTCCTCGGACTCTGAGAACATCTGGCCTTCTGCTCGTGCCCAGAGTTAGAACTAAACAGGGTGAAGCAGCGTTTAAGTTTCATGCAGCAAAAACCTGGAACAGCCTCCCAGATGAAGTAAAACAAGCCTCAACTTTAACAATGTTCAAGGGGAGGTTAAAAATCTTCCTCTTTAGCTCCGCCTACACTACAACCTAAAGTGTTTTTTCTTTTATTTGCACTCTTCTTTTTAAAATGTTTTTAATTTTTTCTTATGTTTCTTAATCTAAATTTTGTAAATTGTCTTTTATTCCTGTAAAGCACTTTGAGTTACCCAGTGTATGAATTGTGCTATATAAATAAAATTGCCTTGCCTTGCCTTGCCTTGCCTACTTGTTCTGCCGACTGGAAATCAAACTCCTAAAAGATGTTTTTGTGTAAGAGGCCGGCCAGTCATTTAAAGTCTATCTAGTTTAACTTTTACTGTAGTTAAGGTCTTGTTTAACATTTGTTTCTTGTTACCAGTTAAATGGATGCTTACTTGAAGGAAGTGGAAGCAGCTCAGGACCCACAGAGGCACTCCCTGCTGGTGTTAATGGCACTAAGAAATAATATGATATTACAAATACTACTAAAAGTTCCTGATGAAAATGGACATCTTCTCTGTTAGAGGCAGCTGGAAAGCATCAGAGGCTTTAAAAGGGGCCCAGAGCAGGAGATGAAACCTGAGGGGACACTCCTCATTTAAAAAAAAAAAGTCTCTTCTGGCCAAAGCTTGATCCATTCCTGCTGGTGTTGCTGCTCTATTGGGGATGTTGTAGTGACCAGAACACCAGATCCAGGTCATCGATTATATCACACTCAGGTCACGCCAAGGTTTACAGCGCATAAATGTCAAGCCCTGACAATTCATGCCGTAAAACCCTTCTCCAGACCCCGACCGTGTTTTCTTTACCAACAAGAAAGGACCTTTTAAACAAATCCAGATGGACCAATGTTGTCATTAAGTCAGGAGTGAACCAGGTTTAACGATCCTGTCAGGACAATTGTAAATCCTTTGAGATAAAACTGTTTATCCAGCTCTCTGAGAAACTTTTATGACCGTTCCGTTTGAACACTGGAATGCGCTTTTGAAGTGTCAAGGAACTCTGAACTTTCTGGATGATACCATACTGCCCTCTAGCGACAGTATGGAGGAAGGACGCTAAGAACTGAAACTTTTTACTTTTAGGAGAAAAGACTTCAAAGAACATTGATATTGTGTTTATGCCATTAAAAGTGTGTCTCTAAGTATATGGTAATGTTTTCCCCCACAGGATTTAGAGTCACAACAAAAGAATCGACTCTTTACATCAGTATTACAAGCTTACAGTTAATAAAATGGTTGAATGAATTTATATGTGTTACAGCATGTTTAAAATGTATTCTCTCGGTACCAATCTGCAATATCAAATTTAAATGTATGCTTGTGATTGTGTAAAGACTAAATATGCAATATGGCTTTGTGGAAGATAGTTTGCTTAAAAATCTAGGTGGGTTCGGCTTTTCTCCAAAGTTTGTCTGAATTAAAAATTCGTTCCCGTTCCCCCAAAAGAAACGCCCCAAAGACACGCCTCCTCAAGCTGCACAAAACTCTGGCGCACGCCGGAAACGCTCTCTTCTCTCTTCGCTCCTGAGCGGCTTCTGTTTCTCTCCCTGAAACACCTCTCACGTTTTTAAGCTTTCTCTTACGCCCTCAGGTTTTTCTTAGATTTCTCTTCGTAACCGAACTTACTTTAATTTTCTAGACCCGTTGCCGCCAAGCAACGTGCTTTTTATTTTTAAACAGCCACGCATTGATTATTTTGTAAAACTTTCGTGTCGTAACCTACACGAGAAGGCAGTCATTTTTGTAGTTCTTGAGAAAGACCGAGAACTCCACGTGGACCAACAGACGCTCTAAGCCAGAGGAAAACGACTCCTGAGACTCTTTTCCAGTGATCAATTTTTGTGTTAAAAGACTCTTGTCCCAACAACGGGTAGGAGCCTGCCTTACACTTCCAGACAGTGACAGAACGCCTTCTCTATCCTACCCCGGAGCTGCGCGGCTCCTTTGGGATCAGCGTACACGTGCCGCCATCTTGTCGCTTGGCAACAACCAGCTGGAGCAGCCGCTTAAAGTTATGGAGAATCACTTTGGATCTTTGGACTGAATGCTGAGGTTCGCAAGACGACTAGAGTGAGTTAAGCACGTGACACTGAAGTTTGGCGTTATAAAACTGTACACTGTCTTGAGTAAAGGTCCATTCAGAACTTCATTCATATCCATACATTCACCTATCTACTTCCGAACCCCTTTTAATAATCCGAAATTAAAACTTCCCAGCCGAGTTTTACCCAGTCGAAGCATTATCCTCCACAAAGTTCTAGTCAATAATTTTGTTGTTTTTCATTTTGTTTTAATCATTATTCCCATTATATGTCAATAATTCACCCTTTGTGTCCTTTCCCATCCATTATGCTAACTTTGTATAATCTTTAATAAAACCCCATAAAAAGTTAAAGATTTTGATTTGGTTTTTATGTTATTTCAGGAGTATATCCGAAAACAGATTGAATTCAATTCCTTCAGATTAATTGAGACTTAGCAAAATAACCCGTTTCCCAGAACGCATCTGGGTGGTGCCCTTTAACGAGACAATTTTGATAATAAAAATATTCATTAATAATTTACCCAAATTAATAAATTAATATTTCTTATTATATTATATAGTACATACACTACAATGTGTATAACATCTGAACATTCAGGACCTGTGCTCCTCAGTCACTGCTGTAGTGTGTGGCATGTTAAGGAGCACCTGCTGTATACAATTTACTTCCTGAGGAGCTCACAGGATCATAGTCTGTGAACATGTTCTCATCCTGGAGGTGAAGGACTTTTTGACATCCATACCATGAGCCTTTAAACAGGACAGGATAGTGTTGTTGTGGCTGTTTCTATTTGATTCAATCCTAGAGAGACAAAGGCATTTCTCGTGGTTTATGAGAGATGTATCCCACTCGTCCCAGTTGTAAATCTAACAGGGTATATCCCCAAATCACTGAGGGAGAAGTGAAGGAGGAATTTAAAGGGTCTCCTTGTCAGACAGCAGGGCTACTCAATGATAACTGGCATAGACTGGACCGTATTGTCAATTCATCTTCAGGGTTGAGAACTTTCCATCGGCCTGGTACAATTAAAGACCGACTTAAAACTGATTTATTGTCATTTTGTACATTTTGACTATTTGTGAGTGTCTGTCCTGGACACATTCCTGCACGGCCTGTCCGTCCTGAGAGTGGATCCTCCTTCTGTGGTTCTCCCTGAGGTTTCTCTTTTGCCCTGGCTGGGTTTTTATGAGTTTTTCTTCTGACCCTGATGGAGGCTCTAAGGACAGGGGATGTTGTCTAGTTCAGTCTGTTTGTCTTCAGTTTTTTGTTCAGCCCTTTGCGGTTGTTGTGATACTGGGCTATATAAATAAAATTTGATTTAGGCTGGACTTCAGGACTGATGCTGAGCCTCTCTTAGTATGGTTAAAAATCTTTAGATTTTTAACCATACTAAGAGAGGCTCAGCATCAGTCCTAACATTAACATTAACTGATGTTCTTCTCCTGAGAACAAAATAGATCTCACACTTTTTCCACAAACCTACCCTTTTTTTTTTGATTGTTTGCACTCTTCTTTCTTTTTATTTTTCTGTCCCACTTAGCTTTTCTTCTACCCAAAACAAAAACAGATTTTCAATATAACATTCACACATTACAACAACAGACAAATACACTGTACTTGTAAGAAGGCAGGGACATGACTCCAACAAGAAAAGCTCTAGTTATAATATTACAGGGTTAAAGCAAGGCCTAACACTGTTATAAAAAACTGTACCAATATTGGACAAGTGGTCAGTTAATATAATTGTTTAATTTAACTTTTTGACAGCTCTTTTTACCGAGCATCTCACTGCTTTAATATCTGCAACATCACAATCAAATGCACCGTCCATTAAACTCAAAACTGAGAGTTGGACAACAATAACAAATTATCATCTGATCGTTTTCAGGACAGACTGTAAATGACCTGATACTGTTTGGGACATGTCCTGACACTTGTGGGGACATGTCCAGCCATATTTTAACACATTTGATCATTATATTTCTTTGGTTTTCTCCTTTTTTGCTTAAACAGAATATTATGATCAAAAACACATCTGTCAGTAGTAAAAATAACTCCACAGTTATTTTAAAAGCAGAACATATTTTGTCTAACTTAGAATTATTAACAAACACATCAATCTGTTGCTCAAATTGATTTTACCACCTCTTTTCTTTTATGAAAGTTTTATTTTTTTCCGCACCTTGATTCAGACACTCGCAAAGACGAGACTGTTGCCAAAGCCTTTTAGCGGCATTATTTTTACTAACTTTTTCACAGTAAAAAACACCATAAAGCTTGTGTCATACACTGGCCTGATCTTTCATCGGTTAGGAGTCAAACTATCTATCTAGAAACTGGACTTCTTTCAGCCCTAATCGTCCAGTTATTGATAAGATAACCACACTGTACACTTTACGCCAGAGGTCACTAATAGGCGGACCGCGGTCCGGATCCGGACCTCGAGAGGCTTTGATCTGGACTGCAAGACATTATTCATAATTACAAGCGCATTGTATAAAACATATTTTTGAACCGGCACTTCTAGGACAGCTACGTCTACACGCGCGGGTCCTCAGGTTACTATGGTTACGGACAGAGCAGCGGGAAATTTTAACATGTTTAGTGTAGCCTGATAATGAGTTAGAAACGACTAAAATCTAAAAGCTGAGCCTTGGCAAAACATAATAAAGATTCACTGACGTTATGGATGAGAGGGAACGTTTATTTTAATCAGAAAATACAGCTCCTCAGCTCCGTGTCAGTGTCAAAGCTGAACAACAGCCCTTTATCCTCTAGTCCCGACTGCTTTGATAATCAGAGAATGAATCCAGAACTGAACCAGGACTGGACAGTTTTCATGTCAGGATTAAAAAGACTCAGCTCAGAGGGAAGTGAGGACGTCTAATAATGTGGTGAGTTGTACATTTGTCTGTCAACTTCTTTATTCTGTTGTAAGTTAGGTACTTGACTCGTTTGTCGCATATTTGACCTCATTTACAAACGTGAGTTAGCATTCACGTTCATTTGAACCTAACATGTGTTTATTTGGGTGATTAAAACAGAAAAGGTGTGAAAGGAGGGTTTAATGATGAGACACATGTTAAGTCTTCCTTAAGTTGTGTCAGTTTCTGTGTGAATCCTAAATCCTGTTACAGAACTAATCATAAGCATTTTAATTAAAATGTTACCCCACACGGGGAAAATACAGGAAATAAATATTTCTATTCTAAATTTTGTTTTAAGATGAACCTGCAAATTAAACAGTAACAGTTAATTATTGGCAACAGTAAATGTTAAAGAAGTGCATTTTCACTTGTTCCTGTTGTTTTCAGAGGAATGACAATAGGAAGAGATAAATTATGACGGGCATCTTTGTCATATTTGTTTAACAAATATGTTTTGGCTTGATTTGATGATTTTGTATTTAAAATGTTCTCATACATGTTTTAAAGGAGTATTAGGCATAATATGCAGGATTCCAGGCTGTTGTCAATAAACCACCAGGTCCTGAGCTTTAGCCTCTTTTGATTTTGTAGTTTTTTACTTTTGTCTGTGAGCTGTGTTTGGTGAAAACTAAACACTCAAACATCCTCCTCATGGAAACAAAGGATAAAATACAGAAAACAGTGGATTATCTACATTCATCTCCATTTTGTTTAAAAGGCTGTAGGTGTGGAATAAATGAGACTTTACTTTAAAGAATTATATTCAAACGCATATCCTTTTATTTAAATTTTCCGGACCCCTCACAGTGAGTAAAGTTACTAAGCGGACCTTGGCTGATTTTAATTGAGGACCCCTGCTTTACGCTATCAGCTAGCCAGAGCGTCGCCCAAGAGCATTCTTACGCTTTTGCTCAAAGAAAATGACTTTCATACAAACATTAGACATCTAAATATTGACAAAAATACCTGAAAATCCACATACAAATAGATTAATATGTATAGAACAGCATGACTTACCCTTTGATCGTTTGACAAATTAGCCGTTGAACGGAAACTGCACTATAAGGGGCGTGTCCGACTCGGGATAATAGTGTCGGACTCAGGATACAGTTCCGCTACAATTGCAGGTTTTGTAATAAGTTTCTAAATACATTAAGGGCTCATGTGCTCCATTGCAAATTACACCGCACTGAACCGTATATTTTATTTAAGTGCCTTGGGGCTGGATGTATGCAAACATCCGGTAGGTATGGCGCATTTATGACGCATTTTTACAGAAGACATAATGTTGCCGTACTTTTTGAAGCTAGACCTGTTGTCGTCCCAATTAAATGTACCTTGACTTTGTGTAACTGACAAGGCCAAGATTCTCATGCGCTTGTAGCTCACCTAAAAGAGCTTATTAGGGAAGGGCGTGCTATTAATTGTCCAATTAAAGGACGCACACATGTTTTTAAATTTAAATCTTCATTTACTGCACACATGTCCCACAAACACAAACATTTCACTGAATATTGTGTTAGCCTTTTCTTCTATGTTGAAGACACATGCTGGAGAAATGAAGTACATGTTGAAAACCTACTGGTGACACATTGCATCATTGTGTGTAGTACAATGATGCACAGATTTACTGATATCAATGAAGGAAAATAGTACATAAAATGCACTACACTCTACAGTTAAGTGCATAGTCAGGAATCAGTCAGTCATCAGTCAGGAAAAGGAGTGAATGTGGCCATGCTTCCCATGCTTTATAGTTTACCGCTCAGAGACATTCAAATAAAACAGCTTTTTTTTTTTGTATATCCATGTTTTTTGATTGATGTAATGTTCATTTATCGTGGATTGACATTCTTCAAGGCTGTACTAAACTAATAATACTTTTTTTTAAATTTCACTGTGCTCCTTGTAGAACCCTCCTGCATGTGGCAAAAAATTATATGCTCAGCATTGATCGCTATGTGGTCAATGACCACATGGCCACATTCATCTCTGCCATCTGCTTGATGTTTGGCTTTTTTTTTCTGGCTAAAATTCATCCTCCTGTGGAGCTGGGATCAACACTGGAGATGTTTTTTTTTAACATCGACCCTGAAAGAAGTTCCCCTTCGAGGGAGAGACGATGCGTCGATGACGCTTTGGGAACGCCTTCCACGTGAGTGCGTCTGAAGCCTCCATGTCAACTAGTCCAATGGCGGGAGTGAGCGTCATGAGTGACGTCACAACCAGGAATTGATTTAAACCCCAACCGGCACAGCCGGTGTTAGCTTTCTGTGCCTCAGCAAGCGATCTGTGTCAAACCTGTCTGTCTTGTTACCGCTGTCTTGTGCAAAGTTTTGAAAGAAAGATACAATGGCTAAACAACTATTCAGACCGTGTGTTTCTCCCTGCCCGCGTTATTTAACGGGTGGGGATTCACACGAGCTTTGTGTGGTTTGTTTAGGAGTGGAGCATGCGTTATCAGCCTTCGAGGAGACTGATTGCCCGCACTGTGAGAAGCTTCCGCTTCGCATGCTCCGCTCCCGCTTGTCACTCTTTGAGAAGAGCGGCGAGCCTCGCGCTCCTCAGGGTGCAGGAGAATGTCGTGCGAGGCAGCCCCAGCCATCATGCTCCTCATATCGTGCTTTTCAAAAAGAGAGTGTTGCGTCTCGCGCTCCTCCTAAAAAATTACGGGGACCGAGCCAGCACTCGCAGCCAAAGCAATCTAAGCAGAAGCTGGATCTGAGGACCGTTCTTCTCGCTAAGAAAGCGTCGGCTCAGAAGAAAAGGGCCTGACGCCAAGTGGGTCAGACCTGTGAGGGCAGCTCCAATCGAGACGGTGCGGTGTACACCTCAATATACGGAGCCCGTCTGGTCTCGGGGCTCTCACGGGGTCTTCCTACCAACCCCGCCACCCTTGGTTCCTTGGGGGCGCAGCGGTCTCCAGCGGGTCTCTGGCGCTGTGTCTCCCAGACGCCGCGTCGGGCTCGCTCCCTCTGAGGGGGGTTCAAGAGCAGTTAGCTCGGGTGGTTCCTGCGCTTCGGCTTCAGGTCCCCGAACTGGCTGTTCAAATTGCACCAGAGGCCAGCCTCGAGAGGCTGGTTCCCTTAGTAGAATGTCTGGCAGGATGGAAAAGTCTGCCGGATATATCTCACTGGGTCCTGCAGATAGTGGAGAAGGGTTACAGAATCCAGTTCGGTTCTTGTCCCCCACGCTACAACGGGGTGTTGATCACAGTAGTGCATCCCGAGCAGGCTCTGGTCATGGAGCAAGAAGTGAAATCTCTTTTAGCAAAAAATGCTATAGAGCAGGTGTATCCTCCCGACAGGGCGTCGGGTTTTTACAGCCGTTATTTCATTGTTCCAAAGAAGGATGGAGGGCTACGTCCCATTTTGGATCTTCGTCTGTTGAATCGTACGGTTCAGAAATTAAAATTCAAGATGCTGACACTCAAACAGATCATGACTTAAATCAGATCCGAGGATTGGTTCGTCACAATAGACCTAAAAGATGCGTACTTCCATATCTCCATCCGCCCTCAGCACAGGAAGTTCCTAAGGTTTTCTTTCGGGAGCAAAGAATACCAGTATCGGGTACTTCCTTTCGGTCTAGCTCTCTCACCCCGCATATTCACGAAATGCGTAGATGCAGCTCTGGCCCCGCTCAGGCTGCAGGGCATACGTATTCTGAATTACCTGGACGACTGGTTAATTTTAGCAGAATCAGAACAGTTGGCAGTTCGGCATCGAGAGGTCGTCCTCGCTCATATGCAGAAATTGGGTTTGAGGCTCAATACCAAGAAGAGCGTGTTATCTCCATTACAGAGGACCACTTTTCTTGGGGTGGTATGGGATTCGGTCACGATGCGAGCCACTCTTTCGCCTGCTCGTGTGGCCAACATCCTCACAGTCACAACGGAGCTAAAGCTAGGTCAGTCACGCACTGTAAAACAGTTCGAGAGATTGTTGGGTCTCATGGCAGCAGCGTCCAATGTGATCCCCTTTGGCCTGTTGAGCATGAGACCTTTACAGTGGTGGCTCAGGACCAGAGGGTTCTCCCCGAGGGGAAACCCACTTCGTCTGATCAAGATCACGCGGCGGTGTCTCCGCGCCTTGGTCATATGGAGAGAACACTGGTTCCTGTCCCAGGGTCCGGTATTGGGAGCTCTTTGTCATCGGGTGACCATCTCGACAGATGCTTCCCTTACCGGCTGGGGAGCGGTAATGGAAGGCCGCTCAGCTCAGGGTCTGTGGGAGAGCCATCATCACTCCTGGCACATCAACCGCCTGGAGATGATGGCTGTCTTCAAAGCCCTGAGGCACTTCCTGCCAGACCTGAGGGACCATCATGTGCTGGTCCGCACAGACAATACATCGGTGGTCTCTTACATCAACCGTCAGGGGGGTCTGCGCTCGCGCCCACTCTGCAAATTAGTGCACCAGATCCTCCTGTGGGCCCTGGGGAAATTACGCTCTCTGAGGGCAATGTATATACCAGGGACTCAGAATATTGGAGCAGACACCCTGTCGAGGCAGATGCTGAGGCCAGGGGAATGGAGGCTTCACCCCGAGGTGGTGGAGCTCATATGGGAATCGTATGGCCGAGCAGAAGTGGATCTGTTTGCGTCTCAGTACACGACGCACTGTCCACTATGGTTCTCCCTTTCTCATCCAGCCCCCTTGGGGTTGGACGCTATGGTACAGACGTGGCCGAGGCTACGTCTGTACGCCTTTCCCCCTGTGGCTCTGCTCCCAGGAGTTCTGGAGAGAGTCCGCCAGGACGGAGTAAGTCTACTTCTCGTAGCTCCACACTGGCCAAGTCGAATCTGGTTTGCGGACCTGATTCATCTCCTCGACGGTCCTCCCTTGGAGATCCCGATCAGGAAAGACCTTCTATCTCAGGCCGGGGGCGCTATATCTCACCCCCGGCCAGAGATTTGGAAGCTGTGGTGTGGCCTCTGAGGGGGCGCAACTCATAGAGAGTGGTCTCTCAACTGAGGTTGTGGAGACCATTCTTAGCTCCAGAGCTCCAGCTACGAGGAAACTTTATAGACTCAAATGGAGGGTTTTTTCCTCTTGGTGTTACCAACATCAGTGTGACCCCGTCCACTGCTCTGTTGGCTCAGTTCTTGAGTTTTTACAGGGCCGCTTCACTGCTGGTCTAGGTCCTTCCACCTTAAAAGTTTACGTGGCGGCCATATCGGCTTTCCACGCCCCAGTGGGTGGTGCATCTCTGGGCCGAGACCCTCTTATCTCTCGTTTCCTTCGTGGCACTTTGAGGCTGAGACCTGCAACTCGTACTAGAGTGCCGGCCTGGGACCTGGCTATAGTTTTAGAAGGCCTCTCTAGGGCTCCCTTTGAACCCCTAGAGTTGGTTTCTGAGAAGTTTCTTTCATTTAAGACTACTTTTCTCCTGGCTATTTCGTCCCTTAAAAGAGTCGGAGACCTTCAGGCTCTCTCGGTTTCTCCCACCTGCCTTGAATTTGCACCTGGGATGGTCAAAGCATTTCTCTACCCTAAGCAGGGATACGTCCCTAAGGTACCGACCGTGATTCCGAGACCTATTGTTCTGCAGGCTTTTTGTCCTCCCCCGTTTGCATCATCGGACCAGGAAAAGTCTAACCTCTTGTGCCCGGTGCGAGCACTGGACACTTACGTTCATCGGACTTCTGTTTTTCGAAGTCCGATCAGCTGTTTGTTTGTTTGGTCACCTAAGATAGGTTTTCCTGCCACTAAACAGACACTTAGTAAGTGGATAGTTGAGGCTATCCTTCTTGCCTATGAGTATGCTGACCTACCGTGCCCTTTGGGGGTCAGAGCTCATTCTACTAGGAGTATGGCGGCCTCTAGAGCCTTATTATCTGGGGCCCCTCTTCAGGATGTTTGTGATGCGGCAGGTTGGTCCTCGCCACTCACATTCGTCAGGTTTTATAGCCTAGACCTGGACGCTACTCCAGGGTCTCAGATTTTTAATTCTTGAGGCGTTGGGTGTTCGGGCTGACACTCAGGCACTTGTAAGATGGCGGCGTGGGTATTCTCGTTCCCAAAGCGTCATCGACGCGATCGCTCTCCTCGAAGGGGGAACGTCTCGGTTACGTCTGTAACCTCGGTTCCCCGAGAAGGGAACAAGACGATGCGTCTCCCGGCCATACTTCCTTCGGTCCTGTAATCGACTTGCTTCGGCACTGTCGACGCTAACACCAGCTGTGCCGGTTGGGGTTTAAATCAATTCCTGGTCGTGACGTCACTCATTACGCTCACTCCCGCCATTGGACTAGTTGACATGGAGGCTTCAGACGCACTCATGCGGAAGGCGTTCCCAAAGCGTCATCGACGCATCGTCTCGTTCCCTTCTCGGGGAACCGAGGTTACAGACGTAACCAAGACGTTTTTTTTTAACATCGACCCTGAAAAAGGCAGAAAAGTGGAGAACAAAAACAATGAAAAGCAACTAAATGTGAACCCCAGAGTCTTCGTACTAATTGCTGATCTTTCGGATCACGAATGGAGAGAGACATGTAACTAAAGACAGTTAAAGAAGGATGGGACGCAAACAACTTACTGGATAGAACACACATCCCTGATTTCACCAGGGCAATTTATTTTTTTTTATTTTTGTGTGTGTGTTCAGGTAACTCAGGAAAATGTAATTAAGACCTGCTTTAACGGGCAATATATTTTGTCGGCTTCACAGTTTAAATTGGAAGACGATGTGTTGTTATAGGATAATTGTTGTTTGATTTTGACATACTGTTAAAAATGACAGAAGTTTTTGCTTGTTTCAGAGCAAGAGTGTTTTTTTTTTTTTCTACAAGTGACGTTTTTTCTGTATCGCTTTGGCTCATTTTGTGAAATGGGTACATTTCTCTAAACAGAAGGGCAGTTGTTCAGTGGTTTTAGCAAAACGCTTCACAATGTTTGCTAAACGTCTTAAAATACTTTGAAAAAGTAAAAGTTTATTTTTTTACTCGTCAGGCAAAATGCAAAGTCTCATTTGCATAATTGGGTCACAAATTATGGTTATAATATCATTCAGAAGTTATATAAAAAACTAAATATATGTTTATAATGAAACTAAATCTTTTTCCTCCTTTTTTAGTTGTAAAGTCCAAACACTGAGCTTGACCTTTACATGGATCGGATGCATTCCCTTGTTCTACTAGTGTTTTGACCAAAGATAAATAGTGTACGTATACATTTTAGTACACATTTACACAGCACATTTAGAGATGTGTATCAGGGTAAGGAATATGGCAAATCACACTTTAATTCATAATTTTGAGTTTATCACTATCTTTGTTGCTGGTAATAAACCATAAACAATATTAAATAATTTGTGGATCTGGAGAAGGCATTCGACTGTGTCCCTCGTGGCGCCCTGTGGGGGGTGCTCTGGGAGTATGGGGTCCGGGGCCCTTTGCTAAGGGCTGTCCGGTCCCTGTACGACCGGAGCAGGAGCTCGGTTCGTATTGCCGGCAGTAAGTCAGACCTGTTCCCAGTGCATGTTGGACTCCGGCAGGGCTGCCCTTTGTCACCGGTCCTGTTCATTATCTTTATGGACAGGATTTCTAGGCGCAGCCAGGGGCCGGAGGGAGTCTGGTTTGGGGACCACAGGATCTTGTCTCTGCTTTTTGCAGATGATGTTGTCCTGTTGGCTCCATCAAGCCAGGACCTTTAGTGTGCACTGGGACAGTTTGCAGCTGAGTGTGAAGCGGCTGGGATGCGGATCAGCAGCTCCAAGTCTGAGACCATGGTTCTCAGTCGGAAAAGGGTGGCTTGTCCCCTTCAGGTTGGTGGAAAGATCCTGCCTCCAGTGAAGGATCTTGGGGTCTTGTTCACGAGTGAGGGAAGGAGGGAACGTGAGATTGACAGACGGATCGGTGCAGCTTCTGCAGTGATGCGGTCGATGTACCGGTCTGTCGTGGTGAAGAAGGAGCTGAGCTGTAAGGCAAAGCTCTCGATTTACCGGTCAATCTACGTTCCTACTCTCACCTATGGTCATGAGCTTTGTGTCATGACCGAAAGAACAAGATCCCGGATACAAGCGGCCGAAATGAGCTTTCTCCGCAGGGTGTCGGGGCGCTCCCTTAGAGATAAGGTGAGGAGCTCGGTCACTCGGGAGGAGCTCAAAGTAGAGCCGCTGCTCCTCCACATCGAGAGGAACCAGCTGAGGTGGCTCGGGCATCTGTTTCAGATGCCTCCTGGACGCCTCCCTAGGGAGGTGTTCCGGGCATGTCTCACCGGGAGGAGACCCCGGGGAAGACCTAGGACACGCTGGAGGGACTATGTTTCTCGGCTGGCCTGGGAACGCCTCGGTATCCCCCCGGAAGAGCTGGAGGAAGTGTCTGGGGAGAGGGAAGTCTGGGCGTCTCTGCTTAGACTGCTGCCCCCTCGACCCGGCCCCGGATAAGCGGTAGAAGATGGATGGATGGTACTAAGATTTTTGTTTGTTACAATTTGTGCATCAAGATTTGTGTGTGTTTACTTTTGTGGCCCTGAGTTTAGACCTACAGGCTGTGTAATGCTCATTTCTTCATGTACAGTTTTTCTCAGCAGCTTTGGGCCTAAGGCTGGGTACAATGACCAGTCATTCACTTGTTTCACTAATGTTCACTAATTTAGATTGACTAATACTAGTCAAGCAATCGATCTGTTAGTAAACAAGGAGTTCTGAAAACATGCACACTTGTAATTCCAAGATCATGTGTTTTATTTAAATCAGAAACCAAGAATTCTTCAAATACTTAACTGAGGCACACAGTCCATTTTAACCACGTCCTTGTCTCTGTGAGCACTGTTTGATTTTGCCAAACAAAATGTCTGACTCTAATTGTGAACCCTCTAACTATCTAGTTATTGTCCAGGGTGTACCCCGCCTCCGGCACAACGTTATTGGGATAGGCTCCAGTCACCGTGACACCTAACAGGACTAAGAAGAAGAAAATTAATTAAAGCCGCAAGCGGCGATAAAGGCCCTCGCCTCCCTTGAGACCGCGGGGACACATATATTCGGAGGATTGCATGTCGTGCTTTAAAGCAAATTTGGAGCTGTTTAGATGAAAACCCTTTAGCACAAAGTGTACGATTTAGGTGGTCATGTATTCCACCCAACATTTTCTGTTGAGAAGGATCCTGGCAATTGGGAAATGGCATTTATTTCCCAATAGTTGCCTCTTCACAGACTCATTACGACCACAGCCACAAATCTATCAAAAAACAAATTGATAACTTTTTTTTGCACACGTGTCTAGATGATACTCACCAAATTTGGAGCTGTTTAGATGAAAAGCCTTTAGACACAAGGGTGCAATTTAGGTGGTCACGCATACACCCAACATAGTAGATTTCCTGTTGAGTTTACGATATGGCTGTAATACATTTTTTCTGTTAAGCCTGAGGTGTCCTATGGATGTACCAAGTTTCATTTTTCTACGTTGGAAAAAGTTACTTTCACTTTCCATAGGCCCAATGTATTTTGACTTTTGTAGGGATCGCCACTGAGTCATTTTCATATTTTTTTGACTTCAAATACATAAATTTTTCGCGAGCTTGAAGTCTGGGACCAATAAAAATTACTTTTAGTTGCACGTTTACTGGGTCAAATTGAGGATCATTTTGCAGAAAAATTATAATAAAAAAAATACCAAATTATAATAAAATAAAATATAACTCGAGCAAAAAGTCTAGAAAAACGCTTGTCTATTTTACATACATGTGTTTAGCTCATTTTGCCCAAGTTTGGTGTCTGTGGAATGAAGCAGCTATTTTCTGAGTTCTTTTAAAAAGAGGTGTATTTTAAGTCGGTTCACATTTTCAATTCAAAATGGCCGCCTTCCCGTGTGTGATAGGGTGTGGTCCCCATTGGCTTTTTGTTCATAAGCCCATGCTGGATGTGTGTACCAAGTTTCATTTGCCTACGACAAACTAAAATTTTCACTTCCCATTGACTTTTTCCAAATATTTGGGACGTTGCTATGGCAACACATTTATAGATAGGGGTGGTTGTCATTGGCTTTTATGCTCGTCATGACATAAGAGATGTGTGTACCAAATTTTATGTCTCTATGACAAACTAAATTCTTGGGTCCCATTATAAGTTTGTAGGGGCGCTGGAGAGCCATTTCTAAAGATAACCCTTTTATTTACATATTTTTGTGTTCAGGTCATGAATGTGCACAAACGCCTTTTTGGGTCCAACTCGATCCGAGAAGCCGTTTGAGAGTTAAGAAGGCGTTTTATTTTCACAAAAATGGCCACCTCGTTACAGGCTTGCCACACCCATACCCGATAAGATATCAACAACAAAGTCACAACTTTGGTTGGCACATGTGTCTAGATGATACTCACCAAATTTGGGGCCATTTAGATTAAAACACAATGATTTGCATCTTTCTGCGCAAAGTGCGAATTTAGTGGCCGCGCCTTTCACCCACATGGCGGACTTCCTGTTAAGTTTAGGGTGTGACTGTCATTGACTTTTCTGTTTGCCCTGAGGTGTCCTATGGATATACCAAGTTTCATTTTTCTACGTTGGAAAAAGTTACTTTCACTTTCCATAGGCCCAATGTATTTTGACTTTTGTAGGGGTCGCCACTGAGTCATTTTTCGTATTTTTTTCGGCGACTTCAAATACATAAATTTTTGCCAGGCTTGAAGTCTGGGACCAATAAAAATGACTTTTAGTTGTTCGTTTACTGGGTTAAATTGAGGATCATTTTACAGAAAAATTATAATAAAAAATATATACCGAATTATAATAAAAAAATATAACTCGAGCAAAAAGTCTAGAAAAACACTTGTCTCATTTACATACATGTGTTTAGCTCATTTTGCCCAAGTTTGGTGTCTGTGGAATGAAGCAGCTTTTTCTGTGTACTTTTAAAAAGAGGTGTATTTTAAGTCGGTTCACATTTTCAATTCAAAATGGCCGCCTTCCTGTGTGTGATAGGTGTGGTCCCCATTGGCTTTTTGTTCATAAGCCCATGGTGGATGTGTGTACCAAGTTTTATTTGCCTACAACAAACTAAAAATTTCACTTCCCATTGACTTTTTCACATTTTTGGGACGTTGCTATGGCAACACATTTATAGATAGGGGTGGTTGTCATTGGCTTTTATGCTCGTCATGACATAAGAGATGTGTGTACAAAATTTTATGTCTCTATGACAAACTAAATTCTTGGGTCCATTATAAGTTTGTAGGGGCGCTGGAGAGCCATTTCTAAAGATAACCCTTTTATTTACATATTTTTGTGTTCAGGTCATGAATGTGCACAAACGCCTTTTTGGGTCCAACTCGATCCGAGAAGGCGTTTGAGAGTTAAGAGACGTTTATTTTCACAAAAATGGCCACCTCATTACAGGCTTGCCACACCCATACCCGATAAGATATCAACAACAAAGTCACAACTTTGGTTGGCACACGTGTCTAGATGATACTCACCAAATTTGGGGCCATTTAGATTAAAACACAATGATTTGCATCTTTCTGCGCAAGTGCGATTTTAGTGGCGCGCGTTTCACCCCACATGGCGGACTTCCTGTTAAGTTTAGGGTGTGACTGTCATTGACTTTTCTGTTTGCCCTGAGGTGTCCTATGGATATACCAAGTTTCATTTTTCTACGTTGGAAAAAGTTACTTTCACTTTCCATAGGCCCAATGTATTTTGACTTTTGTAGGGTCGCCACTGAGTCATTTTTCGTATTTTTTCGGCGACTTCAAATACATAAATTTTTGCCAGGCTTGAAGTCTGGGACCAATAAAAATGACTTTTAGTTGTTCGTTTACTGGGTTAAATTGAGGATCATTTTACAGAAAAATTATAATAAAAAATATATACCGAATTATAATAAAAAAAATATAACTCGAGCAAAAAGTCTAGAAAAACACTTGTCTCATTTACATACATGTGTTTAGCTCATTTTGCCCAAGTTTGGTGTCTGTGGAATGAAGCAGCTTTTTCTGTGTACTTTTAAAAAGAGGTGTATTTTAAGTCGGTTCACATTTTCAATTCAAAATGGCCGCCTTCCTGTGTGTGATAGGGTGTGGTCCCCATTGGCTTTTTGTTCATAAGCCCATGGTGGATGTGTGTACCAAGTTTTATTTGCCTACAACAAACTAAAAATTTCACTTCCCATTGACTTTTTCACATTTTTGGGGCGTTGCTATGGCAACACATTTATAGATAGGGGTGGTTGTCATTGGCTTTTATGCTCGTCATGACATAAGAGATGTGTGTACAAAATTTTATGTCTCTATGACAAACTAAATTCTTGGGTCCATTATAAGTTTGTAGGGGCGCTGGAGAGCCATTTCTAAAGATAACCCTTTTATTTACATATTTTTGTGTTCAGGTCATGAATGTGCACAAACGCCTTTTTGGGTCCAACTCGATCCGAGAAGGCGTTTGAGAGTTAAGGCGTTTTATTTTCACAAAAATGGCCACCTCATTACAGGCTTGCCACACCCATACCCGATAAGATATCAACAACAAAGTCACAACTTTGGTTGGCACACGTGTCTAGATGATACTCACCAAATTTGGGGCCATTTAGATTAAAACACAATGATTTGCATCTTTCTGCGCAAGTGCGATTTTAGTGGCGCGCGTTTCACCCCACATGGCGGACTTCCTGTTAAGTTTAGGGTGTGACTGTCATTGACTTTTCTGTTTGCCCTGAGGTGTCCTATGGATATACCAAGTTTCATTTTTCTACGTTGGAAAAAGTTACTTTCACTTTCCATAGGCCCAATGTATTTTGACTTTTGTAGGGTCGCCACTGAGTCATTTTTCGTATTTTTTTCGGCGACTTCAAATACATAAATTTTTGCCAGGCTTGAAGTCTGGGACCAATAAAAATGACTTTTAGTTGTTCGTTTACTGGGTTAAATTGAGGATCATTTTACAGAAAAATTATAATAAAAAATATATACCGAATTATAATTAAAAAAATATAACTCGAGCAAAAAGTCTAGAAAAACACTTGTCTCATTTACATACATGTGTTTAGCTCATTTTGCCCAAGTTTGGTGTCTGTGGAATGAAGCAGCTTTTTCTGTGTACTTTTAAAAAGAGGTGTATTTTAAGTCGGTTCACATTTTCAATTCAAAATGGCCGCCTTCCTGTGTGTGATAGGGTGTGGTCCCCATTGGCTTTTTGTTCATAAGCCCATGGTGGATGTGTGTACCAAGTTTTATTTGCCTACAACAAACTAAAAATTTCACTTCCCATTGACTTTTTCACATTTTTGGGACGTTGCTATGGCAACACATTTATAGATAGGGGTGGTTGTCATTGGCTTTTATGCTCGTCATGACATAAGAGATGTGTGTACAAAATTTTATGTCTCTATGACAAACTAAATTCTTGGGTCCATTATAAGTTTGTAGGGGCGCTGGAGAGCCATTTCTAAAGATAACCCTTTTATTTACATATTTTTGTGTTCAGGTCATAAATGTGCACACACGCCTTTTGGGTCCAACTCGATCCGAGAAGGCGTTTGAGAGTTAAGAGACGTTTATTTTCACAAAAATGGCCACCTCGTTACACACCCATACCCGATAAGATATCAACAACAAAGTCACAACTGTGGTTGGCACACGTGTCTAGATGATACTCACCAAATTTGGGGCCATTTAGATTAAAACACAATGATTTGCATCTTTCTGCGCAAAAGTGCGATTTTAGTGGCAGCGTTTCACCCCACATGGCGGACTTCCTGTTAAGTTTAGGGTGTGACTGTCATTGACTTTTCTGTTTGCCCTGAGGTGTCCTATGGATATACCAAGTTTCATTTTTCTACGTTGGAAAAAAGTTACTTTCACTTTCCATAGGCCCAATGTATTTTGATTTTGTAGGGGTCGCCACTGAGTCATTTTTCGTATTTTTTTTTCGGCGTCTTCAAATACATACCATTTTTGCCGAGCTTGAAGTCTGGGACCAATATAATTACTTTTTGTGCATGTTCACTGGGTCAAATTTAGGATCATTTGGTCACAATAAAGATAAAAAAAAAAAAAAAAAAAAAAAAAAAAAAAAATCCGAGCAAAAACAATAGGCCCTCCCGGCCATCACCGGCTCGGGCCTAATTAAAACCGCAAGCGGCAATAAAGGCCCTCGCCTCCCTTGAGACCGCGGGGACACATGCACTCGGGGGATCGCATGTTGTGCTTTAAAGCGTAAACTTCACGGTAATGTCAAATAACCGGGCCTGTGCTACGGCTGGGGCCTGCTACACCACCTTGTAATTTAGAGTTAAAGGTCTCCACAATCCCTGGTTTTCCTGGGAGCTGTCTGAACCTTTGAAAATAATAGATTATGCTTGGGCTAAGGCGAGAAAAACAAAGTACTGGCTGGAGATTTGAGATGACTCAGGAATCGCTGCACCCCCCTGTTTAAAAAGGCAAAATGTAAATATAACCTGTCTAAAAGTACAAGTTTACAAGTTCCAAAGGATTCTGAGGAGTTTTCTAAGACTCTAGGCTTGGCTCTGGAGGGGCCTCCTCTAAAGGAAGGATCCTGGCAATTGGGAAATGGCATTTATTTCCCAAAGAAATGGCTGCCTCTTCACAGACTCATTACGACCACAGCCACAAATGTATCAAAAAACAAATTGATAACTTTTTTGGAACACGTGTCTAGATGATACTCACCAAATTTGGAGCTGTTAAGATGAAAAGCCTTTAGACACAAGGGGTGCGATTTAGGTGGTCACACATTCCACCCAACATAGTAGATTTCCTGTTGAGTTTACGATATGGCTGTAATAAACTTTTCTGTTTGCCCTGAGGTGTCCTATGGATGTACCAAGTTTCAAGTTTTTCTACGTTGGAAAAAAGTTACTTCCACTTTCCATAGGCCCAATGTATTTTGACTTTTGTAGGGGTCGCCACTGAGTCATTTTTCGTATTTTTTTTCTTCAAATACATAAAGTTTTCGCCGGGCTTAAAGGCTGGGACCAATAAAAATTACTTTTAGTTGTTGGTTTACTGGGTCAAATTGAGGATCATTTTGCAGAAAAATTATAATAAAAAAATATATACCGAATTATAATAAAAAAAAATATAACTCGAGCAAAAAAGTCTAGAAAAACGCTTGTCTATTTTACACACATGTGTTTAGCTCATTTTGCCCAAGTTTGGTGTCTGTGGAATGAAGCAGCTTTTGTCTGTGTTCTTTTAAAAAACAGGTGTATTTTAAGTCGGTTCACATTTTCAATTTAAAATGGCCGCCTTCCCGTGTGTGATAGGGTGTGGTCCCCATTGGCTTTTTTGTTCATATGCCCATGGTGGATGTGTGTACCAAGTTTTATTTGCCTACAACAAACTAAAATTTTCACTTCCCATTGACTTTTTCCACACTTTTGGGACGTTGCTATGGCAACACATTTATAGATAGGGGGTGGTTGTCATTGGCTTTTATGCTCGTCATGACATAAGAGATGTGTGTACCAAATTTCATGTCTCTCTGACAAACTAAATTATTGGGTCCCATTATAAGTTTGTAGGGGGCGCTGGAGAGCCATTTCTAAAGATAACCCTTTTATTTACATATTTTTGTGTTCATGTCATGAATGTGCACAAACGCCTTTTTGGGTCCAACTCGATCTGAGAAGGCGTTTGAGAGGCTTGCCACACCCATACCCGATAAGATATCAAAAACAAAGTCACAACTTTGGTTGGCACACGTGTCTAGATGATACTCACCAAATTTGGGGCCATTTAGATTAAAACACAATGATTTGCATCTTTTGCGCAAGTGCGATTTTAGTGGCCGCGCGTTTCACCCCACTTCCTGTTGAGTTTAAGGTGTGACTGTCATTGACTTTTCTGTTTGCCCTGAGGTGTCCTATGGATGTACCAAGTTTCATTTTTCTACGTTGGAAAAAAATTACTTTCACTTTCCATAGGCCCAATGTATTTTGTAGGGGTCGCCACTGAGTCATTTTTTGTAATTTTTTTTCGGCGACTTCAAATACATAAATTTTTCGCCGAGCTTGAAGTCTGGGACCAATAAAAATGACGTTTCGTGCAGGTTCACTGGGTCAAATTTAGGATCATAGGTCGACAAGAAAGATAAAAAAATAAATAAATAATCCGAGCAAAAACAATAGGCCCTCCCGGTCATCACCGGCTCGGGCCTAATGAATGAATGTTTTGGATATTTAGTGGGATCTGCATTTAAGGCATTGAGTATGTTTAGTGAAGAGTGTCCTGCTGATAATCAGCTGGGTCTGTCACCATGTGTTTGTGCATAATATAAAAAAGTATCTAAAAAAATATATACATTTTTGTTTTACAGGATTTGAAGATTATACATAACCTTCAAGTTTCAAACAGAGATTTTCCTCACCTGTATATCTTTGGAAGTCATCACTTGGACATCAGACAAGTAAGCCATTGTGCAGTGTACTAGTGTACAAGTGTTCAAAATAAAAAAGATGTATTGACATTGTTCACAGGTCAACAGCTACTGCAGCAATCACCTTTGCCTTTGTCTGTCTTTTAGGCACAAAAGGAATTTCATCCAACCACCCAAAATGTTCAATCCAGCCGAAAGTTTTTTTTTTTTTTTTTTTTTTTTGCTCTTCACTGGACAACATAGAGCAAGTAAAGCAGCTCCATGGACACATCTTTAGCAGCATGCTCATCTACTTGATGCCACTTTTGTCACTGGACTGCTGAGAGAAACCAGAGCAAGTTTTTTTTTATTTATTGGACAAACCAATAAAGCAGGTTTTTAGCAATTGAGTTAGGGCTTAGCATACCTTGATTGTTGTGTTTGTTACTGTTTTCTACTTGTGGTTAGTCTTGTTGTGTGTTCTGAGTTTTCCCTGTAACTTGTGGTTGTACTGCTGTGTGTGTTTGTGTGTTAGAATTTAGCATTGTGAGTTGTGAACAGTTGGCTTGACTTAGCTGTACCTACACTAGCTTAGCTAAGCTTTTTCTGGTTTTTCATCTGTTATGCCGATGATACACAGCTGTATCTACCAATAAAAGCGAATAATACTACTGACATTAAGCGTCTAGAGGCCTGCCTTGTTTCAATTAAAACATGGATGTCTCAAAACTTCCTCCATTTGAACTCGGATAAAACAGAGCTCTTGTTAATTGGTCCTGCCAGTCATCGGCACAAGTTCAACAATCTTACTGTCTCGATCAACAATTGTGTGTTGGAGCACGGCAACACTGTGAGGAACCTTGGTGTCATTTTTGACTCCACACTATCACTGCAGCAGCACATTAGTGAGGTCACTAAACTGGGCTTTTTTCACTTGAGGAATATCTCAAAAATTCGCTCCTGCCTCTCTTTAGCTGATGCTGAAATTCTCATTCATGCATTTGTCACATCCAGGCTGGACTACTGCAATGCGTTATTCTCTGGACTGCCGAGGAAAAGTACTCACAGACTACAAATGGTCCAAAATACAGCCGCCAGACTTTTAACAAAGACCAGGAAGTTTGATCACATTACTCCGGTCCTGGCTTCATTACACTGGCTTCCTATTCATGTTAGAGCAGATTTCAAAGTTCTCCTGTTAACATATAAAATCCTTTGTGGACGCGCGCCCTCTGACCTATCTGACCTCATCACCCGGTATACTCCAGCTCGTACCCTTCGCTCTCAGGACGCTGCCTCCTTCAACTTCCTCGAGTAAAGAAGAAGTCTGCTGGCTACAGAGCCTTTTCTTATAGAGCTCCCTTTTTATGGAATGGGCTCCCGGTGGAAGTGCGGCGAGCTGACTCTGTTGAAGTTTTCAAAACCAAACTCAAAACATACTTATTTCACCAAACGTATGGAGACTGATTGATCATAGGTACACGTTTACACTGGTTGTAGCTGTAGGCACACGTTTACACTGGTTGTAGCTGTAGGTACACGTTTACACTGGTTGTAGCTGTAGGTACACGTTTACACTGGTTGTAGCTGTAGGTACACGTTTACACTGGTTGTAGCTGTAGGTACACATTTACACTGGTTGTAGCTGTAGGTACACATTTACACTGGTTGTAGCTGTAGATACACGTTTACACTGGTTGTAGCTGTAGATACACGTTTACACTGGTTGTAGCTGTAGGTACATGTTTACACTGGTTGTAGCTGTAGGTACATGTTTACACTGGTTGTAGCTGTAGGTACATGTTTACACTGGTTGTAGCTGTAGGTACATGTTTACACTGGTTGCAGCTGTAGGTACACACTAAATCCGCTCATATTATCACATCTACCTATTACAGTTTTTTTTTTTTTTTCCTCTTTTCTCCCTCCTCCTAGGGTGGACACAAACCTCTGACCTGCTGGGTGATGTGTGCCCCCGCCTGTGTTCCAGTGTGAGGGCCCCCACCCGTCTGTCATCTACCTTGATGTTGGCTGCGGCCCATCCACTATTGCACACTCAGAGTGGACACTGGACACTGCCAATATAAATGTTTTTATTTGTGAATATGTTTGTGTATTTCTATGTATTTTTCAACTGTCCTGGACACATTCCTGCACGGCCTGTCCTCCTTCTGTGGTTCTCCCTGAGGTTTCTCTTTTTTCCCGGCTGGGTTTTTTTTGGAGTTTTTCCTTACCCTGATGGAGGGTCTAAGGACAGGGGATGTTGTCTAGTGCAGTCTGTTAAGCCCTTTGAGGCGACTGTTGTGATATTGGGCTATACAAAAATAAATGTCTTGTCTTGTCTTAATGTAGCATTGGCAAATTTTTACTGACCGGTGGATTACAATACTCTGTTTCTGAAGGACATGTGGATTCTTCACGATGTGACTGGTGACCATGAGTGGGCTCTTGGTGCTTGTCACCGCGGTCCATTATCAGAAAACCGGGAAAAGCAATGGAGAAGTGGGAGAAGCCTGGATAAAAAAGTTCAGTGGCACACAAAACACTCACTAATTAGCTGTACCTCTGTATTCATTTGTAATCCTTATTGTCTTTGTCACAAAGAACGATATGAAATTTTTGTTTAAAGGTCAACCGCTTAATTAGACTCCTTCCACAACTACATACGTACTTATGTATGCGTGAAAAAGATTTGGCTTCTCTCCACTGGCTTACAAAGCACGTACTGGCTGGTTTGGATTACAATTATCATGCCCATCAATCTGCAAAAAGTTGAGACCAGATGACCCACGGACGTTCCTCGTCCATCCAAAGAAGAACTTTTAAAGACTCAAGTGTAGTGTATGAATATAATAGGGTGATATTAATTTATAAAATAAAATATTTCATTTATCAAAATTATTGTCTTGTTGAGGGCACCACCCAGAATTCTGTAGTGTCAAAACTGACCCCTCAGTCTTTGGCACTATTGTATGGAATAAGTTATGAACGCAACACCAGATCCAATGCCATAGAGTCTTTATTGTTTCACAACCAGAGTATGTGAGCGGCGCTGAGCGGGAAGAATTTGTACTCCACGCTCAAAGTATTTCATAATTACTCCGCTCAAGCTCCGCTCTGGGTGTCCGTCCTTATACGTCTCGCTCCGTTTTCGCTCCAGGGTATTTTTTCTTTTTTTTTTTTTTAATAACACCAGTGTCTGATCAGAAGATGCATGTAGTGTAAAACGAATATGCAGTACTAAGAGTCGTGATTGGTAATTGAGCGATAGTGGAGCGTTTCGGAGCGGGAGAAAATCACAACGCTCCAACATTTAAAAAATCCGCTCCTCGCACCTGGCAAAATCACACAACTCCGCTCCTCGCTCCGCTCCCACTCCGCACCGCTCACATACTCTGTTCACAACCAACACAATAAACGACCCGAGTAGGCTCCCCAGCTCTACTGATCTTTGAACATTGGACATAAGCTTTTATACAGTTTTGATATCAGTAAAAAATAACTCTGTCTGATATCATTGTGCAAGGCCCTGGGATCCTCCTCATTAACTCCCTGATGTCATTTCTGTCTGGCCTTGGAGGCTACTCCTCAGCTCTGTATCCTCCGATAACAGACACCTGCGTCTTTATCTGGTCCTTCCTGTGTGTGTGTCTGACATTAGGTTTTGTCTTTTATATTAATATGTTTAAATGAATAACTAATTGGGTCTACATAGTTTAAAACACATAACATATAAAATATTACACCACAATTCACAGTTCTGGGAAACTGATTATATTTAATAAGTCTCAATTAATCTGAAGGAAGAGAATTATCTGTTTTCGAATATGTCTTATATAAACAGGAAAACACCAAATCAAAATCTTTAACGTTTTATAGGGGTTTATTGAAGATTACACAAAATTAACAATGAATTATCATGATGGGGAAAGAACACACAGGGAAAAATTATTGACGAATAATGAGGATAATGATTAACACAGAACGATAAACAATAACATTTACTTATTAGGACTTTGTGGAGGACAAAGAATGTTTTGACTAATTAAATTATGTTTACGGGATTTTAGAGGGAAGTAGATGAAGGTATAATGACTTGAGCTTATAAATTACAGTTTAGAACGCCAAACCCTCTTTCTGTGTCCACCGTGCAGCTTACTTGTTGTTGGCTGGTACTGGCCCAGTTCGATTTTCGTCAGAGGTCCAAAGGGTCGCTTCAAAGCTCTGGAGCTGTGAGTCTGGGTTTGGAGGTACCGCGTTTACACGACGTCCATCACGTGACGATGCGATCAGCTGGTTAGCTGTACTGCTGGTGTAGGTGGAGGCGTTACTGTATAAAGCTCTCGATCTCTGCCGTAGGCATCAGGCAGAAACAGATTAGAGTCTCTGAAAAACTGTTGCTAGACCGCTGAAAAAGGGTCTTAGAAGTTGTTTCTTTTGGCTCTACTTCCTGGCTTCTGTGAGCGCTCGTTGGTTCAAGCGAGGCTCTTAATTTTCACAAGAAACTACAAAATTCCCTTCCGTCGCGGGGGAAGTTACGTAGTCCGTTGGAACAGCTGAGCGAAAATAAGCGTAGGCTTTTAAAGAGAAAAATCACGTTTGGCACAGAGTGTATCTATGCCACGTGGCTAGAAAAATGAAAAGCAAGCTAATGCTAAATTACAGGATAGGACAAGGTGTATTGTTCTGCAGAAAAAGATCAGAAAATGACTCGAAGTCAGATAAGGATTACAAGAGAGTGCAAGAGAGACACAAGAGAGAGATTTCCGGCGCGCGCAACTTTTTGTACTGGCCGAAAAGAGGCGTGTTTCAATACGGCCGTGGTCCCAAAAGGGCGTTATTTTGGGGGAATGTGGTGATTCTAACTAATTTTGATTTTATTCAAATGTTCCTTTATCTTCCACAAAGTAACATTGAATTTTAGTTTTCCACAACTCATAAGCATACAAATACATTGGTACTGCAGATTTATACAGATAAAATGCATATTTACACATGCTGAAACACACATAAATCCATTCAACGTTTTTATTAAACTGCAAGCTGTAAAATGAAAGAAAACTGTCTTTTAATCCCGGTTAAGGGAGCAACAAACTGAAATGACGTGAACACATTAACACAATGTCCTTTGTAAAACTTTTCATTTTCATTAAGTAACCAAAATTCCTTTGTCGTTCATCCATACCGTCACTAGATGGCAGTATGTTACCATCACAGAAGTCTCAAGGCTGGGACATGAAAGGGTTGTTCTGTCCTGAGTCTGTGAGTTTCCAATACACAAATCGTATTTCAAATGGTTGTATCTAACATTGTGTGGGGTGACACAGCACTTCTTTTCAATGTCTGTAGGCCTCTCCCTACATCTAGTGCACACCAATAGGGTTGATATTGAACTGGGATCTGCAGGAGGATTTCCTGTCATAATGTCAAATGAGGGGCCAGGCTCCCTGAGCAAACACAGGAAGAAGGTCCAGGCATTGATTCATGTTGAGTGAGTGAATTCTGGCTTGCAAAAACAATAGTTATACTTTTTAAAATATCAATAGGTATGAAATGTGTACATAAACTTGTGTGTACATTTGGGCTATTTTGCGAGCCTGTAGCTGCTGTACTTGCAGGATGTCAGCAACTCCAAGTTGCTCTTCTTCCACAACCTCTCCTGGGTCTCCTCGGCCACGACCTCTGCCACGGCTTGGACTACAGTTACTGACTATGCCGCTCGAAGTGGCAAGGCTTATACCAGAACCAGGGTCATTACCAGACCACTTTTACTGGGGCACGTGCCCTCACATAAGCGTGTTCTTCTTGTGCAGAGCAAACTCCAAAAGTTTGAGGGATTTTTATTCAGTCAAAGTAGCCATAGTCCACACCTCCAAACGTATAATCTTGACTAGACTTCAGGTGTGCTCAAACCTGACTCCAATTAGCTTTTTTGAGGTCATTAACTCAAGGGTTCACATACTTTTTCCTCTAGCACTGTGAGGTTTTTGGTTGTTCTCAATAAAAATTGTGTAATTATTTTTAGACACATTATGTTTGTCAATACCCTTGACTTTAAGACAAATTTATTCATAAAACCCTGAAATTCCAAAAGGTTCACATACTTTTTCTTGCCACTGTAGAAAACAAAACATTTTTTTTAATAAATATTCCCTTACCTGTGATGATGCCATTTGCCATAAAAACTGACCAATCAGCTGCCTCTATGGCATTGTGAGTATGACTTTATTTAATAATTTAATTAGAACTGTTTTTTCACATATTGCAGTCAAAGTCATAGTTAAAACATTTATTATTTAAAGAGCCATTTGTGAGCCAAAAGAGCCGGCTCTTTTAAGTAAGCTGAGTCAAATGAGCCGGCTCATGAAAAAGAGCCTGATTGCCCATCACTAGAGCTTTGCAGCTCTCTGCAGGAGGAAAGTAGGTGATTGTGGTGTAATATTTTATATGTTATGTGTTTTAAACTATGTAGATCCAGTTAGTTATTCATTTAAACATTTAATATAAAAGATAAAACCTAATGTCAGACACACACAGGAAGGACCAGATAAAGACACAGGTGTCTGTCATTGAAAGTGACAGAGCCAGACAAGGAGTAGCTCAAGGCCAGACAGAAATGACATCAGGCCCAGAGCCTTGCACAATGATATCAGAAAGAGTTATTATTTTACTGATATCAAAACTGTATAAAAGCTTATGTCTACTGTACAAATGGAGTAGAGCTGGGTAAAGTCTACTCGGGTCGTTTGTTGTGTTGGTTGTGAACAATAAAGACTCTATGGCATTGGATCTGGTGTTGCGTTCATAACTTATTCCATACAATAGTGGCAAAGACTGAGAGGTCAGTTTTGACACTACACTTGGCGAGCCAGCCAGGAGAGGACCTGTGGGAGAGTGACTCTCTTTCTGCCTGACCGCCCGGAGAAAGCATCCCAGGCACTGAGACCATCGAGGGTGAGACTTTTTTACTTTTTGAACGGTTAGGTGTCTGTGGTGCAGCTTGGGGGGGGGTAAAAGGTAGAAAGAGACCACTCTAAAAACCTCACCTCAAAAGAACCTAGAGTAGGGGCATAGAGGAGTTTATTAGGAATTATTTATAAATCATTTCTGTCATTGAATGCAGGCTAAAAACAACACCGTTTGTGTCTTCAAGAAGAACTTAGAGATTTTATCCAGAAGTATAATCTAAATATGGTGTAGTCTGTACGTCAGGGAAGAAATCGAATAAAGGGAGTATTTCTATCTTTGGGTATAATCTAAATAAGGTGTACGTAGAAATAACTCTGAGGAAGAAGTTGGCACACAAGCGGAAAAATTGTGAGGCTAATTCTATCTGCAGATTATACGCGTTAGAACACAGTTTATATCCCAGAGAGGAAATGTTTTAAAGACGGTCTAAAAAAGAATATAGAGACGTCTAAAGTGAGCAGAACCTGGAAAAGCGCGCAGGGGTCTGAAGGGAACGAGGCCTGAGAGGAGACAGAGGTCTCCATAAGAGTAAGCACCTAAATTCATGCGATTTTCCAGCTGAGTTTAAGTATAGTTGAAAAAAATTTAAAAAAGGAGTAACAGACGAAATACCCAATATAAAAAGAAAAAAAATTTAGATTAAAGGCCTTCTTTAATAAAGGGTAACACGCTGTCCAAGTCGACTGGATTAAATATAGCGTTGTTGACCGCCAGAAACAGAAGTTTAAAGTACCTTAGTGGGAAGGAAAAATAGTTAGCGTCCCTTTTCTATCTTAAAAGTTCAGGTAGGGGCTGAAATTGAGATAAAAGACGTACAACTGAGCGACACAAACCCACTAATGAGTTCAGACCAAGACTCTGGAAAAGAGAGGCTGAACTGAGGTGCCGTGTGGACCGGTCAGAAGTGTGTGAGAGTGTGTGTGTGTACGGAAGCCCTAGTAGAAGTTAACAAGACTTAGAGCTTTAAAAGTGAAGGAAAATAGGTTGCAACAATTAAAACAATATTGTTAAAAGGAGAATTAAAAGAGGTGAAGAAGAAATTAAGAATAATAATAATAGAAAGTTAACAAAAGAGCGCTGAGAAAAAACATTAATAGGGATATAGTTAATTAAAATTGAATAAAGTCACTAAAAGGAGTTAATAAAATTATAAGAACAAGGAAAAGGTTAAATTAAATTAGTTAGAGCTGTGCTTTAAATCTAAACATAAAAGAACAATAAAATTACTACAAATTAATCTGGCCAAAGAAATAATTAGTGAGAAGTAAAAGTAAAGTAAGTAATTAGAGGTTTGCGCTGAGACAGGAATAGATAAAAGCACGAGTTAAATTAGCCGTAAATATAACTCAATTTAAAAAACGCCGTGCGGAGAATTAGAAATATAAAGGGACGGTGGTCTCAAGAAAGTCTGAATTAATCTCAAAGTAGGTCTAGTTGTGGTGCGATCCGGAAGCATTACAATTATTCTATTAGAGAGACATTTAGAACTTCTGGCGACATTACAAATCCACGGCTTGATATTGCCGCTGTTAAAAAAACTCTGGAGACGGAAGACTGGTGAGCAGTTAAATGCCTGAGAAAAAAAGTAGGAAAAACTAGTATTGAATCCCGCAAAACATCAAGATGAGAATAACTGTTAAAAAAGAAGTTGTATTAATATGAATAATTAAAAGAAGGCAAAAGGAATTCTCCTTCCTTCAGCGGAGTCAAGATGGGACTAAAATTCACTAAAAATACTAAAACTGGAGATGTAGACTCCATTAGAAAGATGTAGACTCCATTAGAGAGATGGAGACTCCATTAGAGGTGATTATTAAACAGAAACCAGCTGAAAGGAAACAGATCAGGAATCATATGAAGAATAAAAGAACGTATGGGGCTTTACAGTGGCCTGTTACAGCAGCTTTAACCCAATGTGCTGCAATGAAATAGAGAATAATATAAAACTTTACAAGGCTATGGATCAAAGTTTTAAACGAGAGAAAAAAACGTATAAAAGAAAGTGAAATATTGGGATGGTTTAGAGACGAGTCAAAACGGAGACTAAGTGAACTAATTGAAACAAAACCAGTGCAGTCAGCTGTTGTGGGTCCAGAAATAATTGTTAAGACTTGTACCGAACCTTCAGCCCTATTGCCTTTTCAATATAAAGACATTCCTGAACAGTTTCCAATAAAAGCGCTGTCTGAAGAAATAAATGGAGAAATAACAGGACAATTCAAACTAGTTTTGACTGAACCAGAGAGTGGAGCATTAGTCGGAGGAGACGAGAGTGGCTCCAACAGCATCTGTCCATCTGGGAATAGCACCCCCGATCAAGAGAAGATAAGACAGAGATTTGTGATGAGACCCGCTCCTGTCCAAAAGTGACTGACTTTAGAAACAATGAAATAAAAGAATTCAAAGAATTGGATAAAATAACAATAAGTCAGTTCCAACTAGACAGAGAAGATAAAAACAAAAATGCCAGAGAAAGTGTTTAACCTGTGTTGTTGTGACTCTCCTCTCACCCCCACCATCCCACTACCCTCATAGACTCTTCTACCCCCCCACCACCATCCCACTCCCCTCACAGACTCTCCTCTCACCCCCACCATCCCACTACCCTCATAGACTCTTCTACCCCCACCATCCCACTACCCTCACAGACTCTCCTCTCATCCCCACCATCCCACCATCCCTTGCACTACTGCACCTACCAACTGTTTACATTCCACTGTTTGCACTACCTTAAATCTACTGCTTACCTTAAGCTAACATACAATTGTATACACCTACCTGTAAAATTCTGTTCATAGTCAGAGACATCTGTATATCACATGTGTGTGTGTGTGTGTGTATGTTTGTTTGTGTGTGTGTGCGTGTGTGTGTGTATGTGTGTGTATGTGTGAGTATGTATGTGTGTATGTGAGTGTGTGTGTATGTGTGAATGTGTGTGTGTGTGTGCTTGTGTGTGAGTGCGTGTATGTGAGTGTGTGTGAGTGTACGTGTGCATGTGAGTGAGTGTGTGTATGTGTGTATGCATGAGTATGTGTGCATGTGAGTGTGTATGTGAGTGTGTGTGTGTGTGTTTGTGTGTGTGAGTGTGAGTATGCGAGCGTATGTGTATGTGTGTATGTGAGTGTCTGTGTATAGCTCTCCCGGTTTAATTCCCCTGTGAGTATGTGTGTATGTGAGTGTGTATGTGAGTGTGTGTATGTATGTGTGTGAGTGTGTGTATGTGTGTGTGTGAGTGTGTGTTCGTGTGTGTATGTGTGTGTGTGTGTGTGTGAGTGAGTGTGTGTATAGCTCTCCCGGTCTAATTCCCCTGGGTGTATGTGTGTATGTTCGTGTGTGTATGTGTGTATGTGAGTGTCTGTGTGTACAGCTCTCCCGGTTTAATTCCCCTGCGTGTATGTGTGTATGGTTGTGTGTGTATGTGTGTATGTGTGTATGGTTGTGTGTGTATGTGTGTGTGTATGTGAGTGAGTGTGTGTATGTGTGTGTGCGGCGCGACGCGTGTGTATTACATTACATTTAGAGTACATATTCACCTGTAAATGCTGTTTATAGAGAAGAGACACCTGTAATTATATTTATGGCACACACTCACCTTTTATAGTAATAACCATCTGTATATTTATATTCATTGTACATATTACCTGTAAATCCTGTACATCTCCATATCCTGCACGTACGCAACCATTGTATATATCCTGCACTTTACTGCTATTGCACTTCTGGTTAGACCTAAACTGCATTTCGTTGCCTTGTACCTGTACTTGTGTAATGACAATAAAGTTGAATCTAATCTATCTAATCTATATGTATATATATATATATATATATATATATATATATATATACATATATCACTAAGAGCATGTGATGTAGTTTAGGCTGAAAGAGTAACTGTAGATATTAAATGTCCTATGACAATGAAATGTCTATGGTTTCTGATCTGGTTTTTTGATTCTGTCTAATATTCTTCCTGAATTGAAATTGGCTAACAGTATTGGATTTAAGTTCTGTATTATTCTGACTCATGCTACTTTTCTGTTTTACATCTCACGACTGAGACGGAAGGAAAATAAGTCTGTCTTACAGTCGACTCTTGAAAGACCTAAAGTTATCTTCATCAGATTCAACCTGAACGTAGTGAGTACATTAGTACTCGTACTCAGTACTAGTGTAGATGATCTAAAGTCTGACCAAGCAGTGATGTGAGCTAGACTCCATCACAGTTTTACAAATTGTAGTATTTGCAAAGCATAAAATTAGTAAAGAAAGATTATAAAATGTTGAACAAATGTTGACATTATTATAAATAACAGGTTATAGCAGGTTGTGGATTGTAATGTTGCTGTATTAATGTCTCCATTAAGAAATCTGATAAAAACTGCAGACCAAAAGTGATAATAGACTTAATTAAAATGAATAAAGAGTCAGACAGAGCATTGTCTGTGTTAAAAGAAAACATTTGAATAAACTAGCTTTTGAAAATTCTGATTAAAATAAAAATGTTCCATCTATACACAGCAGAGAGATGGTTACTCATCAGAAGAACTGATGCACAATACCTCAGTAGTATAAGAAACCAATGGTTTAATATAGTTTAAAATTAGACAATATTGAAGAAGTTTTAACACTATGTTACAGATAATTAGCTTCAGTAACTAGATTTAAAAAGACTTCAGTGAAAACAGGGGTTTTCCAGTAACAATGTAAACCACACATCAGTTACACACATTTCTGACAAGTCCTAAATTTATCTTAACACAGACTAGAACAATATATGAAGTAATACTTTCAGTTCTGAATTAATAAAACAACAAGGAAAAAACAGTTGAGCACAAAGAAGAACAAATACATTTCTAAAACTGAAAACAGATAATACTTTTACAACACAGGTTAAAAACTAACATAGCATTGTTTGGTGTAAGTGTCTGAGATTAAAGCATCGACTGTGGAGTGAGAAATATTAAAGGTTTAAAACGAACATCTCACAAAATGGTCTGGAGTATGTTAGGCTTCAGTTTTAATGAGAGAAGATGACAAGACATAAATCAATGTTGACAAGTTAAGCCTTGTCCAGAGAAAAAGGCCTGAACTAAAATTAGAATAAACACAGTGAGGTCATAAAAGGTCACTTAGGAAGAGTCTGAGATAAGAGTTATAAAGAACACTGAGTCATCACAGAGTTGAAGATTCTCAAGAGAGACCATAAAACAGATTTATGGATCAAATAATGTTTGAGACAACATCTAACAGAAATACAAAGTTAAATTCCAACAGATTAAAGGGTGCAGAGGAGAATTCTACAGAAACAACACCTTCCTGCCACCTTCCTACATCAAATCAGGTAAAAAAGATTAATTATTAACATTTTAAAGGAAGCAAATACAATACCAAGTAATCAAGGGGTGTTAGGAACAAGTAGTTGCTCTTTGAGAAATGAGTTAGAACTGTGAGAGGAAGAGGTCCAGCTGAGACAGAATAATTAAACAGATCAATAATATTAGTGATTTGTCAATGATTCTTAAGAAAAGAATCAAAGAGGGATGTATGTAAAGTTAGAGTTTATTAAGCTTAAAGGTTTAGAGGACTTTAAAATATCAACAGAAGAGAGGGATAATTATTTAGATTATGATTTATTTGTGATGATACCTTTACAGAGTTACATTACATTTTGGGATAGTCTTCTATATAGGGTTTATTTTACTGAATAAAACTCTACAGTAGTAATACAACAACATTTATTACAAAACTCATCTGATATAGATCACAGTGGTGAGTAAAGACTTGTCTGGATCTCCATGGTAACGCTCAGAGGGAGGAGTCAGTGAAACTCAGATAAACTGAATTAATTAGTTTGTATCATTGTTAACAACAGACGGCTTATTGAATAAATGTAAACAGGACAAACAAAAGTTTTATTGTGTTCAGATCTGAGACAGAGTCTGTGAGAGCAGCTCAGAGACATGCTGCTGTCGTCAGAACTCTGAACTACACTTAGTTTACTTTTGGATTGGATCTTTGGATTGTTTAAGGGACAAACTGCTTATGACTTTAGAAATTATTTTGACGATAATTGGACTAATAATTAATCAGTGTATGAGATATATGGAAGAATATACTGGTTTTGAACAAAGTAGATGTGGGAGAGTTTTAATCATACATGCAGCTGTAGCAGAGGATTTAACTTTAGGAAACAATTTAAAAGTAACTTACATATGATTAAATAGTTTGAATCGAAGTTGAATTATGGGAGCAAATTAGATAATGCATAAACAAAGAGGTCATCTACTAAATTGGATTTAATCAGATGTAATGATGGGAAATTACAAGTTAAGAAACAAAATAATTAGTGAAGATTAAAAATAAAAGAATAGAAAGAAAACAGAGGTTATTTTAATACTTTAGGGAAGAAACTGAAAAAGAGTTGGTCCATATGATAATTTATTTTATGAGTGGAGGAGATTTTAGTTAGACGAGTCACACGTGAGGATTGTAATAAAGGATTTAAAGGATTTTATGTTAAGGTTGATCAAGGTTTAAAGTAATGGTTATTTTGTTTGTTGATGTTTATTAAAAGAATAGTTAGTTGTGTGACAAAGTTGTTGGATAGTTTAACAAAGAACTGTGAGAAGTTTTTAGAATAAATTACTTTATGGGCCTATCTTAATTTAATCAGATATAAAATTTATTAATTAGAGGTTATACTTTGCTACACTTCAGTAGAGTTCAGTTTAATATAGAGTTAGTAGAACATAAAAGAGGAGAGAATATGTTTATACATTATTAAGAAGGTTAGTCATTGAACATTTTCTTAATGAACAGATATGATAGGGTTAATTCTGCTGCAGGGATATGTATTCTTTATTTACCAGAACCAAAGGGAAATAGTGACAGTAACTGGGAATTGACCTGTTATTATTAAATATAACACTGAGGAAAATATAGTAAACTTTAAATTGAAAAAAGACATCAAAAGAATTAGTGACTAAAATAGACATTTTCAGGACTAACTTAGAAAAGTAATAAGAGGACATATGAGGGAAAATAATAAAAGTTTAGCCCGCATTAAAGTGTTTTGATATGATCTGCGTAATCTGTGGTTTTGTTCTCAGTTAACGTGAATAACATCTTGAAAAACTGATCTGAGAGGGGACTAGAGCCACACTGGAAACTTTCCAAGGAACATGGGGTCGAGACCTACGTCATCAGCAAAAGCTTTAAGAAATCAGAGGCTTACCTGAGGTGTTCTGGAGAGAATGGAGTTGGGAGAGGGACGACGCGTACGGTGTTCGAGACGGCCATTTGCAGAGGCGAGGCCGGCATGAGGAGATGAGGAGAACGGTGTTGAATGATGTGACCTGTGGACGACGACCTGAACAGTGAAGACTGAGCTGTTTCCAGGTCAGCGGCAGAGCGGACGAAGGACAGGAAGTGACGTGAAGCTGATAGTCAAGGAAGTTCAAAGAGCCAAGGGTGCAAGAAGAAGAGCCCCAAGAAAATGTCATAGCGTCATCTCTTGGACTGTTTCCATGGCGACAGGAGGAGTTCCTGTTTGTGAGCAGTTCATGTGATTTGGAAATGTAGTAGATTTAGAAAATGTTGTTTAGATTTGACATAAGAGGGGACTTGGATGAATAACGAAATGATACTAGTTCCATAAGAGAAGAACTGAGATGAAATGCATTTTTTTAATTATTATTACACTTTTGTACTCATAAGCATATTTTTGTATGAGTAATTATTATTCTTGCATGCTTCACCAGTGTTCATTTTATTACACTTTTGTACTCATATTATTATATTTCTGTATGAGTAATTATATATTTTTGCATGCTTCACCAGTGTTCATTTTATGATGATATTGTACTCATATGAGTATTATATTTCTGTATGAGTAATTATATATTCTTATATTTCATGCTGTAACAGTGTTAAGTGAAGGTACGACAAGTTAACCATATGCTATTATGGTAGGAAGAAGGGGGATCTACTGGGAATTGTCTGAGCTAAATAAGTATAATTTGGATCTGTGTGATGAGTGTAATGCACATGTATTATGAACCAGTTGTAATGTTTAGCAAAGACGATACCTAGAGTTCTTGAAGAGGGGATATGTGGTGTAATATTTTATATGTTATGTGTTTTAAACTGTGTAGACCCAGTTAGTTATTCATTTAAACATTTAATATAAAAGACAAAACCTAATGTCAGACACACACAGGAAGGACCAGATAAAGACGCAGGTGTCTGTCATCGAAAGTGACAGAGCCAGACAAGGAGTAGCTCAAGGCCAGACAGAAATGACATCAGGCCCAGAGCCTTGCACAATGATATCAGAAAGAGTTATTATTTTACTGATATCAAAACTGTATAAAAGCTTATGTCTACTGTTCAAATGGAGTAGAGCTGGGAAAGTCTACTCCGGTCATTACTGTGAACAATAAAGACTCTATGGCATGGAAATCTGGTGTTGCGTTCACAACTTATTCCATACAATAGTGCCAAAGACTGAGGGGTCAGTTTTGACACTACAGTGATCAATGGTGATTCAACAAGCGAGCCTCTGATTGGCTCACTGGTTACCATGTGAACGGGTACTCGAATCAGCCCATTTGCCCAAATTAGAGACTTCTGGCTACATAAAATCAACATGGCGACCACCATGACGGCTAAAAATGGTGCCTGAAAAAGTTGAGACTTTTGTACTTCAGGCCTTCTCTTTCTTTACATTGTCCTTTTAAAATTGGACAATTGTGGTTATGCGGAAAAAAAATTGTGTATCTGTGACGTAGTGGGTCAGGATGGGTATTAAGAGTGTAAGACAAAGTATAGGCAGGGGTTCCGTTGTCCGGTAATTACCGGTCATTGGCCGGGAAAAAAATTAAATGTCCGACAAAATTAAATCTCTCCGGTCAAATTGTCAGATTAAAACTGCCTAATAACCCCGGCCCCGCCCCCAACACAATCTGAATCGACCGTTTGAAAGTTTTTAAACAACATCGCATGTTGCATTTCAAATAAAGCGCACGCCTAACGGCTATAATATAGACCTAAACCACGAACTATTGAGAGACGTTTCAAATATGGCCAGGCCCAGGCAGACTAGCCTTAAAAGTTTTTTTCAGAGGCCAGACGCGAAGGAGGATACTGAATCAGGAACGCCTGAAGTCTCAGATGTCCAGAGCCAAACAGCTCCGCACCGGAGGCTCAGCCAGACAGCTCCGCGGCGGAGTTGTCTGGCGGAGGCTCCGCCACCACCGGAGGCGGAGGCTCAGCCAGACAACTCCGCCACCGGAGAAAAAGCCGAAGTGTAGGGCGTATCGGTCAGAATGGAGTGACAAGTTCCCATGGTTAGCCATGGGAACTTGTCAGATGTGAGGTAGTTGATGGTAACGAAAAAAATGTCCGGAAAACGAAACCTCTGCCGGTCACTTTGACCGGCACCATTTTTTTCTAGCGGAAACTCTGGTATAGGGGGGGAATTTAGGGCTATCCCCTCGACAGTGGCAAGTTGTTTCTCGACACAGACGCCAGTGACTGGGGAATCAGAGCAGTCCTCTCCTAAGTGCAAGAAGGTGAGGAAAGAGTACTCGCTTATGGGAGTAGGAGATTATCGGCCACTGAGAAAAACTATTGCACCACCAGATGAGAACTGCTGGCAGCTGTGGAGTTCATCATACGAACTGACCACAGCAACCTGCGCTGGTTGACTCGGATGAGGGAGCCCGAGGGCCAGCTCGCTCGCTGGCTGAAAAAATTGGCAGAGTACGACTTCCAGGTGGTCCATCGTCCAGGGAGGCACCACCAAAATGCAGATGCGCTCTCCAGAAGACCCTGTGGGACGTCGTGCCCATGCACAGTGTCAGAGCCTAGCCTCGATAACCAGCTTCAGCACAAGGGGGTTCAGTGCAACATGGCAGAAGACGCTGGGGAAACTCCTGCAGAGCAACCTCCAGTGGGGGTAGTGGTGTCCGAAGGTAGCTGTGGGGGCAGCCTCGCAGTCGAGTTTAAGTATCTTCCAGTGGGGGTAGTGGACACTTTGAGTGACAATCAAGCGGGCTCTTCGTTCCGTCCAGGTGTCTACAGGATGAGTGAGCTGGCCCAAACCAACCTGTTTAGTGGCTGGACCCAAGAGCAGTTAATCAGTGCCCAAGAAACTGATCCAGACATAGCACCAGTGAGGAAGTGGATGGACGAGAGGAGGGGTAGGCCACCCTGGGCTGACATTGCACATTACAGCCCTGCCACCAAAGCCTACTGGTCACAGTGGAAAAGGCTCTGATGGAGTTTTGCTAAGGAAATTTTACTACGCGGTAAAGGGTGTTCTATCCACAGATCCTTCTGCCTAGGGAGTACCGCACTTTTTTTTTTTTTTTAACCTTTATTTATCCAGGTAAACTGTTTGAGAACCAATTCTCATTTACAAACATGACCTGGCCCCATGTGTGTTTGGGGGGGGGACTATTGTACATGTTTTTGGTGGTAGGGGAAACCGGAGTACCCGGAGGAAACCTACGCAGACACAGGGAGAACATGCAAACTCCACACAGAAAGGCCCTGCCTTGGATGGGGTTGAACCCAGGACCTTCTTGCTGTGAGGCAGGAGAGCTAACCACTCTGCCACTGTGCACTGGTACTACAAGGCCTGGTACTATTGGTACAATATGAGAGATGATGTCATTCTATGGTGCCGCACCTGCACTAGCTGTGCTGCAAAAGTCCGCCCCAAGAAAACACCTCAAGCGAGTTGGTGCCCCCTTCGGACGGATAGCAGTTGATATAATGGGACCATTAAATGAAACCGAGAGGCGCAACCGCTATATAATAGTGGTACAGGACTACTTCAGCAAATGGGTGGAAGCCTATCCTGTTCCTAATGAACAAGCAACGACCGAGACTGAAAAGATAGTTTCCGAGTGGGTGTGTAGGTACGGAGCTCCACAGTGCTTACACAGTGACCAAGGTCCCAATTTCGAGTCAGCTGTGTTCCAAGAAATGTGTGCGCTGCTGGGGATCGACAAGACGCGGACTACACCGTTTCGTCCACAGTCCGACGGCCAAGTAGAGCACTTCAATGCCACTCTGCAGAAAATCATAGTCACTACTGCAGCCCGATGCCATTGGGACTGGGACATTATGACCCCATATGTGGTCATGGCTTACCGCGCAACCAAACACAGCTCCACGGGCCTGACGCCGAATATGATGCTGTTCGGACAGGAAATTACAGAGCCAGTGGATCTTGTTGCTGGGTTGCCGCCGGACCCAGATAACACTACTACTCCCCCATCCAATGTTGTGCAGCTCAGGGAACGGCTTGAGCTAGCGCACCAGTTGGCCCCGGAGGCGCTGGGGAAATCTGTAGAGCGCCAAATGACAGTACGACAAAAATATGTGCAGAGTCCAATACAATGTCGGTGATGCAGTATGGTTCCTGGTCAAGGGCACGAGGAGAGTAAAGAATAAAGTGCGGAAGTTCCTGCCTTCCTACGAGGGTCCATACTTCGTGGTGGGTGTACTGGACGATTTGGTCTACCGGATTAAAAGGGGCCCGCGAACGAAGATGAAAGTCGTTCACCACGACAAACTCAAAGCCTACCATTCCAGGACAACACTAGACAACGACTGGGTGTTTCAAGAGGTTGAAATGTGGGCACCAGTGGAGGCACCACCCCCAATGTCGGACCCCAGCTCATCGGAAATTGATATCGGCCCCCTTGACCTGTGGGGCACATCACCAGAGACCGAAGACCCTGTGGTGGGGTCTCTTCCAGGTCCTTTATCTTTACCACCATCATCGCCAGCCTTACCAAGCAGCAGCCAGTTCCCTAGCCACCTTCCCATTCCACTGGATGAGGCCAGGGGACAATCTGCTTGTCCCTTTTTGAACTCCACTCCTCGACGTCGACCCGGGAGGGTCCGCTGAGCTTCTGATAGGTTTGGTGAATGGATTGATCGCTGAGCATATCTGCCTGAGGTTGGGTGTAGGCGGATCGCTGCCCTCCTCAGAGCCAAAAAGAGTTTCAGTATTGTATTATTACAAAAGTAATTTGACTATGTTGAGGTTAAAATGTGAAGTTGGTATGGGCTTAATGTGATTGTTTACTATCAACAGTCGGAAATTTGTATACTAATGGGCCACCTAGTTTTGCTATAGCATCCTAGGTATGTTTAGTGCTAAGCACTTGATTAAGGATTTTTGTAAAGTACATTATAAAAAAAAAAAAAATCTAATTTGTTTACCTGAACATTTCATTCCGCTAGCTTGTGCACTTGAAATCCTGCAACCTGGGTTAACTTTACGCTAATTTTGAGTTGGTTGGCTAAAGTAATAGTCACATTTTTCTCGGGGAATGTATAAGTGTCATGTTTAGGACCTTTATTACATGTACAAACAAAGGAATATGCAATATGCCTTAATGGATGTTTTATGGACATTGCCTCTTCACCTTAACTTTCCACTCCAGGAGGGCCCATCAAGGACTGTGGGACATATGGGTTATGGTTGGGGATGTTGTATAATGGCTATCCAATTAATATTTTCCTGTGTACTGTGTAATAATGCTGGAGATATGTTAAGGGTTTAATCATTCTCCAGAGTGGGGGCAGTGTTGCTATTTCTGTAATTACGCCCACTCCACTGTAGCCGAGGCTAAGGCAATTGCTAACCTGTTGCTAACGCAAGTGGAGCTTCCCACCCGAGCTACATTTAGTTTTTTTCAGTGGGTTTTTCCACTCTTCTCTCATTGCCATTGTTGGCTTGCTCTCATTCGTCGATAGTAAGTGGACTTCATGACTTTAACTGCAATTATCAACTAATTTGAAATCAACTCTAAAAAGCTGTTAAAACTTTTTTATGCTCATTTTATTTGACGTTTTACTTGCAAGTCTACTAAAGAAAGCAAAGACTTCAATCATATTAATACTTTATTCCCACTTCTGGCTTTTGTGCATGTTTTGGGGATTAAACTATAGATTGAAAGATTGTCACATACTTTTCCTAAATAGAGTTAAAACATGTATTAAATGTACAGAAAGAACCTGTAGATTGTGCAATTGTACTTCTAAATTAAAATAAAATGATTTTAGATTTATGAACACGCTATGTATCTCAGTATAATATGTTATATAGTTAACATTTTACAAGGCTTTCGAATAATGCTTGTAGTATGTAGCTATAATATAGCATGCTAATCTAACTTTTTCTATTGTAGTTTAAAGTATGGAAAAGGTCACTGTTCAATTTGCTCACTCTCAAGAGCCCACTGCCCAGACAAGTGCAGTTACACATTACTTTGGATACTATATTTTACTTAGTTACAGCCACGTTATACATGACTCTCTCTTGTAGTTTTCACGATGGACCTGCCCTCTGCTCACCTGCTTCTGCCTTCTGCACCTGGAAACATCTGTTACAACATCTGCAGCAGTTTTTTTGTTCAAATTATTATTTTATTTATTTGTGTTCAATTACTTTTTAAATAAAATACTGTGATTTTCAAAACAATGCATTCTTTTTTTTTTTTTTTTTTTTTTTTTATCTTAGACAATGTTGTAAACAACAGATTTGACATTTTTGTAGTTTTTGATTTTATACCACTAGATGGTAGATTAAATTATAAGTAAGGCATGCCCATACTTAAAGCAGAAAAAAAGTTTGTTTAAAATTGTAAAACATATGATACAATACATTTCATTGAAAATAAAAAAGTGCAAATGAATTGTAAACAGTTTTTTTTAAATTCTCAGGTGTGTAAAAGGTGTCACATATTTGTGATGCAGTTCCAAAAGGTTTGAGAAGCAACAAACGAAGCCTTGTCCCATCAGGTTGTAAAGGGTGAAGGTGGACGTGGCGAGGATGTGATGAGGAGTTTAAAATGACTGCTGCAGGACGGGACCCTGTGCAAAGTCAGACAAAAAAATAAATTAATCACAAAACAAATTCAAGTTGGCCTGTCTTGGTTGAAAGCCCACTCACCACAACAAGGTGCAGTGTGCCTTGAGTGGGAACATATAAGACGGGACAACAACTGTTAAATAAAATGCACATCCAGAAACAGGACATAAGGATTAAAAATAATAGCACAAGACAATACAGAACATGTAAAAATACAATGAACTAGGGTGAGAGGAACATAACAGAGGAAATTATTCTGCCAACTCTATTAAAAACAAATCCTGTTATCAGACATATTCCACCGACGATGTAAACTATTGCACACACAGGCTCTCTGAAATGTACTTAGGCCCCGTTCATGCAGGCTCTAAGACATATAGAAAATGGTCTAATCAAGTTCAATTCATTTCCCATTTAAGGTTTGCATGGCCACAAATGTATATGACATACATAATATTTACACTTTGACACTCAACACTGTCATTTGACACATTATTAACATTCTCAACCTCTCAACCAACATACCTGCCGTGACCGTCTAGGCTTTGGATGTTTGTCTTTTGAAAAATTGTGTCCATGGTCAACTTGACACCACAAAAGTAATAGTAATCTATGGCCACGCCCCTCGCAGGAAGCAGTCTGTATCAGTCCTTTCCCACTATGTCCACTGGTTCTAACTTGTTTCAACAGGTGAGTGAGTAGGTGTCTAATCTAGGTGCAATGTAGCAAAGTGAGCAAATAAGTGTAAAAAGAGTGCATCTCAATAGAAAAATACAACAAATTGATAGACTAAATAGATTAGAAAAACAGCTTTCAGTCAGTCTGCCGTTTCTTTTCGAGCTTCCAAATAATGGAATATTATTCCAACTACCATCAGAAAAAATAATTTAACTGGATTATTTCACTCTCTTTTAAAAATGTGGCTTTTCAGACTTGTCAGTATTAAACCCCTCTGTGCCCTGCTGTTTTAACAACTTCTGTTTCTCTTTGCTTAATAAGATGTCTGTAGTGTAACTAACACATGTTTTCTATTTGTCCTTTTTAATTTTGACAGTGTGTTTTATTGTCTCCCTAATGGCCTGCATGTAATTAATGATGTTTCTGATAAAGCTGCTGCTCTCTTGTGACTCACTGTGCAGTTCTACAATAACCCATGTGGACTAATGTTATTATACAGTTGTACTGTTGGTCAGTATGTACTGTCCTTGTAATAAAGATGACACAAAGCTTTGGGTAATGTAATATGTTGCACCGTTATCACCGAAGCAAGTTCCTAGTTTGTGAATTTTATCGCTGTATTTCGCGGTAAATCGCCGTATGGCGGCGCCCTTACACAACGACCATTTGAGAGGTACCATGGGAGAGGCTTGGTTGTACGGTGCAAATTAAGTGGTGACGCAGTCAATGCTCCAGGGAATGCTAGCAAGCAGAGTGCAGTTACGCCCGTGAATGTGTACCATTTTCGACTGTGAGGAATTAGTGATGCTCCGATTGATCGGCCACCGATCATGATCGGCCGATATTGACTAAAAATAGCTTGATCGGCGCACCCCAAAAGCGCCAATCAAAAAAGCCAATCGCGTGGCGTAAATCATGGGACTTTTTCACACATGCATGCACGGCACGCGGCACAGCAGAGCGGAGCTTGTCAGTGGCAACATGAGCTCTCCCGTCTGGAAGTGTTTCAAAGCAGACATCCCAAGTCTCCCAGAAGTTGCGGGAGTCTCCCGCATATTGATAGCGGCTCCCTGATGCCCGCAAATTTGTTAAAATCTCCTGGAATCTAGAGCGAGCGAGCAAGAGCGCACATGCGAGAGTGTTTCAAATCGTGTAGCGCGCACGGCAGAAAGGGAGCCAGAGACCTTGCGTGTGTGCTAGTCTGTGTGTGCTAGTGTGCGTGTGTGCGAAGGACTTGTAAGACAGAGAGCATCCTGATTGGTCTGTTTCTGCAAATCAACCAATCAATTGTCAGTGTGGGCGGGGTTTTATCTCTTCTCCCAAACTAAATTAATCAGTTGTGTCTAAATAATTGAAAAAGGCATGTTGAGGTGAGTTGATAAGTTTCATTTCATTTCATGTGCATATTATTCAGGCTAGTTGCCAAGGCAACATGAAAACACCAAACTGCTTAGACCTGTTTAAAGTTGCAATAGAAAATAAATAAAAGCAGTTTACATAAATAGTATAAGCAGCTTATATAAATAGTAAAAGTAATCTACATATTTAAACATAATTAACGAATAATTGCATAGGCCTATAGCTTATAGAAATAATATTTTATGCTTTTATATCTTTTAGGGACCACAACATGTTAGGGAGGCTAAGAGCAGAGAAGGCTGCTCCAATATATCTCAGTTCTTCCATTCAGATAGAGCTGAGATGTATTTCACATCTTTTATTGTGGAACATAACCTGCCATTCCATGTGTGTATGCACACAGGAAAGTTATTTAGGAAATAACTGTAACTCATTTAGAGTTAGTTTCATTTCTACAAATGGTGCAAACTCTGCATGATTATAGATTAGATTCCCATTTCCCTGCCATTCTGTGATCGGCAGTGATCGGCAATCGGCAAATCATGATTTTGGTGATCGGTAATCGGCCCCAAAAATGCTGATCGGAGCATCTCTATGAGGAATAAAGCCCGAGTTCATTGTTGAAAGTAACCGACGTCTCATGGTTTTTGTGCTTCGGCTCTGTTAAGGTGCATTTACACGAAACGCGAATTAAGCGTTAAGCGCGAGTGATTTACATGTTAAGTCAATGCAAAGACGCGATTAGACGCGCGTGGGAGTCCTGCGGCGCAATTAGCGCGAATGACGCGATTCGCGGGAATGAGGCGGCGCGAATAGCGCTAATTGAGCGTTTGACGCGCAAAACGCGTCCAACGCTTCATTCGCGCAAGTTGAAAAATCTGAACTTTGGCGAAAATTTGCGGCGCATTAACCAATCAGGAGCTTGCTCTAGTAGTGACGTGCTACGAACGGAGGCGGACCGTAGAGGCAGAAATCCAAAACAAAAATGGAGGACGAAGTTATCGGGGCAGCCTGTGGAATACGAAACATCTTCGTCATTTTTTAGAGCCAGGAATCTTAAAAGTTCTTGCTCGAAGGAAAGTGAGTGAGGGGGTCGGAAACTCTGGTAAGTTGCAAAAAACGCCTTTCGTCGTATATATTGAGCCGTATATATTGAGCCGTATATATTGAGCTAACTAGCTAGCTAAAGCCTGAGCTAATTTGCCGTACTTTATAACTAGTTTTCCACTGACGAGTGTATGTGTTTATCCAGAGAAAGTGTGCCGAAAGAACCTGAAGAACATGTATTTAAAGGAGAGGAGAAAGGAGAATGTGTCACAGTGGATCAGGACTCTGCACAGTTGGCCGCGGATTCCGCACCCGGCTCCCCCGCCCCTACTGATTCGCAGAGGGGAAACAGGTGTGCGGGAGCGCCGGCGGAGCATGCCCAGCTGATCCGAGTTGATAATCAACAGAGTTTAAGAAGCCCTGCAGCCTGCTCCTCGATGCCAGATCGTAACACTTACTACCGTTAGTAATACGTCTCGCGTTCGTATGCCTTGTGATATTTATGATTACTTACCTGTTCCTTTTGTTCATCTCAGATCCTTCCAGTCCTGCCGTCAGTCCTGTTCCCGCTCCACCTCTGTCTTCTCCGGTAACATCCAGTCCAGTCATCGGTCCCGCTCCAGCCCAGCCCCGGTCTTGTCCTGCTACACATCGCTACCCACGAAGAACTCGCTATTCCTAAGTTGTCCTTTTGTCCAAATAAATCTCTTTTGTTACTTTACGTGTGTCTCTGCGTTTGGGTTATCTGCCAGTCCATAACAGTACGATCTGGCCAAAAATGAACCCAGCAGAGCCTCACACTCTTCCACAGACTGTTGCTGCTCAGACTGCGCTGTTGGAGCAGCATGACGCGACTCTTCAGTCTCTCATGGGCCACATGAAGGAGTTTTCCCGAAACCTGTCCGTGCTGAGTGACAAGTTGGCTTCCTTGAACACACCGCCGTCTACCAGCGCTCCAGCCCGCTCCGAGCTGACTACGGAAGCCCCGCCTCCGGTGTACAAGGAAGCGTCGTGCACGCCGCCTGCCCCATATAGTGGAGATCTTGGCTCGTGTCGGCGTTTTTAACACAGTGTTCATTAGTTTTGAACAACAGTCTCAGACTTATCAGAGCGAACGTTCAAAGATTGCTTTTTTAATTGGTTGTCTAAGGGGTCAGGCATTACACTGGGCCTCTGCTGTTTGGGAGAAACAGGAGGCTATTTGTTTCTCTTACACCGCATTCATCACGGAGATGAAATTGATTTTCGATCACCCTGTTCGAGGAGGGGAGGCTACTAAGAGACTGTTTTCCATTCGCCAGGGGAATCGCAGTGTGGCTGAATTTGCCATTGAGTTTCGTTCACTCGCCGTGGAGAGTGGTTGGAATGAGGATGCTCTTCACGGAGCCTTTATGAATGCAATTTCTGATGAACTTAAGGACGAGATGGCGCGCGGAGCCACCTACTAGTCTTAACGAACTCATAAAGGGGGCCATTAGGATTGATAACCGACTCCGGGAGCGTAAGAGGGAGAAGGCCGGCCTGCAGGCGTCGCTGAGATCCTCTACGAGTCCATGGTCTGGATCCACAGCATATCAGGGGGGCTTTCCCCAGCCTCAACGAGAGGAACGGGGGTGGTGGACGAGACAGTCGATGGAAGAGGCTCAGCCAGTTCTACGACCGATCCGCCGGGTCGTCCACTGCAACCAGCCACACCCGAACCCATGCAACTGGGTCGGACCCATTTGACGGAGGAGGAGAGACATCGGGTCACTACAGGAAGTTGTCTCTATTGCAGAAAGTTAGGACATTTTCGTGCTTCTTGTCCGCTCCGTCCGGGAAAAGGGTGGGCTCGGCAGTAAGGGGAGAGGTACTGCTGAGCCAAGTCCGATGCTCTTCTCCCAAGTCGGTGCGGATGGAAGGAACTATTATTTTAGCGGATCAGACTCGGACATTGGAGGTCATGATCGATTCGGGAGCTGATGAAAGCCTGTTGGACCGTGGGGTGGCTAAGAAGTTGGGAATCCGGACCTTGCCATTGGAGGTGCCTTTGGAAGTGAAGGCTTTGAACGGAGAGGTTTTGACCCAGATCGGGGAACAGACTATTCCCGTAACCTTCCTTCTGTCGGGTAATCACAAGGAGACTATTAGTTTTTACATTTTTGACTGTGTACACACTCCAATAGTTTTGGGGTTACCCTGGTTAAAGAGACATAACCCTCACATAGACTGGGTTGCATACCAAGTGTTGTCATGGAGTGATTTTTGTCATTTACATTGTCTGCAGTCTGCTTTGCCTCCTATTTCTTCTAGGTCCACCCCGGTGCCTGAACCACCGGATCTGTCTTTGGTTCCGTCGGACGTACCATGAATTATCGGGCGGTGTTCTGCAAGCATCAGGCCTTGTCGCTTCCACCTCACAGACCATATGACTGCGCCATCGACCTCCTCCCCGGTGCTCCTCTACCCAGCAGCCGTCTCTATACCCTCTCGAGGCCGGAGAACGAGGCGATGGAGAAATACATCCAGGAGTCATTGGCAGCTGGGATAATACGACCCTCGTCATCTCCGGTAGGTGCAGGGTTTTTTTTCGTTGACAAAAAAGACAAATCCCTGAGACCCTGCATCGATTTTCGGGGTCTTAACAAGATTACTATAAAGAACAAATACCCACTTCCCTTGATCAGTTCTGTTTTCACTCCTCTCTGTGGATCCATGGTCTTCACTAAACTTGATCTCCGTAACGCTTACCACTTGGTGCGTATTAGGGAGGATGAGTGGAAGACCGCTTTTAACACACCCTTAGGACATTTTGAATATCTGGTGATGCCGTTTGGACTCACGAATGCCCTCTGGTATTCCAGAATTTAGTTAATGATGTTTTACGAGACATGATTGGACGTTTTGTTTTTGTATATTTGGACGATATTCTGATCTTTTCTAAAGACTTGGAGGAACACCAGAGACATGTCCGGAGAGTTTTACAACGGCTATTGGAGAATAAGCTGTTTGTGAAGGCCGAGAAGTGCGAGTTCCACGCACCTTCAGTTACCTTCCTTGGTTACATCATCGCTCAGGGGCAGATCCAGATGGACCCAGAGAAACTCACGGGCGGTATGCGGGAATGGCGGTACCGTCCAGCCGTAGGGATGTTCAGCGATTCTTGGGGTTCGCAAATTTTTACAGAAGATTTATCCGTAACTTCAGTAGATTGGCAGCCCCTTTGACATCTCTCACTTCCACTGCACAATCTTTTGTCTGGACACCAGAAGCAGAGAGAGCTTTTAATGAACTTAAGCAGCGGTTTACGTCTGCTCCTGTGCTCATCCAGCCGGATCCGGAGTTACAGTTTGTGGTGGAGGTCGACGCTTCAGAAACGGGAGTAGGAGCCGTTCTTTCCCAGCGCTCCTCCACTGACCAGAAGCTTCACCCCTGCGCCTACTACTCTCGGAAGCTCTCTTCAGCCGAACGAAACTATGATGTGGGGAACAGAGAGCTCCTGGCGGTAAAATTGGCATTAGAGGAATGGCGTCATTGGTTGGAAGGTGACACTCATCCGTTTGTGGTCTGGTCTGACCATAAGAACCTGACCTACATCCAGACGGCAAGGCGACTGAACTCCCGGCAAGCCAGGTGGGCATTATTTTTGATCGTTTTAATTTTGTTCTTACTTATCGCCCAGGGTCCAAGAACATCAAGCCAGACGCTTTATCCAGAGTCTTCCCTTCGGAGCGGCCATCTCCAGAGGAAGAGCAGATCCTGCCCCAGTCGCGCATCGTAGCTACCCTCACCTGGGAAATAGAAGATCGGTGCGGCTTGCCCAGCGTCAGCATCCCGATCCTGGGGACGGGCCGACTAACGCCATGTACGTTCCAGATCCTGTCAGGTCGGAGGTGTTGCACTGGGCCCATGGGACACGCCTCACTTGCCATCCGGGTATTGGTCGCACCCTGGCTGTCCTCGTAGTAAGTTTTGGTGGCCCACCATGGACAGAGACACTAAGGACTACATTTTGGCCTGTCCAGTATGTTCTCAAAATAAGACTCTCCATCGACCTCCAGCAGGACTGTTACAACCATTACCCATTCCTAGCCGGCCTTGGTCTCATGTGGCAGTGGACTTTGTCACGGGCTGCCACCATCTAACGGACACACGGTGGTGCTGACGATTGTCGACAGGTTTTCCAAAGCAGCTCACTTTGTGCCGTTACCCAAGCTGCCGTCCGCTCGAGACTGCGGATCTTCTGGTGAGTCATCTGTTCCGGCTACGGGATCCCTTGGGACATTGTGTCCGACAGAGGTCCACAGTTTACCTCCCAGGTGTGGAAGGCGTTTTGTACGGCGTTGGAAATCAAGGTTAGTCTCTCCTCTGGTTATCATCCCCAGACCAATGGGCAGACGGAAAGGGCAAACCAACAGATGGAGGTGGCACTGAGGTGCACATCATCCGCCAATCCTGCAAGTTGGAGCACTCAGCTGCCATGGGTAGAATATGCTCACAACACATTGGTGAACGCCTCCCTAGGTATGTCTCCATTTCAGTGTTGTTATGGGTATCAACCGCCTTTATTTTCTGATCAGGAACAAGAGCTGGCAGTTCCTTCGGTTCAGGAACACTTGCGTCGGTGCCATCAGGTCTGGAGAAGGGCCCGTTCAGCTCTGGTACGTGCTTCCGCCCAGTCACAGGTTCAAGCCAACCGCCACCGCACTCCGGCCCCTAGATACTCTCCGGGACAGAAGGTTTGGCTGTCCTCCAGGGACCTGCCGTTGCGGGTTGAGGCTACGAAATTGGCACCACGGTTCATCGGCCCGTTTGAAGTAGAGAAGGTCATCAACCCTGCGGCAGTTCGACTGAAGCTTCCTCGGTCTCTTAGAATTCACCCTACCTTCCATGTGTCCAGGATCAAGCCGGTCAGGTCCAGTTCCCTGATTCCTCCCTGTCCTCCCCCGCCTCCGCCCAGGATGATTGATGATCATCCAGCTTACACGGCACGGCGGATCATGGATGTACGCGCCGGGTCGGGCCTGCAGTTTTTAGTGGATTGGGAGGGTTATGGGCCGGAGGAACGCTGTTGGGTGCCTCGGAGAAACATTCTAGATCCTTCTCTGATTCGGGAGTTTTTTCTTCGCCATCCGGAGAAGCGGGATAGGCCGCCAGGTGGCGTCCATAGAGGGGGGGGTACTGTCACAGTGGATCAGGACTCTGCACAGTTGGCCGCGGATTCCGCACCCGGCTCCCCCGCCCCTACTGATTCGCAGAGGGGAAACAGGTGTGCGGGAGCGCCGGCGGAGCATGCCCAGCTGATCCGAGTTGATAATCAACAGAGTTTAAGAAGCCCTGCAGCCTGCTCCTCGATGCCAGATCGTAACACTTACTACCGTTAGTAATGTCGCTCGTATGCCTTGTGATATTTATGATTACTTACCTGTTCCTTTTGTTCATCTCAGATCCTTCCAGTCCTGCCGTCAGTCCTGTTCCCGCTCCACCTCTGTCTTCTCCGGTAACATCCAGTCCAGTCATCGGTCCCGCTCCAGCCCAGCCCCGGTCTTGTCCTGCTACACATCGCTACCCACGAAGAACTCGCTATTCCTAAGTTGTCCTTTTGTCCAAATAAATCTCTTTTGTTACTTTACGTGTGTCTCTGCGTTTGGGTTATCTGCCAGTCCATAACAGAATGGAGAAGAGAAGTGGGTTAGCAGCAGGTTTAGGACAAAAGTGGAAGTACTCTTCAGTTCTGTCTTTCCTCAATCCCTAGTCTTCCCACGAGAGACAAGCGAGAGGGGGTCTGAGGATTACAACCACCCCGAGGACCAGGGCGAGACAGAAGCAGCAGCAGGACATTCAGAGACAGGAGGAGTGTGGACAAGTGAAGCCACACAGAGGATATGTGTTGTTTGTGACTGGTGTAATGTTCAAATGTTAACTTGTATTATAATTATATTATTATATAATATGTATATTATATATATTGTCATGACAGAGCTGACTTTTGATGCCTGGGCACCCCCCCTGCGAAAACCTGCTGCTGCAGCTTCCCCTGCCCCATCCACATCTGCTGCTGTATCCACAGGTGTGTACAGGTAATAAATACATATCATATACAATCATTTACAGTAAGCCCTCATAGCCTCTTACATTCAGATACAAACACAACCCTGGTGCTTTGTTAATGAGTTGATAATGTTTTTCTGCCTTTTTCATGTGTCATTTAATACAGAGCAACCAAAGAGAAGACCCCAGGAGAAGACCCAGTTCAGAAGCTCTCAGAACACATGCTGTAGCTCCAGGTTCAGAGGATCTTCTCTTGAGTCTGGTCCCTTCTCTGCAGAAGTTACTGTCTTGGACGAAACTATTTGTCAAATTTCAAATACATACATTAATCTATGAAAGCAGCACAGTTCTGCTTCATTTGGAACCCAGTGTATAGTTTTTAAAATGATGCAGCTGTCACAGCAGGAAATAAACCAGACTCTCTCTGTTCTCCTCTCCTTCACTTTAGGATTCTTTTATTCCTGCTCAGAAATAGTGCATTAAGTTTTGTGTATAGTTTCATAATTCCATTTTTTTTAAATAAATGTTTTATACAATGACCAAATGTGATGTGTTTGTCACAAACATTTAAATATATTAGACTGATTATTTATTTAGAATAAATAGAAGAAAGTTTATAATGTTCAGTATTTAAGACTAGATTACTTATGGTAAACATTTGTTCATTTTTATTATATTCTATTGCAAACACATCTACAATAGTACAGTAAGAAAACAGTTATTTATGATTGGACCAGTGTTGTATTAATGAGAAACAAGCCATGAGTCATAGATTCTTTTTGGAGGCTGGCTCCATTTATTAAAGAAATAAAAACAAATAAGAGATACAACACACTGTTATAAATACAATTCTAAATACGATTTTATAGACATAATACTATATTGACTGTACTGATAACTGTTCAGAAGACTGTAGTTGTCCACATATTAATTACGGTCCGTGTATCATCCGATCATTCAATTATTCCATTTAATCTGGCAAACCAAAAACGAAATAACGAATCAATATTTTGTTTTTCTGTTTTTCTGTATGAACCAAATATGAAAAACTGACGTTTGTTTCATTGCTTTCAGCTCGAAACGGAAAATATAATAAACAAGGAAACCAAAACGAAATAATGGATCAAATTTGCGTTGTCTCAATTTTTCTTTATTTGTTGTAGTAGGTCTAACTATTTCCCACGGTGCCGTCCTGCTTGCTTTGCGCATGTGCAGTGGATAGTTTCAAAGGAGTAGGTCGCTGAGACCTCGGTGAAGTTAGATTGACGTTGGACGTTGGATATTCGGCTCCGCACTTTCAGCGGGAGGCTTAGTTGTCTGTGTCCGACTAGTGTGTCATGGTTGCGGGTAACTCACTCTCGAAGCACCGCCCTCAGCACGGAGCAATGAGACTTAGGGACCGTCAATAAATGACGATCACGGGAACGAAGTAAATAAATAAATTCAATAGCTTCAAGATAAACAAATTTATTTTCACCAAACTACTTTAAAACAATAGATCTAATCTAGTGGCAGCATGCACACTTCTTTTTTTCACTTTTATGTTTTTTTGGATTTTATATGAATTTATATATACAAATATGGATTTTTTTTCAATAGCTTTCAGGTCATGTGACCTAGTTTCTTCAATCCACCTTATATTCATAATACTAGCCTAGTAGTACCATGCACACGTCTTTTTTTCCACTTTTGTCTATTTTATGAATTTTTGATATAAAAACTCTTTTTTTTTCAATGGCTTCCATGGCACTCACCTCAAATAACTTGATTACTTTAATATATTAGTCTGGCATAATTATTTCAACATGTCATCTCACAAAAATGAAATACAATATGCAAACTGTGTAAATACATATCCAGGGAATACCTACAGGCGCAAAAAAATCAAGATGGTAATACAGACTGGATTGAGGTGAAGTGGAGAGTAATGACTCATCCTTTTACACAGGATCAAAACAGCTGCGGGGTCAGAGTTGTAAAGGTTGTGTCCTCTAATATTTGATAATATTGTGACAAAACACCGTTTATTAAAGATATGTTTGTTTAGATGAACAGAGCAATAATGGAGAGCTTTCCATTGATCCCCCAAATCCTGTTTAACAAAAAAAAGTTGCATGGCAAGAGAGCGCATAGAAATGGCTCTTAAAATCCTTCAAGGATCAGGTAAGCAGACTTTATGTATGTGTGGTTCTAAAGCCAAATAAAATAAAGCAAAATTAGTTTTTACAATTACAGTTTTACAGTTTTAGTACACTTTTTACACAAATAATGACTTCCAACCAGTCCCACTTCTCTTTGAACTTTTGCTGTGACTTGGCACTGTGGTACAATTAAATTTTTGTTTTATTCTACACCTCTGGGAAAGCTAACCAGTTTGTTTATATCTAATCTAGCCTCTGACCATTGATGACCCTCAAAGGAGTTAGGCTACCAGTATATTTTCCTCTTGATCAAAAGAAATACCGTAATACAAAACTAAATGCTACTTTTTAGTGTTTCCAATGGACTCCTGGTGCAATGTGTGCATCGAACAGGCCAAAGAAATCTGCAGGTGCAAGTGGGAACAAGAATAACACTGACTGGGTAAGATTTACAGTGTTTCTTTATCATACAACAGACGGACTGTGACAACTGTGACAGATGGTTCCATGTAGAGTGTGTTGGGATGGATGATGAAGAATTTAAGGAGACAATGAAAAATGAATGGAATTGTGCTTTGTGCAAATGAATGTTTACTTTATATGTTAAATAAAGTTAAATAACACTTTCGTGTTTATTTCATAAATGGATATAGCTAAGCAAGAAGAAATCTTTGCAAACTGCTAAAAGACTTATCTTGTAAATACTGTGTTGGTTATATAAAAGGTTATATAAAAAAGTGTAAATAGTAAAACCCCTCAAATGTGTGTGTGTGATTCTAATACAGTGGCATGAAAAAGTATCTGATGCCTTTGGAATTTCTCACATTTCTGCATAAAATCACCATCAAATGTGATCTGCTCTTTGTCAAAATGACACAAATGAAAAAACAGTGTCTGCTTTAACTAAAACCACCCAAACATTTATAGGTTTTCATATTTTTAATGAGGATAACATGCAAACAATGACAGAAGGGTGAGGAATAAGTAACTGAACCATCACATTTAATATCTGGTTGCCCCCCCTTCGGCAGCAATAACTTCACCCAGACGTTTCCTGTAGTTGCAGATCAGCCTGGCACATCGATCAGGATCAGTCTTGGACCATTCCTCTTTACAAAGCTGCTGCAGTTCAGTCAGATTCTGGGATCTCTGGCATAAATTACTGTCTTGAGGTCATGCCACAGCATCTCAGTGGGGTTCAAGTCTGGACTTTGACTTGGCCACTCCAGAATGTGTATTTTGTTCTTCTGAAACCATTCTGAAGTTGATTACTTCTGTGTTTTGTCCATCCTCTTTTTAGCTTCAACTGTCTGACAGACGGTCTCAGCTTTTCCTGCAAAACATCCTGATAAACTTTTAAATAAATTTTTCCATTAATGATTGCAAGTTGACCAGGCCCTGAGGCAGAAAGACAGCCCCAGACCATGAAGCTCCCTCCACCTGCTTCACGGTGGGTGTGAGCTGTTCCATTTTTCCTCCACACATGATGTTGTGTGTTCCTCCCAAACTGTTCAACTTTTGTTTCATCAGTCCACAAAATATTTTGCCAGAAGTTCTGTGGACTGTCCAAGTGCCTTTTTGCAAACATTAAACCTGCAGCAATGTTTTTTTAGACAGCAGTGGCTTCCTCCGCGAGTCCTCCCATGAACACCATTCTTGGCCAGTGTTTTACATAAAGTCGATGTAAGCACAGAGATATTGGACTGTGCCAGTGATTTCTGTAAGTATGAGTATTCTGCGCTGAACTCTTGTTATTTTTGGTGGATGTTCACTCTTTGGGAGAGAAGCAACAGTGCCAAACTCTCTCCATTTGTAGACAAATTCTCTAACTTGTAACCTTTCCCGGCTTTATACAAATCAACAATTCTTAATCGCAGGTCTTCAGAGTGCTCCTTTGAGCGAGCAATGGTGCACATCAGACAAATGTCCTTGAAATTCCTTGATTTTGTACATAAAAATTGATATAAAATTCAAAAAAAGACAAAAGTAGAAACAAAAGTGGTGTGCATGGTACCACTAGGCTAGTGCTATGAATATGAAGTGGATTGAAAGAACTAGGTCACATGACCTGAAAGCTATTGAAAAAAATCCATATTTGTATTTATAAAATTCATATAAAATCCAAAAAAAACATAAAAGTGAAAAAAAGAGCTGTGCATGGTGCCACTAGATTAGATCTATTGTTTTTAAGTAGTTTGGTGAACAAAAAAAATGTTTATCTTGAAGCTATTGAGTTTATTTATTTACTTCGTTCCCGTGATCATAATTTATTGACGGTCCCTAATGGCGCTTTTCCACTACACAGTACCAGCTCGACTCGACTCGCTCGACTCGCCTCGGCACGCTTTTCGCTCCGTTTTCCATTGCAGATAGTACCTCCACAATAGTACCTAGTCGTCATCATAGCGACGCCGCAAGAACCTGTCGTGACGTAATCTTCTACGCGACACACACCCGCTACTCACACACATAAACAATGGAGGAAATCGAGTCTATGTTTTTTTTATCCTCGGGATGTGGCTGTTTCTCACAGCAAGACAGCAAACGTTGTTTCAGGAGAGGCTGAGGGCAGCAAAAAGAAACACTGCTGATAACAGGAGAGTTTGGGAATTACTACAGAGTTCAGACTACGAGAGACGGATCTGTTTTTTCAAAGCCGACGCAAGAGGCTAAGTTATGCTAACGTTTACATATGTGTAAATACTATAAGTTACTACTTACAAAGTATTTGAACAACTTTATAGCTACCAGTATTACGTACTAAAATGTGTATGGTTTATGTGTTTCAGATCTGTAGAACAGCAGATCTACAACAGGAAAATATGTCGAGCACGGGTTGTGGTTGAAAACGCTTTTGGTAGACTGAAGGGAAGGTGGCGTTGTCTCATGAAAAGAAATGACTGTGATGTTACAATGGTGAAATCTATGATTCTTACTTGCTGTGCTTGCATAACCTTTGTGAGAGTCATGGAGAGGACTATGACAATGACTGGGATGCACCTGCAGCAGCAGAGCCTGTGGTGGCAGTGGCACAGGGTGTAGAGGAGGAAGGCAGTGATGTACGACAGGGTCTGATGCGTTACTTTAATTGCTAAAAAAAATAAATACATTATCGTTAAAAATGTTGTCTCTGCTGTTTTAAGGTTATCACAGTATAAAATCTGAAAATACATGGTCAAACCCTTGTACAAAAGCAAACCATCAAAAAAGACACTTATTTGTAATAAGTTTCAAAAAGTTTTATTTAACCACACACATACAAATAGAACAAACTCTAATATAAATTCACAAACAACTATATACATGTTACATGTAGTGCAAACAATTTTAAAAAATGCTGTATTTAATTATTACATAATATACATTTTCAGTCCAGGGGTGGTGGAACAGCGTCCCGCTGGTTCAGTGCCTGTACAAGCTGGCCCAGGATTCCCAGAAAGGCCTGGTTGAAGGACGACATTGCAGCAATCTCCTCCCTCCTCAAAGCCGCTTCTAGTTCTCTTGCATGTGCTGCATCGTCGTGTACCATCTGTAATGCCGCTCGCTGTGTCCGGTTCAACTCCATCTGCTCCACATCAGATGTCTGCATCTCCCTCAGGACAGTCAGATGCTCCTGCTCCCTCTGTCGTTTCCTCCGTCCTGGACAAAAAATAATTACAATGAATGAATTACAATAAAGATAAACGATTTCACGTTTAATTCAAACGTTGTGTGCATTTGAAATTACATGTGTACAGTATACATACAGTATACAGTACACATGGTACGCACACATTGTGTATGTCTCGAAAGTTATAAAAATACTGAACAGGTTTATTAATGAATCTTGATTCCCATAACTGGGAATGCTTCCTGTTGCTATGCAAGTACATTGACGTTATATTAATAATAATATATGATATACTAATGGGTTATAAACACGATTAATATTAATTTAATTATATTAATAAGTGTATATAGATTCACAGACAACAGGCTAGAAGGTTTTACTTTTTCTCCTATTATAATACTAACCGGTTGCCGGTGTGACGCTGGTGCCAATGGTTCTGGTGCTGTTGTTGATGCCGACGCTGCAGCCGATGCCAACGTGGCATCAGTGGGAACCACAGAACCATTCTCGCTCGAAAAGGAATCTTGAATAGAAAGATCATACAAAAGTCAACACACTACGAAATAGCAATGGCAGGCAGCTAGCAACTAGTTAGAGCTAAAAGTTAGCGGCAATTGCTATCTGCGACACAAGTTTACAGTCTTCATTGTTATTAGTGAGCTTCAGCTTTCCAAACGCCAGCCTAAAGAAAACAAAACTCTCAAGCAGAGTGCACCTACAGGGTTAATGTAATGTAAACTTAAAACACTTACCGTCCTCCATCAGCGACTCGGAGACTTCTTTGTTTACTCTTTCATTCCTCGTTGCCCCATCAAGCTCTCGCTGGATCTTCTCTTCGGCTACCAAACAAAGAAAAGTCTGCACCTCCTCGTTTGACCACGGAGCATTTTTCCGAGTTGCCATAATACTAAAGTCTGGGACTGGGTAAATTATCACGCAATCTCTGGCCAAACTATTTAAAAATGGCGGGGTTATTCAGGATACTCCGTCTGGCTCTTGCAACGATGACGCGGTGAACAGTGACGATTCTCTCTGGCCAATCAGCAGTCTGTCGTGTGTTCACGTCACAATTTAGTATCGCCTCAGCCGGCTTAGAACCTCGCCGGAGGTGATACGAAAAAAAGGACCTGGAAGCAGGTACAGGTACAACTTTTACGCAGTGGAAAACCAAAAAAGGCGAGCCCAGTCGAGGCGAGTCGTGCTGGAACTGTGTAGTGGAAAAGCGCCATAAGTCTCATTGCTCCGTGCTAAGGGCGGTGCTTCGAGAGTGAGTTCCCCGCAACCATGACGCACTAGTCGGACACAGACATCTAAGCCTCCCGCTGAAAGTGCGGAGCCGAATGTCCAACGTCCAACGTCAATCTAACTTCACCGCGGTCTCAGCGACCTACTCCTTTGAAACTATCCACTGCACATGCGCAAAGCAAGCAGGACCAAATAAAGAAAAATTGAAACAACGTAAATTTGATCCATTATTTCGTTTTGGTTTCCTTCTTCATTATATTTCCCGTTTTGAGCTGAAAGCGATGAAACAAACGTCAGTTTTTCATATTTGGTTCATACAGAAAAACAAAATATTGATTCGTTATTTCGTTTTTCGTTTGCCAGATTAAATTGAATAATTGAATGATCGGATGATACACGGACCCGGAAGTCCCTCCTATGACGCGAATTCACGTCTGTTGTTGAGTGAATTTCACGTACGAATGAAGCGAAATGTTCAAGCGTCCAACTACGCGCGAATAGAGCGATTAATTCGCGCAATTCGCGTTTGGTGTAAACGCCCCATTAGCCCGGACCACTTGATGCAAGTTACCTGCCGCGAGCCAAGTTATTATATTGGAACCAGCTCGCTCCCAACTACGGTTCGGTGCGTGGGAGCTGAGAAGGTAACAAGCGCGAGAAGCAATGCTTTCGGTGTGAATTTGGGTTAAGCCCACATTTACTTTAAAACCAGGCCGGTGTGTGGCCCTGAAAGCGGCGGCGAGCTCCTCCTCCTCCGTATCGATGAAGTGCTTTCAAACATGGCGGATTTCCTGCCATCCCGCTCCCTTTTGTCAGAGTGTTTTCCTAACTGTCTCCTCACAACTGGCGAGGCTGAACAGTTGCGGAAGTCTAAAGAAATAGATAAATGTATCAACCGGGACAAGACCTATGTGAAGCGGCTAGTAAAGATTTTATTACTCGGAGCGGGCGAGAGCGGCAAGTCAACTTTCCTGAAGCAGATGCGCATTATCCACGGCCGAGACTTCGACCAGAAGGCCAAAGAGGAGTTTAGAGCCACTATTTTTAGTAACGTCATCAAAGGTAAGCTATAAATTGTCACTTCTCCTCCGGTGGAGAAGGTCGGTCACAGTTTTTTGGTAAGAAGTATGGAGTATCCAGCTGTTCAATAGTTAGCTTAGCATGTGAAGAAACGCCCATGATATCTGTGTCTGCTTTAAGTACCACGAGACTTGAGACGAAACGTTTGGTATGATTGTGATGAAATACTGGAAGGGTCTTTATTTCCAAAACCATGTCCTTCATAGACATTTGTTGTTAAGAAAATGCCCACACATCAATATTGGTCCACAGATTGCAATGTTTATGTCATCATGACATATTTTTATTTTGTTTTTAAAATAATGCTGACTCTGTCACTCACATAAACCAAACTAGTAATCTTCTAAGCTTTTTGAAGGACGTTTTTCAAGCAGCAACATGTAAAATAAAACCCAGACAAATAACATACAGTAATTATATAAGAAAAGGCAAAAAAATAAAAAATGCAACAATACAAAATGTATTCTCAAGTACTGCTATATGAACATGAACACACACAATAACATTTAACAGCCATGTCTTTACACAGCAGCAGTTCAAATATTTATTTAAAATTTTACCTTAAACATTTATGTAAGCAATTTATCTAGTTTGTTATAGAAAAATAAGTTCCTTTAGAGTCCAGAGAAGAACATTATAATAGTCACCTTCTGAGCAACAGCAAGTTATAAAACTGTTTACCTGCAGAAACATCATTCTACAAACATGTATCGCATGGCACTGTGTGAACTGGTCATTGTATTTAATACATAAGATGAATAGATGAATGTGACGGTGTTTTATTTACTTTCCTCCTGCTCACTGCTCATGTTTCTGTTTTTTCACCGTTGGTTAGTTTAGTAAATATAAAAGTTATTTTAAATTGCAGGTTGCTAGTCCAGCCTTTAGTTTGCCTGCAAAGTTTTTAAAACCTAAACCTTACTCACAAAGTTACAAAATAAGGCTAAAATGGTTTACAGTGTTGGTAATGGATGTTGCATGTGTTACTGCTCTGAGCTCACTGTTCACAGATCATCTCTGTTCCTCTGAGCCACACTGAGTTTTTCTGCACTAATTATTAGGATACTTACATTTTTGTTGTAAATGGTTCATTGTCCCTAGCTTTAGTCTAACTGTAAAAAATAAATGCAGCTTTTTTGATGACTCGTGCTAAAGCAGAACAAAACTAAATCCAGTTCATGTGAGTGCTGCAGCAGTCTTAGGCCCGCCCCTAATGCTTTCATTGGTTGAGATGATATATTGAGAGATATAAAGCCTAGACATGTATGTTTAATACGGAAGTTGTAGACTTTGTTAAAATAGAGCTGCTACTCTCAATTGATCTGAATCAGACAGCAGGCACAGCAAGCTGCACTTTATCCACTTTAGCGAAAGGCGTTCACTCGCTCACCGTCTGTGTCTTTCCTGTTGCACAGACCAGTACTGGGCCAAGTCAGCTCCGCGCAATCTCAAGCGCAACAAAAACAAGTTTGTGTCTAAGCTTTACTTTCTCCAAAACGGACAAAATGTCACGTAGATGTCCTGTCACCGGTGGAGAACAGAGAGAATGTGAGCAGTAATCTTTGTTAGCAAAGAGGCTCAACTCTCAACAGGCGCTGTTGTCGTGCAGAGTCTGAACCATCTCTGAGCCATAAGTTAGTTCATAACACAGTCAGACCAGTCTTAAAGTGTTCATCTGTTTGAGGGCCATCCTTGTCAGAGAGATGTAATAATGTTCTGGTGGATCATGTGCTGCCTTCTGTGAGGCTCTGCTGCAGCCACTGAGAATAAAGACCAGAAGTCTCCAACTTAAGGTCCGTATACCAAAAGTATTTATGGTCCTCACGTTAATTATTACTGTTCTACTTCCTTTCTTTTGATTCCTTTTGATTTAAAAATAAATAAATAAAAAAATTATTTCCTATCCTTTAGCTTTGTAAACTGTGCTGGGTTTAAACTGGCTAGGTTTTTGTGTCACTTAAGCTTTTTGTTATCTTGTGTTGTTAAAATTGCTTCTGTTGTTTTCCTGGCTTGTAAGTTGCTTTGGATAAAAGCGTCTGCTAAATGATTAAATGTAAATGTAATAAATTCTTATCATTAATAAATAATAGGTGAAAATGCATAAAAAGTTAACGGTTAAACCATGAGTTGTTTTGATAAAGTTCTACTGTTTTAGGAAAACGCACGAGACACGAGAGTTCAATATTGGGTTTGATCTAAAGAGGTTTTAGGTCTCAGCTAAAGTTAAAAATAATTATTGAACACAATAATTATCCAGGACTAAATCCATCAGAGGCGTACAGTGGGGCAAAAAGTATTTAGTTTGCCACCAATTTTGCAAGTTCTCCCACTTAAAAAGATGAGAGGCATGTCATTTTGTCTCTCATAATTGAAGGTACACTTCAACTATGAGAGACAAAATGGGGGAAAGAAGCCAGGAAATCATATTGTAGGATTTTTAATGGATTAATTGGTAAAATAACTATTTGGTCAACTACCAAAAAAGCAAGATTTCTGGCTCTCACAGACCTGTAACTTCTTCAAGAGGCTTCTCTATCCTTCACTCGTTACCTGTATTAATGGCACCTGTTTGAACTTGTAATAATAATAATAATAATAATAATAAATTTTATTTATAACGCGCCTTTCTGGACACTCAAGGTAGCCTTACAACATTAGTAAAAACACAATGGCACATAATTAAAAACAATTAAAAGCAACATATATATTGATGACAGGACAGTCAGTTATGAAGGGAGTGAGGAGGCCAGTCTGAACAGATGTGTTTTGAGTTTGGACATGAAATGTGGCAGTGTGTCTGTGTTGCGGAGGTCAGAGGGGAGAGAGTTACAAAGCTGGGGAGCAGAGCGGCTGAAGGCTCTACTCCTCATGGTTACAAGACGGGCAGGAGGGACTGAGAGCCGAGGAGCGGAGGGAGCGGGCAGGGGTGGATATGTGGAGGAGCTCAAAGAGATATGGAGGTGCAAGGTTGTGTATGGCTTTAAATGTGAGGAGCATTATTTTATAGTTGATGCGATATGTGATGGAGCCAGTGGAGCTGTTGCAGGACGGGTGTGATGTGATTGGTGGAGGGGGTACGTGTGATTATGCCGGCGGCTGAGTTCTGGACCAGTTGAAGTTTATGAAGGATTTTTTGAAGGAGACCAAACAGAAGGAGTTGCAGTAATCCAGGCGGGAGGTGATGAGGCTGTGCACAAGGACGGCAGCAGAGTGAGGGGTGAGGGAGGGGCGGAGGTGAAAGTAGGCAGAGCGGGGGACATTATTGATGTGGGAAGCGTAGGAGAGTGTGCTGTCTAGGATGACACCCAGACTCCTTACCTGAGGGGAGGGGGTGATGGTGGAGTTTTCAAAAGTAATGGAGAAGTTATTGATTTTGTTTAGGAGCAGTTCAGTTTTATCACAGTTAAGTTTGAGGAAGTTTGTGGTGAACCAAGATTTAATTTCAGAGGCAGTTGATTAGGGAGGAGGGTGAGAGGTTTGTTTGAGAGGTAGAGCTGGGTGTCATCAGCGTAGCAGTGGAAGTCAATGTTATGTTTTTCGAAAGATGTTACCAAGGGGGAGAAGGTAGATGATGAACAGTAGGGGCCCTAGTACCGAGCCCTGAGGTACACCTTTGGTGACGGAGACAGGATGGGAGGTGAAGGATTTGAGCTGGATGAACTGAGTGCGTTCTGAGAAGTAGGAGTGGAACCAAGTGAGGGCTTTGTCTGTGATGCCGACAGAGGAGAGTCTGTGCAAAAGGATGGAGTGTGAGATGGTATCAAAGGTGGCAGTTAGATCGAGCAGAAGGAGGATGGAGAGTGAGCCGGAGTCAGCAGAGAGGAGAAGGTCATTAGTTATTTTAAGGAGGGCAGTTTCAGTGCTGTAGAGGGGACGGAAGCCAGATTGTAATTTTTCATAAAGATTATTGGAAGATAAGTGGGTGTGAATTTGAGCAGCAACAGTTTTTTCCAGAATTTTGGTGATAAAAGGAAGATTAGAGATAGGGCAAAAGTTTTAAGGTTGGTGTGGTCTGATCCAGGTTTTTTGAGTATCGGAGTGACAGCAGCAGTTTTGAGAGAGGAGGGAACAGATCCAGAGGAGAGGGAGGTGTGAATAATGTTAGTGATGAGAGGGGACAGAGAAGAAAATGTGGCTTTGACGAGGACAGTTGGGAGTGGGTCCAATTTGCAGGAGGAGGATTTCAATTTTTGAATTTGAGTTGAAATTTGTTTAACAGAGGGAAGGGATAATGTGGAAAGAGGGGGGCAGAAGGGGGTATGAATGTGGTGAATTTTTGAAATAAAAAATGAGGCAAGTGTATTACAAAAATCTGAGGAGTAAAGGTGAGGGGGAAGTGAGTCAGGAGGCTTTGTGATGTTAGTAATGAGTGAGAAAAGAGCCTTGGAGTTTCCTTGATTTGAATTTATCAAAGCGGAGTAGTGTGTGGATTTGGCTTTGGGAATGCAGTCTCTGTAGTGGAGAGTGTGGTTTGAGGACATGTCCTCGTGCACAGTAAGTCCAGTTTTTCTGTATAATCTTTCCAGTTGCCGTCCTTTTGCTTTTAACTCTCTGAGTTCTGGAGTGAACCAGGGTGCGGAGTGAGTAAATGAGACAGATCTGGTTTTGAGTGGAGAAAGATTATTTAGGATGCTATGGAGGTGTGTGTTGTAGTGTAAGAGTAATTGTTCAGGGGAATGAAGGTTGTCTGTACAGGGGAGGTTGTTGATGTAAAGGGATAAGTTGTCCAAATAAATGTCCTTAATTTTGCGGAAATTTAAAATGCGTGGGGTTGGATTTGGATAGTGACAGATTAACATTGAATGAGAGCAGTGAGTGATCAAACATGAATAACGAGAATGGGAGGTACTTTACAGTCAGTAGGTGTGATGCCAGAGCAGCAGATGAGATCCAGAATATGTCCTTTTGTGTGTGTGGGAAAATTGACAAATTGTTGAATGCCAAAACTGTCCAAACAGGATGTAAAATCTTTAGTGAGAGTGTTATTGACAATGTCCATGTGAATATTAAAGTCCCCCAGTATTATTATGTTGGATGAGAGTGTGGATAGATGTGTGAGGAGTGTTGTGAAGTCCGTGATAAAATCCTTGTTTGACTTTGGCGGTCAGTAGAGGGTGGCCACAATAGTAGGTACAGCTCCAGACAGTTCAAACGCAGTGGCCTCGAATGAATGGTAGGCGTCTAGACTCACTATCTTCCAGTTCTCGCGGTAGATTACCGCGAGACCGCCTCCTCGGCCAGTGACACGAGGTTGGGAGAGGTAAACAAACACCGGTGGAGTTGCGTCGTTGAGAGGTGTAAAATCCTTCGGCTGCTGCCACGTCTCCGTTAGACAGAGAAAGTCCAATTTATAGTCTGTCAGGAGATCTTGGATGAGTTGGCCCTTATTCGTGAGGGCACGGATGTTGAGAAGTCCAAAGCTGATCGTGGTGGTGCTCTGACTGATATCCGTAGCCGTCCTCGGGACACGGGCCAGCACACTGAGATCAGCGCGATGACCGGTGTTCTTCTGTGGGCGGCGAGATGTGGACCAGAAAGACTTGATAGGGTTGGAGTTGTCATATTGGAAATTCCGACATGAGCCCCGGTGAGTACATCTCCGTCGGGGCACGTATAGGATGTCCGGTTGCTTGAGCAGAGCTGGCGTTGGTGGATTATGAATCTTAAACTCAGTGGTAGTGAACTGGAACAGCGCAGCTGAAGGATGGTAGATTAAAGACAGCACGAACCAGAGGAATACAAGCCAAGAATAGATATTCCACATACTGTAGTGTTGAGGGTTGTAGCAGCAGGTAGGCTAATGTTGAGTACGTACAGCAGGTAAGCTAGTCGTAACTCATGCACAAAAACAGATGATGGTCTGTATGTGTCAACTGGATTATAGAGTAAAATAGACAGCCTACTCATAGACCCCAAATGCAGTATCCACAAACAAAGAAGGTTTAAAGAGCAGATCAGCGGCAGCCAAAAAACGCACCAGCGTAAATTAATGTTAGTTTTTCTAGGGCTATTTATAATGCTAACTTTTATGTAAATGTTTTATCTTTTTTTCTGATGTTGCATTTGAGGATTGGCAAGTAATGTTTTCTCCTGCCAAGTCAATCTTTATTAAACAAATCTCTAAATGTTGTTATAGAATGGACCATGACGTCACGTGAGAACAGTTTATAGAGAGTTAGTCCTAATTTTCTAAAGGCTGTGTTCCAAGTCCTCTCTTTACATAAAGACCATTTGGTTTTACTTTAGCTAAGACTAGATTCAGGGTCAAGTCTAGGGTCAAGTCCAGAGCCAGACCCAGACAAGGACCAAGATCTGGACTGAACCAGGAACAAGGACCAAGACCTGGACTGAACCAGGACTAGGACCAAGCCCAGAGCCAAGACTCTGACCAAGACCTGAACCAAAATTGACCCAGACCTAAACTAGACCCAAAACCACATTTAGACCAGAACCACATGAAGACAAGCTCAGGACCAGGACTCTTGTCCCAGATTGGTCTACGTTCTGCAGTGAATGTTTATCCCAGTGTCATTTCTAATGGAGACTGTCCCAAATTGAGCTCTTTGTCCCAGGTCTAAACATCTTCATGATTCAGTTTTTAACATTAACTGTCCTAACTCCTGTTTAACAAACATATTAAACTTTGACCCATTTGCAGTTTGGCCATTATCATTTTCTGTATTTAAAATTTTTAGCAAAAATTGCAAAAAAAAAAATGCAAATTCTAACTTCATTCTGACAATTTCAGTTTTTTTCAGCAAATTAAGTTCAATTCTGTTTTTTTTTTTTTTTTTTGCTAATTATAGTATTAATTAATTAAGTATTAATTCATTAAGACTGCCCTCTCCAGCCCTTTTTTTTCTCTTTTCAGCTCTGTTCAGTTCCACTACTTACACTCATAAATTTCATCTTTTGCATTTCAGCACTCTAAAGCAAATTTCAGCTTTCTACTGCAAAGTTTATAATATGCAGTGGCTTCTGCAATTGCAAAGATCTCATCTATCCTTTGAGATCCCTTCACATATCCCTGGGGGTATGAGGTAATATAGTCATATTATGTTTTTATAAATTTTATATTTTATTTTTCAAAACCTTTTTAAACAAATAACAAAAAAAAAGACATGAACAAAAGTCAGCACAGATCCAAAGACAATGATAGACACGAGACTCAGACTCAAGTATCACATTTTTTCTCAAGTCTTCTACAGTGTCTGTCCAATATGATTATATTTTAAGTATGAACAAACACAATGAGTAAAAGTCCCTTCCACACTGATTTACATTTCAGACATTGGTGACATTAGAGGGTTATTTTTTGGTGATTAATTTTAAACGGTAGCAGCCTGGCATGGTTTGGTTTGGTTCCAAATAGACTTCCTGATACAACATTTGTTATACTGGCCACCTACTGCAGAGTGTTTAGTTGTCTTTCCCGATGAGACATGCACATATTTGAACAGTGAAAAAAGCCCAGTGTTACCTGTGCCCTCTTTGATGTAGGTATCCGAGTGTTGGTGGACGCCAGAGAGAAACTGCACATCCCATGGGGCAACCCTTCCAACCAGCGGCATGGAGACACCATGATGGCCTTTGACACCCGCGCCGTCATGGCTCAAGGGCATGGCATGGTGGAGCCCAAGATTTTTCGACACTATCTGCCCTCTATCCGTGCCCTGTGGACCGATCAGGGCATCCAGAATGCCTATGACCGTCGCAGAGAGTTCCAGCTGGTGGGTGTGCTCTTGAGCATTTACAATATGTTAAAATAGTGCATTACAAGACAAGCTAAAAAAACCAGTAATGACACTACATCCAGGCACAAGAACAAACCAAGAAAGTTACAATAATGATAAAATATATAGAAGTAAAAAATAAAGCAAAATTATAAAAAATATCAGGCAAATACAGAGCATCACTGGTAAATAAAATAAATAAAAGTCCTAGAATTCAAAACTGTAAACACATGATTTATAAAAAAAAAAAATAAAGCAGCAAAAGAAGTGCTTGTTCAACAGAAGGCAGAGAGCTAAGAACGGTGCCTTAGACTCTGTCTGCCCCACAATTGACTCACAATTAGCCGGAGAGGTTTTTAATATAACAAAACTGTATCTTCATGTCTCAGGATAGACCTTTACATTAGTGATGGGCAATCCGGCTCTTTTTCATGACCCGGCTCATTTGACTCAGCTCACTTAAAAGAGCCGGCTCTTTTGGCTCACAAACGTCTCTTTTAAATAATAAATGTTTTAACTATGACTTTGACTGTGACACGTGTAAAAAAAAAAAAAAAAACTGTTCTAATTAAATTATTAAATGAAATCATACTCACAATGTCTTACAATTTTGTTAAAAATGCATTAATTTGTTATAAAAAAAAGAATGCTATTAATCATTATGGCAATGCATTTAAAACATTTTTGCCAATGGAATATCAATTTGGCCTTTTTTCGCTACAGACATTGACTTTTGCATAAACTGGTCCTTTTATAGAAGACTGTGTTGCTGTGGGTTGTGGAGTAGGCCTACTTGAGTGAATACATCTCCAACTGTGGCGGTGCTGGCTCCAGGTGCTCCACCACCTTCACTAGTTTCTCGAAGCTCCTCTAGCTTCACAGTTGGGTGCACAGTTCACATAAACCGGTGAAGGTTGTGCACAGAACTGGCGCGTTCAGCCCTCCCTTCAAATATAATTGGCTGACACCTTGTGTATGATTGACAGGAATAGACAGTTGAAACAAATGAAGCCTAAATAATTATATTTTTGTTTTGTTCATTGGATTATTAGTATTTTTTTTTTTACTAAAATAAAGTAATTCAATATTTTATTATTACATAATGGTTTAATTACTATAAGCTATATTTAAAAAAAATATAGAGTCGGCTCTTCAGATATGTGAGCCGGCTCACTCGCGAACGACCCATCACTACTTTACATTAATGTCAGTTTTTAAAGGTCAAGCTGTTAGTTAGTATGAGCATGTTCAGACTAGAATAACCGCCCCCTGTTTCTCCCCATGTCTCTCTGTGTCTCAGGGGGAGTCGGTGAAATATTTCCTGGACAATTTGGAAAAGCTTGGACATTCGGTAAGTGCTCCCACAGCTGACTTGCACAATCAGACTGGTGTGTTGGTGTAACACGGGTGTAGTGTGGAAAAGAGAAGTGAAAAAGTCTGCGTTCCTGCTTACAGTCACGTTTTGAATCGGAAACAAATTTTGTTCTTTTTTAGCCTTTGCCAGAAACCGTGTAGATAAGACGGGTGAAGAGAGTGGTGAATGGCATTGAGCAAATGCATCCCAGTTGGAATCAAACCTGGGTCGCTCAAGTATGTTCTACCAGATGAACCACTGAGGTGCTCCAGGATAGTCATTTGACTGTGTCAGTGAAATTGTCAAAATCTTTGTGGAGAGTGCCTCCAGGTTAATACTGTAACTTTACATCATCCAGCAGGTTCCTGTCCTGCAGCACAAAAAGCAACAATAAACGCAGCATCACAGCAAGGACAAAGACACAATAGCCAGACAGTAAAACATCAAAAATATTAGGACCACAACACATCCACAGAAAGCAAACTTTAAACATGACAGTCAGTGGTTACACATCAAGTCTGTTGAGCTGTGCACTCTGAATTATGGAACCGAAGTCATTGTCCTAATGTAGTGCAGTGTTAATTTTGACACAAAATTTTAATTTAGTTTTAATCTTAGTCTTTTGACTATAATTCTTTTTAGTTTTAGTCAAGTTTTAGTCATCTGATTTGTTTTAGTTTTAGTCTTATTTTAGTCGACTAAAATTGCTTGGTATTTTAGTCGACTAAAATTGCTTGTTATTTTAGTCGACTAAAATAAGACTAAAATCAATAACAGATTTACTAGACAATTTTTTACAATATTTTTTAAGTTTGGTATAGAAAATAAACTTAACCAAAATATATAAAACACAAATTCAACTTTATGTCAACACAACGGTGTCTTTATTTCAATTCAAAAGCTTTTATGCAGCAACAAACACTGTCATGGTAATGTAAACAATAACTAGCTGCCAATTCACCATCAATAAAAGAAAAATAAAGTTAGGTCCAGGACCTTAAAGCTTACAGCTGAGCTGAACAATAAGTGCAAACATTTTTAATTTCGAATCTAAAGTGCACTGAACGACATTTTCTTCTTGCTACCACAATGCTGGCAATTCAACCACAGAATAGATTAGATTAGATTAGATTAGATTAGATTCAACTTTATTGTCATTACACAAGTACAGGTACAAGGCAACGAAATGCAGTAGTAACACTTATTATTATTTACCTCTATTCATTTTCAAGAAAGCACTTCGTGCTAAAGTGACTTTTGCTCTGTTACGCTTTCCCCTGGTTAGGTCACCTGTGACATTTTGTCGCTCTTTGAATGCCGTCTTCCCGGGAGCTCAGTCAAATAAGTCAGTCTCTGATTGGTTCTCTTCCGTTCTTCTTCTTCTCTAGTATTAATGGCGGGTCGCAACCAATTTTCTCGGTGCATACCGCCACCTACTGTACCGGAGTGTGTTCGCCTGTTCCGTTTTGCGGATTGGTTCTTTTGTTCATCTCTCCCGTCTGCTAATTGGATTTTCGTCACAGTCTATTTTCGTCCTCGTCCTTTATTCGTTGTGATAATGTCAATCAATTTAGTTATAGTTTTAGTCTCCATCAGTGACTTCCTTTTTAGTTTCGTTTAGTTTTAGTCATAAAAAATATTCGTGATTTAAAATAATGACGAAAATATTTCGTCAACGAAATTAACACTGATGTAGTGAGGAAGTTCATTCCAGACTTTCTTAGATGTGTGGAAAAACAATCTTTGACCATAATTTTTTTTACAGTGTAACTAAACCCCTGGTCAGAGCCTAACTCCACCCACTGATAATATTTGAAAAATGCTGGAAAGGTGGGCAGAACCCAGCAGAGACAAAGGGGACAAAGCGAGGGCGGAGGGCGTGCTCCTGAGACCCACAGTGACAAATTGATTGACAGCAGCTGTCAGACTCGCAAAGATGGAGACTGGAGGGACACGAGTAGCTTTGCTACGGAGCGGTCCTTCTAAGTGGAGGACTTTTCTGTGCACACAGAGCAAAGTCTTGCAGCACAAGACAAAATGTGGCCAGTGATAAAACGTTAGCATTGTCTAATTTAGGCTAATGCTCAGCAAATGCTAACAAAGTTTCAGAAATCGCAAACCTATGCATTTAGTTTGATTTTGGTAGGGTTTAAGAAGACAAAACAGAGATTTCAAGTCTCCTTCTACAACTGTTAAAAAAACTCGTGTCTCAACAGGTGCACCTGCAGCTCACTGAGAGAATGTGTTATAGAGAGATACACAAGGTATTAGTGTTGTCACGATACTGGAATTTCTAACTTCGATACGATACCTTCAAAAATATCGATATTCGATACCAAAGGGAAAACAACTGTCACAATATTATTATTTTAAATTTTTTTTATTTAAAGATAAATATAAAATCAGCCAAGGTCCACTTAGACCTTAGTTAACTTTCCTCACCGTGAGAGGTCCGGAAATTTTTAATAAAAGGATATGTGTTTGAATATAATTCTTTAAAGTAAAGTCTCATTTATTCCACACCAACAGCCTCTTAAACAATATGATGAGATGAATGTTGATAATCCACTGTTTTCTGTATTTTATTCTTTGGTTACATGAGGAGGATGTTTGAGTGTTTAGCTTTCGCAAAACACAGCTCACAGACAAAAGGAAAAAAACTACAAAATCTCAGGACCTGGTGGTTTAATGACAACAGCCTGGAATCCTGCATATTATGCCTAGTACTCCTTCATGTGTGAGAACATTTTAAATACAAAATCATCAATTCAAGCCAAATTAATTTCTGATTAAAATAAACGTTCCCTCCCGTCCATAACGTCAGTGAATCTTTATTATGTTTTGCCAAGGCTTTTAAATTTTAGTTGTTTCTAACTCATTATCAGGCTATGCTAAACATGTTGAAATTTCCCGCTGCTCTGTCCGTAACCATAGTAACCTGAGGACCCACGTGTGTTGACGTAGCCGTCCTAGAAGTGCCGGTTCAAAAATATGTTTTACACAATGCGCTTGTAATTAAAACCTAATGTCTTGCGGTCCAGATTGCGGTCCGCCTTTTGAAGACCCCTGATGTAGTGCACTTGTTCAAAGGACTCTCAGATTGTCATACTTTCAGAAATCAATAGTGCAAGTTAAAAAAAAAAAAAAAAACCTATCGATACTCGGTATCGAAACTTCGGAAAATGAGTATCGTATCGTTTGAGATATTTCAGTATCGATATTTATTGAAATATCGATATTTTTGACAACACTACAAGGTATAGCTATGAAATGAGACCAGTGTCAAGTCCAGTTAATTAATTTAATAATATGCATAAAAGACAAACCTCACCAAATAAAATATTTACATCCCAACAAAGTAGTGATAAACATTGTTTCTCATGTTGTAGGTAATGCACAGGTGTGACAGGTTGGTGAGTCGGCTGCATAACAGTCCATCCAGACTTTAGCACTAAACCCCTGTGTTACAGGCACTAACACTTGTCTTCTTATCTATTCTATATTCTTTTCTATATATCTATTTATCTTCACCAGTTTGGTGAGACGCTGTTAAACAGGAGAGATCAATGTTTTTATAAATAAGTAAATTTAATGTTTGTAATCAAAAAAATTTGCGGACCACCTCATAACACACATAATAAAATGTCTACACACAGTCTTATCTGAATTAATCCGCACCTCCAAATAGGCTTACTAGCACTACTATAACTAGTCATCACATCAGTGTGCAACAGGCTTGTTAAAAGAAAGTTTACTGCACACAACGGCTGCCTCTTTTCTCTTCAGAGAACCTGTTGCTATCCACCGATCCATAACAACGCTGAACTTGAACGTCACGGTCGAACACCACTGGCCTATTTTAGTAATCGCACAATAACTTGACAATTTAATGCAAATGTTATATCAATATAGGCCTACATATTCTTTTATTTATTTTTTTTATGGGAATTTCCTGGTAAAATGAAGGTAAAATATTATTTTATTTTGCCTTTCCACGGACCACCTGCATTACCCTCACGGACCACTAGTGGTCCGCGGACCACAGTTTGGGAATGACTGCTCTAGAGCTTAGTTATGTGAACGGGAGGAGTGAATTTTTCAAAATTACTTGCTTAACTTTAGAATTATGCATTAATTAAGGGAGGGACAACTTTGATTGGCATGTGACCCACCGGTCCCCCTTCTTGAAAATATGGACCACCACCCCGGTCTGCCAGTCCAGAGGTACTGTCCCCAAACATCAATGTTGCATTGGCGTGTCAGCCAACAGACCCACAACATCCAGAGACTTGAGGTACTCAGGGCGTATCTAATCCGGTGCCTTGCCACCGATGAGCTTCACAACTACCTCAGTAATTTCAGCCTGGGTAATGGACGAGCCCACCTCTCAGCCCTCGGCCTCTGCTTCCTTGGAGAATACATGTCGGTGGGGTTGAGGATATCCTCAAAGTATTGCTTCCACCGTCTAACAATGTCCCCAGTTAAAGTCGGCAGATTTCCACCCCCACTGTAAACAGTGTTGGCAGGGCACTGCTTCCCCCTCCGCCAGAATTTTTTCGAGGCCGATCGATAGTCCTTTTCCATTGCCTCACCAAACTCCTCCCAGACCTGAGTTTTTGCCTCCACAGCCAACCGGGCTGCAGCCCGCTTGTCTTGCCAGTACCCATCAGCTGCCCCAGGAGTGCCACAAGCCAACCAGGCTCGATAGGTCTCCTTCTTCAGCTTTACTGTATCCCTTACTTACGGTGTCCACCACCAGATTCGGGGGTTCCCGCCAAATCAGGCACTGGAGACTTTACGGCCACAACTCTTAGTGGCCGCGTCAACAATGGAGGTGGAGAACATGGTCCCCTCGGACTCAATGTCTCTGGTCGAAGCTATAAAGGAGGAGGGAGTTGAAGATCTCTCTAACAAGGGACTCGGCCAAATGTGAAATCCAACACATGGTGGCTGAGCTGGTGGGCTATGAGCAAGCCCACACCAGCGTGCCGCCTCTTACCGCAGGCAACTCCAGAGTAGATGAGAGTCCAGCCTCTCTTGAGGAGTTGGGTTCCAGAGCCCAAGCTGTGGGTGAAGGTGAGCCCGACTATACTACAAAGGATTTTTTTACAAACACAACATTCCAGTCCACTTTAAACCCTGTGTCCGGGTGTTTTCTTTAGAAAACTTCCACCGGAAGCTTATTCCCACGCTTGAATGTACTTGACTAAGCTCCATGTGCTGCCAATTTAGCCAACACATTAAACTGAGCTAAAATTAGAAATGATGAGACCCAGAAGAAAATTTTGGAGTTTTCAGTGAAGAGAAAATACCACGAGTCCTACCTAAATTGTGGCTTCATCTCAACAGGTGATCACACACTAACGGCTATCAAATCTTTCCACAAAGACTCTTAAACTCGGAATGAATTCATAATCCAATTTGTGAACCAGCCAGGTGAATTGGTCCTATTTGTGCGCGAGGAAGACCTGCATGATATTGCGAATGAACGGTGGTCTGAAAACTTTATTAATTCGAGATTCAAACGTCACAACATTCTGGATAAAATTCAAAGGCAGAATATTTAGAGATCACAAAGAAAGCCTAAGCCTCCCACTGAATCAACATTATGGTGAGTGTAGTTATTTGATTATTATTATTTGATTTTATTTACGCTTATTTACAATTCTACAAATGGACAAACATTGGCCTATATTTTAAATAAATATGGGGACAGTTGACATTTACTTAAGGACTGTTGGAACTGGATTTCAGGACAGTACTGGGACGGTGTTTCTCATGTTGTAGGTAATGCACAGGTGTGACAGGTTGGTGAGTCGGCTGCATAACAGTCCATCCAGACTTTAGCACTAAACCCCTGTGTTACAGGCACTAACACTTGTCTTCTTATCTATTCTATATTCTTTTCTATATATCTATTTATCTTCACCAGTTTGGTGAGACGCTGTTAAACAGGAGAGATCAATGTTTTTATAAATAAGTAAATTTAATGTTTGTAATCAAAAAAATTTGCGGACCACCTCATAACACACATAATAAAATGTCTACACACAGTCTTATCTGAATTAATCCGCACCTCCAAATAGGCTTACTAGCACTACTATAACTAGTCATCACATCAGTGTGCAACAGGCTTGTTAAAAGAAAGTTTACTGCACACAACGGCTGCCTCTTTTCTCTTCAGAGAACCTGTTGCTATCCACCGATCCATAACAACGCTGAACTTGAACGTCACGGTCGAACACCACTGGCCTATTTTAGTAATCGCACAATAACTTGACAATTTAATGCAAATGCTATATCAATATAGGCCTACATATTCTTTTATTTATTTTTTTTATGGGAATTTCCTGGTAAAATGAAGGTAAAATATTATTTTATTTTGCCTTTCCACGGACCACCTGCATTACCCTCCACGGATCACACTAGTAGTCCGGACCACAATTTGGGAATGACTGCTCTAGAGCTTAGTTATGTGAACGGGAGGAGTGAATTTTTCAAAATTACTTGCTTAACTTTAGAATTATGCATTAATTAAGGGAGGGACAACTTTGATTGGCATGTGGGTGCCAACTTAAGCCCAGGCAGCCGCTAGGCCAGAGGAAGCTATTATCTGCTAGCACTGAGTGCTAGTTGTTAGCTGTGTCTTTCTTTGCTGCCCAGACGTTTTGCACAAAAAACACTGGGATATTTTGCTTTAGTATTATGTGCCCTTCATTGCTGGCCAAGAAGCATGGCTCTAGTTTTTTGGTGAGTTAATTTTCAAATTGTATATTTTTGCCTCTTTATTAACAGCTTATCTTAAGAGCCATGCTAATGTACCTCATGACTATTACCTAAGGCTATTACTAAAGCAGTTTAAAGCTGTGACGGAGAAAAAAAAATGTATATATATAATTGGATTTTAAGGAATATTTCTAGAATCATATTAGATCTGGGGAAGTGCCCTCTCCTTAAATAAATTGTTGGCATAATTTTAACTGTTCATAAAGACAGTAAAATGTGGTTATCATTTTTTTAAATGCAAGTACATTGCTGTGATTAAACTAGTGACACTTGTGTAATATTGACTTGAAATGTTTGTAGTTTTATTTGTTCTGAACATCATACTATTTTGTGATTAGACCAAATTAAGAGTTTTAGGAGGCTTTACTCTCACAGGCAGATTTAAATCTTATAGCTGTCTTAAGGGTAAAAAGTTTTACACTTTACATTTTTTGGCGGCAGAGTGGTTAGCGCTCCTGCCTTACAGCAAGAAGGTCCTGGGATTCCCATCAAGGGTAGGGCCCTTTCTGAGTGGAGTTTGCATGTTCTCCCTGTGTCTGCGTAGGTTTCCTCCGGGTACTCCGGTTTCCCCTACAACAAAAAACATGTACAACAGTCCCCCCCAAAACACACATGGGGCCAGGACTCCCCTGCAAAAGAGATTTGTAATCTCAGTGGGACCTTCCTGGTTAAATAAAGGTTAAATAAAATAAATAAATAAACTTTAGTATTTAGGCAATTAACTTTAGACCATTTCTAAATTTATGAGGCGATTGGAGGAGTCAGAAAACTCTTTGCATATTGCTAACATTCTTAAAGTATCATAAGTCTGTATTATTGGGGCCATTGTATTTGACTTGTCTGTGTGTTGTTCCTGTAGGAAGTGATCCAGACAAACTTTCTTTCATTTGACTTTTTATACACCAGAGAACAACATTGACTTATTCATGTGCATTACTCAAATGCTATTCTAATTAACTATACATTACAAAACATGGTTGTATGTCAGGAATGCACAGTGCACATCAGAGATGTCAAAAACAGCAGGCCATTCATGTGCTCCCTCTTTTTGCTTGAGCAACTAAAGCATGTGTTCAGGACACATTCCTCAGACATTTTGGTGAAATTTCTGTGCTTGTACCTGTAGGACTACCTGCCCAGCCTGCAGGATATCCTCTTGGCCCGAAAGCCCACCAAGGGAATCCACGAGTATGACTTTGAGATCAAGAATGTGCCCTTCAAAATGGTGGATGTGGGGGGTCAGCGCTCAGAGAGGCGCCGCTGGTTTGAATGCTTCGATTCAGTCACCTCCATCCTCTTTCTTGTGTCCTCCTCTGAGTACGACCAGGTGAGTCGGCCTGTCTCTAAAAATAACAATAACAGCTGTGATAGCCTATTATATTTGTATGTGTTCGTTATTTATTTTTGTATCTATCCATCCATACATCCATCTTCTACCGCTTATCCGGGGCCGTGTCGCGGGGGCAGCAGTCCACCTTAGCTGGCTCCTCTTGATGTGGAGGAGCAGCGGCTCTACTTTGAGCTCCACACGAGTGACCGAGCTCCTCACCTTATCTCTAAGGGAGCGACACCCTGCGGAGAAAGCTCATTTCGTCCGCTTGTATCCGAGATCTTGTTCTTTTGGTCATGACCCAAAGCTCATGACCTTAGGTGAGAGTAGGATTGTAGATTGACCGGTAAATCGAGAGCTTTGCCTTACAGCTCAGCTCCTTCTTTACCGTGACAGACCGGTACATCGACCGCATCACTGCAGGAGCTGCACCGATCCATCTGTCAATCTCACGCTCCCTCCCTCCCTCACTCGTGAACAAGACACCAAGATACTTGAACTCCTCCACTTGAGGCAGGAGCTTTCCACCAACCATAAAGGGGGCAAGCCACCCTTTTCTAACTGAGAACCATGGTTTCAGACTTAGAGGTACTGATCCTCATCCCAGCCGCTTTCCACTCGGCTGAAAACCGTCCCAGTCCACACTAAAGGTCCTGGCTTGATGGAGCCAACAGGACAACATCATCTGCAAAAAGCAGAGACGAGATCCTGTGGTCCCCAAACCAGACTCCCTCCGGCCCCTGGCTGCGCCTAGAAAACCTGTCCATACAGATAATGAGCAGGACCGGTGACAAAGGTGACAGGGACCGGACATACCTTAGTAAAGGGCCGCGGACCCCATACTCCCAGAGCGCAACAAGGGACACAGTCAAATTCCTTCCAGATCCACAAAGCACATGTGGATTGGTTGGGTAAACTCCCATAAGCCCTCCAGCCCCTGGAGAGGATATAGAGATGGTCCAGTGTTCCACAACAAGGACGGAAACCTCATTGTTCTACCTAAATCAGAGGTTCGACCAACGGCTGCATTCTCCTCTCCAGTACCTGGCATAGACTTTCCCAGGGAGGCTGAGGAGTGTAAGCCCTCTGTAGTTGGAACACACCCACCGGTCCCCCTTCTTGAAAATATGGACCACCACCCCGGTCTGCCAGTCCAGAGGTACTGTCCCCAAACATCAATGTTGCATTGGCGTGTCAGCCAACAGACCCACAACATCCAGAGACTTGAGGTACTCAGGGCGTATCTAATCCGGTGCCTTGCCACCGATGAGCTTCACAACTACCTCAGTAATTTCAGCCTGGGTAATGGACGAGCCCACCTCTCAGCCCTCGGCCTCTGCTTCCTTGGAGAATACATGTCGGTGGGGTTGAGGATATCCTCAAAGTATTGCTTCCACCGTCTAACAATGTCCCCAGTTAAAGTCGGCAGATTTCCACCCCCACTGTAAACAGTGTTGGCAGGGCACTGCTTCCCCCTCCGCCAGAATTTTTTCGAGGCCGATCGATAGTCCTTTTCCATTGCCTCACCAAACTCCTCCCAGACCTGAGTTTTTGCCTCCACAGCCAACCGGGCTGCAGCCCGCTTGTCTTGCCAGTACCCATCAGCTGCCCCAGGAGTGCCACAAGCCAACCAGGCTCGATAGGTCTCCTTCTTCAGCTTTACTGTATCCCTTACTTACGGTGTCCACCACCAGATTTGGGGGTTCCCGCCAAATCAGGCACTGGAGACTTTACGGCCACAACTCTTAGTGGCGTCAACAATGGAGGTGGAGAACATGGTCCCCTCGGACTCAATGTCTCTGGTCGAAGCTATAAAGGAGGAGGGAGTTGAAGATCTCTCTAACAAGGGACTCGGCCAAATGTGAAATCCAACACATGGTGGCTGAGCTGGTGGGCTATGAGCAAGCCCACACCAGCGTGCCGCCTCTTACCGCAGGCAACTCCAGAGTAGATGAGAGTCCAGCCTCTCTTGAGGAGTTGGGTTCCAGAGCCCAAGCTGTGGGTGAAGGTGAGCCCGACTATACTACAAAGGATTTTTTTACAAACACAACATTCCAGTCCACTTTAAACCCTGTGTCCGGTGTTTTCTTTAGAAAACTTCCACGAAGCTTATTCCCACGCTTGAATGTACTTGACTAAGCTCCATGTGCTGCCAATTTAGCCAACACATTAAACTGAGCTAAAATTAGAAATGATGAGACCCAGAAGAAAATTTTGGAGTTTTCAGTGAAGAGAAAATACCACGAGTCCTACCTAAATTGTGGCTTCATCTCAACAGGTGATCACACACTAACGGCTATCAAATCTTTCCACAAAGACTCTTAAACTCGGAATGAATTCATAATCCAATTTGTGAACCAGCCAGGTGAATTGGTCCTATTTGTGCGCGAGGAAGACCTGCATGATATTGCGAATGAACGGTGGTCTGAAAACTTTATTAATTCGAGATTCAAACGTCACAACATTCTGGATAAAATTCAAAGGCAGAATATTTAGAGATCACAAAGAAAGCCTAAGCCTCCCACTGAATCAACATTATGGTGAGTGTAGTTATTTGATTATTATTATTTGATTTTAATTACGCTTATTTACAATTCTACAAATGGACAAACATTGGCCTATATTTTAAATAAATATGGGGACAGTTGACATTTACTTAAGGACTGTTGGAACTGGATTTCAGGACAGTACTGGGACGGTGATCAAAAAAGTTATTCTGGAGCACTGATTTATGAAATTATGAAGGTGCTCTTGCTCACTTCTAATTTGTCCCGGCTCATTTCATAAAAAGAAATTGTGACAAAATCGAATTGTGAGATGAGAATTGTGAATTGAATGATGAGTTGAGTGAATCGTTACATCCTTAGTAGCCCCAGAACAGCACAAGTGAACCAATATAAAATAACGTTAAGAAGGAATTGTATTAGTTATTAATAAATATAAAACACCTTTTTATTTACACTCTGTATCTGAGTTTGTCTGGTTCTCTCTCTGTCAGCCTCTGTCTGCTCTCACTCAACTCATTTATTTGAGACAACACCAACAGCAACAGTGTGTTGTGAGAAATGTTGTGAGACAAAGTTAGAAATATCTGTAACCAGTGCTGTTTATTTAAATTTTTTGCGCTGTTTTGGCTCCTCAACAACGCTATCACAGTCTGAACCAGGTTTACTCATTAGTAGGACCAATAGAAGGAGCAAAAGGAAGAAAAACACACAGCACACACTTTAAACTGGAGACCATCGTTCAAAATATGGTTTATTTATGAATGCTTTTTGTTTGAGTTCTATTTCTGATGGAAGCTTTTCACTCGTCCACAAGAAAGAGACTAAAGTGCACACACACAAACTATAAACTGTGGAAGAGCATTATCCTTTTCATTTGATCCTTCATGTAGCGTATAGACCCTTCTAACCCCCCTGCCCTATTTATATATTTTTTACACTTGTCGCCCTAGTGCCCACTTGTTGACCACCTGTCGTTGAAAAAATAAATATATTATTGTGGAATAAGGTTGAGAGAAAACAACAGATGTCTTTTGGTGATTTATTTAAGGAAAAAGGAAAAAAGAGTTCAGAGTCATCTTTTGCAAAAGGTGGAATGGACATGCAAGTCTGTCTGTACAGAGTTACATGAGCAATCCCAATGATAAGTAGACAGGCTTAGAATTTATACTGAAATCACACAGCAGATAAGAGAAATGAAACACTGGCTCACAGTGAGTGAGCCATCTAACATGAATCAGCATTTTACTGGTTTTCCCAGAAAACAGAGTTGTCTCTGTATAAGACAATTGTATCAGTTTGAAAACATTACATACAGATGGTGCGCATATCATTCTGCTGCGGTCAAGGACAAATAAAAAAGAAACAAGTGTGTGAAAGAGGAAAAGATCATTTTCCCATTACACACCATAGAAATATTATCTAATAACGCTTAATTCCAATTTTTTTCAAATGCATACTATTGTTAGCTTCTCTCCTCACCATCCATAGTAAATATTTGTGTTTTTAAAAATTATGCCCTTAAATTACAGTTTTTGTGTTTAAAACCAAATAATTTTCCATACGATAAATTTGCATACAATATTGCATTTTCAGAATATTTATATAATGTAATACCATACTCCCTGACTGAATCAAGTGATTGTGAGACAGAATTTTGCACTAACAGTAATGATAAGTCATCCAAGGGTCCTAGCACCCCTATGACAATGTTCAGAATGGTTTAGTCCACATGTGTGCCTGTTTGATTTAAGTGTCAAAACTGACCCCTCAGTCTTTGGCACTATTGTATGGAATAAGTTATGAACGCAACACCAGATCCAATGCCATTAGTCTTTATTGTTCACAACCAACACAATAAACGACCCGAGTAGCCTTCCCAAGCACTACTGATCTTTGAACAGTAGACATTTAGTAGTAGACTCAGCTTTTATACAGTTTTGATATGACAGTACAGTAATAACTCTTTCCTGTAAAGCTTCGTTCATTATTAACTTTCTGATATCATCCTGTAAGGCCTGGTAGATCTCCTCATTAACTCCCTGATGTCATTCTGTACGGCCTTGAGGGCTCTCCCTTCCTGTGTATCCTCCGATAACAGACACCTGCGTCTTTATCTGGTCCTTCCTGTGTGTGTGTGTGTCTGACATTAGGTTTTGTCTTTTATATTAATATGTTTAACTGAATAACTAACTGGGTCTACATAGTTAATAACATATAAACACCACACAAGCTACAGACGTACTGAGTGACTGACCGAGGAGCAGGAGGTGTCTGGCAGCGGCAGGCTCAGCCTTTAGTCAGAAAGAGAGAGTCAAGAGTCAAGAAAGTAAAGTCTGGTCATCCAAAGAGAAAAGAAATAAAGGAGAACGAGAAAAGTAAAGAGGGAAAGCAGCTATTGACAACTATTGTCTTTGAAAAATGGTAAGCTGAGCTCCAAAACTGAGCAAGCATAGTTTTAATTGTTAGCTAAAATTAATAGCGAAAGGAAAAGGGGAGACACAGCTATTACTGCATAGTCTGTCACTTTAATCTAGTCTTTTCACAGGCCGTTTACGCTGTTTTTGCAGAATTTAATATGCAAATTAGCTGTACTCGCTGGGTCGTTTATTATAAAGGCACAGCTTTAGAAGGCCAATGATATGTTTGATTTCAAGAATATTTCCATGTCTACACACATCTGCATTAAGGTCTATCTCTAGGATAAGTATAATGTAAATGATGGACAAATAATTTTCAACCAGTAACTAAAAAAATATAGGCTACACCTTGCAGTAACACTGTAACATTGTATTACATTGAGTTTAGTCGCTTAACATATGAACCCTATGGCCTCTTCAGTTTCAGACAAAGCCACTGCAGCTGCAGGTCCTCCATCATGTCCAGATGAAAGCACTGAGGGTCTGAGACAAGGTGAGCTTATGAAGGCAGTTAAATAGGCTATAGACACCATTTACTTGAACAACCCAGTAAGTCCTTGTATGTTACTGTTATACTTTTAGCAGATTAAGCTACCACTTTACATTTAGCCTGTATTCTGTCTGTCCTTGTAGCAGAGGAGGAAATAGAAGATGAAAAAGAGGCTGAAATAAGTGAAGAAAGGGAAGGTGAATAATGTTTTGAAGGTAGTGAGAAGGATGAGGAGAAGACTGAAGAGGAAGGGGAAGACGGTGAGAGGCTGAGCAATGCAAAGGACTGTTTGTCAGAGGACACAGGACTGTGGCCAGAAAAGCTCACTGATCAACAGAGAAATACAAAAGTTTCCATACTGCCTGGCAAAGGTGATGGGAAAACTGGCATTGAAAATATCAGAGTTCCAAAAATAGGATGAAAATGAAATGAGTAAATCAGTGTTGTATACCAGTCAGTGCAGGCTATACACCAGCAGGGTAATAAAGTTAAAATAGTGATAAATAAACTAGACTGTAAAAACTTACAGGGATTAATTTGAAATTGCTTATACGTATACAAAACATGTTATAAGGGCCCACCAAGATGGGTTTTACCTAGGGACCAGAATTTTTTGCTCCTTTTCATAACAGTAAAACATTACTGGTGTGGAGTTACTCACTCATTAGATTATTTCTCTAAATTGTCCTGTTTCCTTGTTAAATGCAGCGCTTGGCGGAGGATAAGGTGTGCTCTTAAAGTTCTTGTGTTTCCGCTGAGAGGTTAGTGGAGCCGGATTGTGGAAATGCCACCGAACGGCTGGCCTCACCAGTCGGACCTCAAATTTTTCATAGTCGCACCATTGAGAAATTTGGTCGCACTCTAGAGCCCTGTTATTAGATTTAGGGTGTGGCGTTGGTGAGGCCATTTTAGTGTTAAAAAAAAGTAATTAAAACTCCTGTAACTCTCACAAACATTGTCGAATATGGATTTACCCAATGGAGCGTTTAAGCCAGGGGTCTCAAACTCAAATTACTTGGGGGCCGCAGGAGGCAGAGTCTGGGTGAGGCTGGCCCGGATCAGGTATTCCACAAAAAAAGCTTTGTTAAATCCTCTTAAACGTCATTACTAATAATTCTTTAACTTCAATGGGTTCTTCTGAACCTGAGCTATCCTGAACTTAAATGGAATATTGAAGAACATGAATGATCTGGCTGAGTGGCACCATTGGATGTCCACGCCCCTCGGTGATATTGTCAACAGAACATCAGCGTTAATTTGCAGATTCGTCATGATAACAAATCCGCATGGATAGTGGGGATCAAATTGCCATCAACTTTCAAACAAATCAGCCCATTTCAAATGATCCAATGCCGGTAACATTCCAGCTCAAGGTCAAACATGCTAATTTCAAACACAGTAAGAAGCCGTCATTTTATGACGGCTATGTGATGTTACACGGGCTCCTCCATAGTTGTGAAATGTTTCTCTGTCTGCATCAAGCCCAGCCGATGGCCCCCAGGAACCATACACTCCACTGTGATGGTAGGTTGGTTCAGTTCCAGCTTGCACAAAAAGGAACCTTCCACACACAACGTGGTAATGTGCCATTCATATTAAACTCGCAGGGCATATCGTCCTGCGGGCCACAAAATATCGTCTTGCGGGCTGCAGTTGGCCGCGAGTTTGAGACTCCTGGTTTAAGCACATAATGACCTGAACACAATAATATATTAATAAAACCTCCATCTTTAAAATAAATGTGTCTTCAGCACCCCTACAAACTTATACCGGGGTCCAAAAACTTAGTTTGGCCTAGACAAATGAAATTTGGTACACACATCCTCTATAAGCTGCCAAACAAAAAAGCGAATGAGGACCACGCCCTATCTACCTACAAACATTGCCCAAAAATGAGTACAATGTCATTGGGAAGTGAAAAATTTAGTTAGTCATAGCCAAATAAAATTTGGTAACCACATCTATCATGAGCAAAAAAGTATATGGTGCCCACACCCTATCTCTTACAAGGTGGCCGCGGGTCCTTAAAAAGTCTTAAAAAGTCTTAAATTACATTTCCTGAAAATAAGGCCTTAAAAAGTATTATTTTGTCTTATTTTCAGATTTGATGGGTCTTAAATATTTTTTCTCATGTCACCGCAGTCAATCTGTTCAGCCAAATATATTTCTTCCCGGTAGTCTATGCGCTGCGTTGTTTATAGTTAGTTCGGAACGTAACAATAATAACGGAGCATACTGCTCAGCTTTTGATTACGTTAGCGAGTGTAGCCTATACAGCAACGGTTGATATAACGGAACCGTATCCTGAGTCGGTCACTATTATCTTGATTCGGTCACGCCCCTTATAGTGCAGTTTCCGTTCATCTCACGGCTAATTAGGTAGTAGGTAGCTAATATTGCTAGCAACATGGGGAAATGCAAGTTCAATAACAAATGGCTTGAAAAGAACGAGTATTCTTGGTTAAGGTCAGTACCTGGAAATGCTTACGAAGCATACTGTGTTGTGTGTCTGAAAATTTTTCAACTTGGGACAATGGGGATCAGAGCGGTAGAATCGCATGTGCAAAGCTAGTTTCTGCTCCACAATTTCCTTCGCTATAGCAACGATGTCAACGCTACAACGCTGGATGTTACATGTGAAAATCCACAGCCAACAATCCCACCTGACATCCGTGCAATTTGTGGCTCTACGCCAACACTCCGGGCAGAGGTGATTTGGGTGCTGAGAACTGTGACAAGCCACCATTCATACAGGTCTAATGACGGAAATGAATTAGTCTTCAAAGCTATGTTTCCAGATTCGGCGCTAGTACAGTCATTTACCTGTGGAAAAGACAAGACCAGATACGTGGCTAAATTTGGATTGGCGCCGTATATAAAAAAAGAGCTAATTGCCGAAGTCAAAAAATGCGGTGCCTTTGTAATTATGTTCGATGAGACACTGAACCAGACGACGAAAGGCAAACAGCTGGACTTGCATGTGCATTACTGGTTAAATGACCATGTCCAGTCAAGATTTTATGGAGCACAGTTTATATATATATATATATATATATATTAGGGCTGGGCAACGATTAAAATGTTTAATCGCGATTAATCGCACAATGTTCTGTGATTAATCGCGATTAATCGCATTATACACAAAATTTAATAATGAATTCAAAATTAGTGTACTGCATACATTTAAAAAGAACTGCTATATGAACAAAAGTGCAATAACATTTGGTTTGCACTTTAAACAACACTTTAAACAAATAATGTGCTTTTTACAGCAGTTAAAACATTTCTTGTAAATCTGAACTTAAACATTAATGTAATCAAATTAAATATTAAAACCAAAAATATTTGCCACTGACCAGGCATTAATATTTTGTTTAGTTTGTTATAGAAAAACAAGTTATGTCCAGAGCTTCAATCATAACATTATAACAATATAAACAATATAAATGTCTCTCTTGTGTTTTCATTACAGTCAGAGCATGTGAATGCAGTTCCCGCGCGTTTCACACACCCTCTCCCTTTCACTTGCCAAACTCAAGGGTGTATGGGTAATGTAGTCTCTGCTCTTGGTGGGGAATTAGGAAGCGTGCATTGTGAAGGCGCTCTGGAAAGCGGCAGAGCAGGCAAAGGATTAAAACCTCTATTAAAACAGATGTCGAAATGAGCGCGTACCAGCACGCTAAAAGCACGTTCTGGGCGCGCGGAGAAGTGGCGGTACTGAGTACAGGTGCGTGCGGTCCACTTAAAGCACTGGATGAGGGCGGCTCATACGTGCAGTCATTTCGCCTTTCACCATACTAATCGGCCCGGCGTTAACGCGATAAAATAATTGTCGGCGTTAATTCATTAATGCGTTAACGCGATAAAAACGCCGTTAACTTGCCCAGCCCTAATATATATATATATATAGATATATATATATATATATATATATATATATATGTATATATATATAGATATATATATATATATATATGTATATATATATTACACTGTATATTTACACTTTTGATATGTATTTCCATCATAAGTTTGGTCTTAAATTTTATTTAGAGGTGGTATTAAAAAGTCTTAAAAAGTCTTAAATTTAACTTGTTTATTACTGTATACACCATGTCTTAGGACAGTTGCCATTTTGGTTTGAATGTGTGAGCCTGCCAAATTTGACCCTTTTGATGAACTCCTCCAAGGGTTTTCATCCAACAGGCTCAAAACTCAGGCTACAGCTTGTAGACAGGTGTCACCTACTGTCACCAACAAAACCTGATTTTCTGTTGCCGTCACTGTCTCAGATTCCACTCTACCCCAAAAGCTTCTCTTTTATTAACAAAATAAAACCTGACCCATTTTTTCCTCTACAAAATACTAAAACGGTATATCAAACTGAAGTTAGCAATTATCTCCGCCTTGTCACATTACATGATTAACAGTATTTATCTGCATATTACGTTGCCTCCTTTTTCTCTGTTGTCTCTGTGTTAAGACATTTTCAGTGCTAAAAATAAACTTTATTGGCAGCTATTATATGGCGTCACGTAGTTAAGTATGTATGTTAATTATGAAAAAAGCTGTCATCACAAGCGTATGTTGTGATTCAGAACAAGTTTGCAGATGGCAGCAATGTCTTAGTGTGATTGTTCATTTTTCGGATTGGCAGCTTGCTCGCATTTTTATTTGCGTTCCCTCGGTTTGAAAATTCTCCTTGCTTTCAATGATTTTCTTTCTAACCAAAAACATCATGGATTAAGGCTTGACAAGACAATCACTGATCGATTAAACTGCCTTACTACGAACTGCCTCTAGAGATCAGAATTGCAACTTTGGAGTTAATTGCCAATAACAGAAAGAAGAAGAATTGCGACTCTGGACTCACCTGTTACAGATTTACTGAAGCCATTGAGTCAACGTAAGTTTAAAATATTTCAAATAGTACATGTTGATGCATATGCAACTGAATAGTGAATGAGTTTTGTATTTTGTGTTTAATTGTAATGGCCAAAGCTGCAATTTTAAAGCTTGGCTCAAGGAGGTCCAGCACCTGACTTCATGTGCAATTGGTGCTATCTTGCTACAGGAGATTTTGACAGATTTCCCAGACAGAGATTAGACTAGTCCTAGACTAAAATAAATGTAAGAGCTGTCCAAATTACAAACAACTTGCTTTGCACCAATATATCTTAACATACTGTATATCAGTGCCCTTTTTGCCTCAAAATGTACACAAGTAATGTTTTTAGAGAGGCATGTTTGTTAAAGCTAGTTATATTTACTAATTAAACTAAGGCCTAGTCCTTATTCAAGCTAATCCCTGTCTGGGAAACCACCCCTATACAGTATTGTTCAAAATAATAGCAGTACAATGTGACTAACCAGAATAATCCAGGTTTTTAGTATATTTTTTATTGCTAAGTGGCAAACAAGTTACCAGTAGGTGCAGTAGATTCTCAGAAAACAAACAAGACCCAGCATTCATAATATACACGCTCTTAAGGCTGTGCAATTGGGCAATTAGTTGAAAGGGGTGTGTTTAAAAAAAAATAGCAATGTGGCATTCAATCACTGAGGCCATCAATTTTGTGAAAAAACAGGTGTGAATCAGGTGGCCCCTATTTAAGAATGAAGCCAGCAACACTTGTTGCAGAATGGCAAAGGCTCAGCCAATGATCAGCTCCAGGATCAAAGACAGTCTGGAGTTACCTGTAAGTACTGTGACAGTTAGACGTCTGTATGAAGCGAATCTAGCTACCGGTAGATACGAGACTGAACGTTTGCTGCTGGTAGGTTTTTACTTCAGTTTATGACTATTTTGTTATACACAGCTATGAAAATAAATGTATTAATTGTTAACTCATAGGAGCCAACTGCCGTTGCCTAAACACAGCGAATAAGCCGAGCATTTAATACGAAAAACCGGAAATGGTGAGTGAGACTGTAGAGCTAGCATGTTGTATTGTGAATGGGTTAGCATAGCAGCCGTTCCCATTGTTTTATATGGGTCCGGTTAGCATTTCCCATTTATGCCAAGTTTCTACACGTTTATTTTTTACAATGTTGTTGTCAATTAAATGCACTTTTAAAGTATTGCTGCTACATTGAGTGACTGTGTGCCAATCCTATGCACTTTAGTCCAGGAAATTATTTAATTAATCATGTTGCTGATTATGTTCTGGGGCTGCTTTGCTGCATCTGGCACAGGGTGTCTTGAATCTGTGCAGGGTACTATGAAATCTGAAGACTATCAAGGGATTCTAGAGAGAAATGTGCTGGCCAGTGTGAGACAGCTTGGTCTCAGTCGCAGGTCATGGGTCTTGCAACAGGACAATGACCCAAAACACAGCTAAAAACACCCAAGAATGGTTAAGAGGAAAACATTGGACTATTCTAAAGTGGCCTTCTATGAGCCCTGACCTCAATCCTATTGAGCATCTGGAAAAGCGTCTGGAAAAGACACCATTCAAACCGGAAACAACTGGAGCAGTTTGCTCATGAGGAGTGGGCCAAAATACCTGCTGAGAGGTGCACAAGTCTCATTGACAGTTACAGGAATCGTCTGATTGCAGTGAAAGCCTCAAAAGGTTGTGCAACAAAATATTAAGTTAGGGGTGCCAACAATTTTGTCCAGGCCTGTACCATGAGTTTATTTTTTAAAATAATTCTGTTGAAGCATGGTTGAAAAGCAATGTCTGACTTTCATTGGTTAACATTCATAGATTTTTTATTATTACTTTTGTCAGAATAAGTTTTTTCTGTGACCATTGTGAGTTTTTCTTTCATTGACCGAAGGGTACCAACAATTTTGTCCACGTGTCCACCCTTAAATGGTTTCAGTCCTATCTTGAAGACAGGAAGTACTTTGTTTCGGTTGGTAACTGTGAATCAGACCAAAATGGCTCTGACACCTCCACCTACACTACAACCTAAAGTGTTTTTTTTTTTGTTTTTTTATCTGCACTCTTCTTTTTAAAATGTTTTTAATTTTCCTTATGTTTATGTCTAAATCTTGTAATTTGTATTTTATTCCTGTAAAGCACTTTGAGTTACCCAGTGTATGAATTGCTAAATAAATAAAATTGCCTTGCCTTGCCTTTCCTAAGACAACCATTTTAACAACTTTTAATGTTACATGTGTCTGGATGATGTGGACCAAGTATAGAGCTTGTTGGATAGAAACCCTAGGACGAGTTTGTTAAAGTATGAGGGCAACTTTGGGATATTTTTATCATTCTCATATATTTTCAAAACAAAATGGCTGCCATCATGTTGGAGATAGGGCCTTGTCCGCCTATACTTTTTTTGCTCATGAACCTAACCTGGATGTACGTCCCAAATTTCATTTGCCTATGAGAAATTTTTCACTTCCTGTTTTTCACAGATTTGGGGCTTGGCCGTGTAAATACGGTTGCAGAAAGGGTGTGGTCCTCATTGGCTTTTTTAAATTCAACATCATGTTAAGAATGTGTCTACCAAATTTAATTTGTCTAGGACAAACTAAATTTTTGTGCCCCATTATACGTTTGTAGCAGGCGATGGAGACCCATTTTTAAAGATGGCTGTTTTATCAATATAACATTGTCTTCAGGTCATAAATATGCACAAACGTTACATGGGGTCAAACCAGATCTGACAATGTTTGTGAGAGTTACAGGAATTTTATTTTATTTTTTTTTTAACACTATGGTTGCCTTGTCATGGCCACACCCTAGAACTAATAACAATCCTTTTTCTTTTAATTCCACATGTGTATGGATGATGTGGACCGAGTTTGAGAGGCCGTCCACACAGAGACGCGAATCACTGTACACGTATACATTTTTTATCGTATTGGCGTTTCGTCCACACGGATCCGGCATTTTGGGAGACTGAATCCGCTATTTTTTGAAACCGGGCGGGTTCTAAAGTGGATAAATCTGAAAACGACACCCTTGCGGTTTCGTGTGTACAGCCAATCCGTATATTTTGTGAAACGATGATGTCATCGCATCACGTGTCGGCCTCGTCACACGTAACAACAATAATGGCGGACTACGTGATTGAGTTCGTGCTGCAGAAGCTACTAAGCCTACTAGCTTTATTACAGTGAAATCTATTGCTTCTATGCAATTGTGGTGAGCAACAAGCGATAATGGACAACACCATACGCCACATGCTCTTAGATCCACCGCAAAAGAGAACCAGAAGAGCATGTCCAAAGCATCTCTCGTCGCCCTGAGCGAGGAACTCAGTCCGTATATTGAAGGGCAAACAACAAACAAGCACCAATTACTACACTCAAAATAAATGACTGCAACTATTTGAGAACTTGTTTTTATTGGAAAATAAATATTTAGGTCTTCGTCTTCTTCTGCAGCGCGCAAGGTTATGCGCATGCTCAAAGTCTTCTTCTCCGTGTATAGTGTATATCTGTGGCAGAATTACAGCGCCCCATACTGGTCTGGCATATATACTACATCGTTTTCAGTCGGTTTCAGTGGTTTTGTGTGTACGCAGATATTTCTTGAGACAACGCAGTGTTTACGGAATTTTTTTTTAGAACGGGGAAAAAAAAAAGATCGGATAGGGGATGCACTGGCTTCGTGTGGACATAGCCTGAAGCATCTCGGATAAAAACTGTAGAACAAGTTTGTCAAAGTACTCGGGCACAATTTCAGGGTCACGCCTTTGAATCAAAATGGCCGACTTCCTGTTTTTGTTTAGGGCCATAATTTAATTTTCTGTTTTTCACATTTTCTATAGTTGTACTAAGTTTCATTCTTCTACGCCAAAAATAGTTTGCCCCTTATCCCCCATTGACCCAATGTTATTTGATTTTGAGGGGTCACTGAGCCATTTTGCAATATTTGTTTTTACAAACGGTATGTAAAAAAAAAAAAAAAAAAAAAGACTTGTTCACGTTTAATGTCTCAAAAATGCACTTCATTCGACATAATAATAACAATAAATAAAAATAATTAAAGCCGCAAGCGGTGATAAAGGCCCTCGCCTCCCTTGAGACCGCGGGGACACATGCACTCGGAGGATCGCATTTCGTGCTTTAAAGTGTAAACTTCACGGTAATGTCAAATAACCGGGCCTGTGCTACTGCTGGGGCCTGCTATACCACCTTGTAATTTAGAGTTAAAGGTCTCCACAATCCCTGGTTTTCCTGGAAGCTGTCTGAACCTTTGAAAATAATAGATTATGCTTGGGCTAAGGCGAGAAAAACAAAGTACTGGCTGGAGATTTGAGATGACTCAGGAATCGCTGCACCCCCCTGTTTAAAAAGGTGTAGCAGAACCACCAGTGGAATCCCCACGGATTAACTGTCCTGCCTTAAACTGCCCTGCCAGAGGCCTTCAGAGACAAGCCTGTATCTGAAAGCCTCAAACTTAACACTGTTTTCTTTCAGATAAAAGCATGGCCAAAGTGCTTTATGGACAAGAAATGCTATTAATGACTTTGCTCTTGCTTTTACAAGCAGTGGAACCTGGGTCCACCAGGCACCAGGATCAAAGGTGGTTCAGGACCAATGCCACCCCCCCCTGGTGCCATGTCTTTTTAACCATAAAACTGAAGATAAGTTTGTTGTGTTAGCTGGATTCAAGAACTGTGCTCTTTACCAGAGAGCGCTCTGTCTACATTCTAATTGACAATTGGAATGCTTTTGATCCTAACATCCAAGAACGATCAAAGACCGCCCCTGGTGGTCAAATGAACAAATGACTCTATCCAATCATCAAAAGACAATTTCGTAATTCTTACATTACAGGAAAATGTATTTTTGATATTGTGATGTTTATGCTGTTCTTTTCCAGGACACGGAGTTGCAAACCAATAACTCCCTGTATGGTTTCCGCTTTGTTTTAAATGAAATATAATTAATGTTTCAACAATATTCTACACACTCATACTCGACTTTTCTTTGTATAATCCTACAAATAGATGTTTGTTATGTGTTGTTATGAGAATGGGTTGAAACAAAAGGAATGTTTTAAAAAACTTTAGTTAAAACTTTAGTTTAGGACGTTCCCAAGTAACTTCCTCTTCCGCCAACTTCCTCTTCCGCGGAAGAGCCCCGCTCGAAGTTAATAAAGCTGGCTGCGAGCCAAAACTCTTCCTCTTCTGCTTTTCGCCTCTTGACCTCTGCGTCTATGGTCCACTCAGGACCGCTAATGCCACCACGGCTAAGCTTTTGAGCCTCGTGTTAGCGCGAGTAAACTTTTGTTCTAAGACTGTGCCTGCTAAAAGCGCCCGCTCCCTTCCCAAAGGAGCGCGCACAGAAGCATGTTTTAACCAGCAAACAGCTGAGAACTCTTTCATTGACACTGCAATGACCTGTCCAAGACTTTTAATGGCACACGGAGGTCCAGGCGCTCTGAGCAACAACTGGACATCCCTTTCTACATCCCGGCTGCAAACCCTCTGGGCGAGACGCGTACGCGACGGCAATCTGCGGTGTGGAACGCTCCAGGAAGCGCCCAGAATGCTCCAACATTCAGGACGCCCGGATCGCTGATAGTGACCCACCTAACCGAGCGACCCATCGGACCGAGTAAGTCCTCTCGTTACACGTTGCAACAGCCTTGGTGTCGTTAAATGTCCTCTGCCCAAAATCGCCACCCCTTCTCCGTTAAAAGCCCCTTTAGTTAAATGCCATCAGTTAGATTGTCTAAACATTCCTCTGGTTTCACAAACCCTGTGGAAGCAAATGTTTACCTCTGTATTTAACCCTTCGTTCGTTCCTGTGTTTTGTGTTTATCCTTTCCCTGTTCCAATGTTAAGTTATCCTTATACCTGTGTTAGATCTGTGTGATTTTTAATAAAACCCCATAAAAGACATTAATGTTTCCCTGTTTATAATTAAGAAATGTTCGAAAACAATAGAATTCTCTTCCTTTAAGATTAATGAGACTAGGCTAAACAGTTTCTCTGGACCTGTTAAAACCAGGGTGGTGCCCCTTTTAATTAGAAATTAATTTTAATGAACTAATATTAATATCAAAATTAATTATTGAAATTATTAAAATTAATCTTCTATATGTTTATACAAACATACCCTTGTATATTACACTATATACGCTACAGTGTTATTTTTGGTGCCCCTTTACGGGACAATTTTGATGATAAAAATATTAATTAATAATTTACCCAAATTATTAAATTAATATTTCTTATTACAAAATATATTATAGCTCATACGCTACATATTATTTTTGGCCTTGGCGTGAGGCTTTGGAAGAAGATTCTTAATTAAAACATTGAAATCATTAAATAACTCCTAAAGTCTTTACATTATTGCTGTGCACTGAAAGCTGTGTCTAAGTTGTTTATCTGGTTAACTGTATATGTGTGATCATCGCTAGATGATCGAATGTGAAGCGCTGTGTTTTTCAAAAGCATCAGCTGGACTGATATTGTTTTGAATTATGTCTAACATTGTACGCACGTTTTATGGCAAGAGCATTCAAACAATAAATGGCTGCGAGCTGTCCAGCATTTATTAAATGTTTGATAGAGTTGTTAAAGTCTGCTGAATACAGAGACTTTGTTTAAGTGAATTGTTGCGAGTGTGTAAACACGTGGATCCTCAGGGCATCCATTTTGAGTTCCCTTCTAATGGCTGCGAGCTGTCCAGCATTAAGAAGTACCTGCTAAGGTTGTTTTAAAGTCTGAAGGACTTTGTGAATTATATTTCTAATGGCTGCGAGCTGTCCAGCATTAAGAAATACTTGTTTAAAGTTGCGTAGAGTCTGCTGATAAAGCTCAGAGACTTAGCAAATGTGCATGCATGCTAACGCACGCTACCAGAGTGTGTTTTTAAGGCCTAAGACAATTCAGAATTGCCGCGTTCAAACCGGAATTCCATAAGTTATTGTCCATATCACGTGTAGACAGTTATCGGGTTGTCGCGTTTGTACCGAAACCAGAGATAGACTTGTCCTTTCTAGAAAGTTGAATCCTTAGCCTGTGGGTGTTAGACGGATTAAAACTTCTAGACTAAATGGAGACACTTTAGAGGCCTTGCAAACCTGCTAAAACTCCATACTAAATGCTATGTGCTTTGTTTAAAAGACGGCTGCGTCTGCTCACGGCCACGTGGCCCACTGAGTGCTTTTGTTAAAACGTGGCTTGTACCTTGTACAAAGCCTGCTGTGTTTTAACCCATTGTTTAGAGTTGTAAACACGTCCAGTGTTAACCCCTGACTGAAAGCTGACAACACGCTTCAGCCAGGACCCTCAAAGGGGCGTGCCGGAAACGTCACTCCGGAAACCAGAGACTCATGAGAGTCTCTACTGCCCCCTTGCGGAAAGGACTGGCAAAACGCAGACTCGCCAAGAGTCTCTAGCGCCCCCTAACGGAAGGGAGGTGCGAAACCACCATAATTCCCTGGGAGAAGCTCTACCTCCCTCATGCGGTCACTCAAGGGAGTTACACCTCTTCCCTGAAACAAGTGACGCTGATTAATCATCAAAGCTTAGAGCTTTGATAATAATAAGTAGTTTAAAGCTTTTATTTGACACTGAAATGCCTCAGTGAGTAATCTAAGTAAGTTAACCTTTGTTAATACTGATTCAGCAATTAACACTGGTTAATAACTAGTAAATGCACAATACAGTTGAAACTGAACGCAACTAATATTGTGACACGCCCCTGTACATCCCATGTACTTTAAGAAGCTTTGCTACTGATCACTGTTTTTAATTTGGCTCAAATTTAAGTGATTTAAGATTGCTTTTGTGATTCTTCTCCCCGCAGGAGTCTTAACTGAACCCCTGCTCCTAAATTGTTAATTTCACAGATTAGCACCACCCACGCAACAGCACTGCTAACCCTAAATTAACACCCAGCCAACAGGCTATTGCTAATAGCCAATACAAATTTAAATCGGACTCCCTCGATTTAATTATTTTCTGAAATTGAATTCTAATTCAATTATTTTATTTCTTTTAGTTTAATTTTAATTTTTAATTTTAATTTTTTTTCTCTCTTCGCCCGCTCCGCAAACATTGGTTCCCGCTTTACAGTTAAAACCCCAGTTAACTGTAACTAACCTGTTTCATAGAGACAGTCACGTTCTTCAACATGGCTGACCTGCCCCCTGAGTCGTCCAGTTCCATCAAACCACTGGAACACCTGGACGCAGCCCTAAGGGAATTAACCGAGAAATTGATTCCCCAATACGTGGACGAGATACGGGACACTGTGCCCGCAAAACTCGATGCCACACTAGGCGCCCTGGTTAGCCTAGCCCTAACCACCAAGCCACAGGGCGAGGACCTAGCAAAACTGCTAGGGCAAATGGCTATCGTCCTGCACGCTCAGCAGAGACAAGCAGTGGGTCTCTTGACACGCAGTCGTTCAGAGATCCAGAGCCAAAGACGGGACCTCACCCGCTTTCAACGCGACTACGCGGCGTTGAATGATGAGCTCCAGTCGGCCGAAGCATCGTTGGCCAATTCCGAACAAGCTCTCACTGATCTAAAGAGAGAGCTGAGCGACACAAGAATTGCCCACGACAGAGCAGAACTCGAGCTCCGTACTCGAGAAGATGAGCACGACACTATGCGGTCGGAACTCATAAAATCAGGACGATCTGCGCAGCTGGCAGCAGACATGCTATCAAAGACAGCTGCACAGAAAGAGTCCCTGAGAGTACAGGTGGAGTCTCTCACTCAAGAACGAGACCTAGACCACCTGCTCATTGACCACCTTCAAGTGCGCCTGGCACAAGCTGCCGAGGTGCCATCAGGTAAAATAAAGGGGGGTGAAAGCACTCCAGTGCCAGAACCTGACCCTTTCCCCCAAGCGTTCGCGCCTAGGCAGTTGGACTTTACCCCGCTACCAGCTGCCTCAGTAAGCCCCTCAGTCTCTATCCAACCACCAGGCGCGAGCCTAGGACATTGGGACTATGGCCCCACTGAGCGAGACTTTGACCGGCTTGCACGTCATATCACCCGCTTTGAGCCCCATCAAGGAGTGGCTCACGACACTAGCGCGTACCTCAGAGACATTGAATTCTACCTCCAAAGAATTCCCAATGCTACTGCTGAGGATAAAATCTATTTAATCAAACTAACATCAAGCAGAGATGTTAGTAGTTTTATTGAACGTCAGAACCCTTCCGTCCGAGCTGATTTCGAACTTCTTAGTCAATCACTCCTGGAGGAATTCTCTGACGTTACCACGAATGTAGGCCTGACGGCTGCTCTGACAATCAAACAAGCATGGTCAGAGTCCCCACAGCTGTACTACCATCGCTTACGCAAAGCGTATTTTGGCCCACTCAATAAACCAGGCATGGAGGAAGACAAAAACTTCAAAGATCTTTTTGTACAAAACCTCCATCCAACGGTCAGCCATCATCTTGGCATAGCCGCATGCCCGCTAACTCAAACCAGCCGCCAACTTCGCGAGCTGGCCATGAGGGCCTTCACTAAGCAGAGACTGACCCACGCTGAGCATCAAGAGACAGTCGCTCTCTTTACTGTGGATCGAAGTCTAGCATGTGAAGAGGCATTTGATTCCAGTCAGGGCTCGGATTAAAGTGCACAAAGCCCTGGGATCTAGAGGGAACTGGTACACCCCAAGTAGCCTCAATCCGATCCCTTAATCCACAGCTCACCACTCCTGACTAACCGCTAATGCAGTCCTCTTAATGTTCCACTGTAACCATTGTTAGCAGTTCCTTTGTAGAAGCGCAGATCAGTCAATAACAACAGCAACCCCAAACGGCAGGAAAATGTGAAGAACACTGTCTGTGGTAAGCACTCACAGTGAGACTTAGCAAAACCCTCCGCGCGGTAGACTATGCACGCACGCCACTGGTCTCATTGCTGATGACTGACACGCTTAGAGACACCAGCTCCTCGGTGAACAGCCTAACAATGTAAAGATGTCTGTATTGTTTTAATAGGATCAAACCTAACCATTAGGTACCTCCTCTGACCACCCTGTTAACTTTGAACCCAAACACCTACACGGCCACTCCAACTTATGATACCAATGTGTTTCCCTTAACCAGGTTCACCTTAGTACATACGACGCCAAGGTTTTTGTGTGTGTTAACGTGTGGCTTCCTTCCTGGTCTGCAAGATGTCGACACGAAAACTTGTGGAACCAGCTTCGTGCCGAAAGGGGGGACTGTAGCAGAACCACCAGTGGAATCCCCACGGATTAACTGTCCTGCCTTAAACTGCCCTGCCAGAGGCCTTCAGAGACAAGCCTGTATCTGAAAGCCTCAAACTTAACACTGTTTTCTTTCAGATAAAAGCATGGCCAAAGTGCTTTATGGACAAGAAATGCTATTAATGACTTTGCTCTTGCTTTTACAAGCAGTGGAACCTGGGTCCACCAGGCACCAGGATCAAAGGTGGTTCAGGACCAATGCCACCCCCCCCTGGTGCCATGTCTTTTTAACCATAAAACTGAAGATAAGTTTGTTGTGTTAGCTGGATTCAAGAACTGTGCTCTTTACCAGAGAGCGCTCTGTCTACATTCTAATTGACAATTGGAATGCTTTTGATCCTAACATCCAAGAACGATCAAAGACCGCCCCTGGTGGTCAAATGAACAAATGACTCTATCCAATCATCAAAAGACAATTTCGTAATTCTTACATTACAGGAAAATGTATTTTTGATATTGTGATGTTTATGCTGTTCTTTTCCAGGACACGGAGTTGCAAACCAATAACTCCCTGTATGGTTTCCGTTTTGTTTTAAATGAAATATAATTAATGTTTCAACAATATTCTACACACTCATACTCGACTTTTCTTTGTATAATCCTACAAATAGATGTTTGTTATGTGTTGTTATGAGAATGGGTTGAAACAAAAGGAATGTTTTAAAAAACTTTAGTTAAAACTTTAGTTTAGGACGTTCCCAAGTAACTTCCTCTTCCGCCAACTTCCTCTTCCGCCGGAAGAGCGCCCCCCGGCTCGAAGTTAATAAAAGCTGGCTGCGAGCCAAAACTCTTCCTCTTCTGCTTTTCGCCTCTTGACCTCTGCGTCTATGGTCCACTCAGGACCGCTAATGCCACCACGGCTAAGCTTTTGAGCCTCGTGTTAGCGCGAGTAAACTTTTGTTCTAAGACTGTGCCTGCTAAAAGCGCCCGCTCCCTTCCCAAAGGAGCGCGCACAGAAGCATGTTTTAACCAGCAAACAGCTGAGAACTCTTTCATTGACACTGCAATGACCTGTCCAAGACTTTTAATGGCACACGGAGGTCCAGGCGCTCTGAGCAACAACTGGACATCCCTTTCTACATCCCGGCTGCAAACCCTCTGGGCGAGAGCGTGCACGCGACGGCAATCTGCGGTGTGGAACGCTCCAGGAAGCGCCCAGAATGCTCCAACATTCAGGACGCCCGGATCGCTGATAGTGACCCACCTAACCGAGCGACCCATCGGACCGAGTAAGTCCTCTCGTTACACGTTGCAACAGCCTTGGTGTCGTTAAATGTCCTCTGCCCAAAATCGCCACCCCTTCTCCGTTAAAAGCCCCTTTAGTTAAATGCCATCAGTTAGATTGTCTAAACATTCCTCTGGTTTCACAAACCCTGTGGAAGCAAATGTTTACCTCTGTATTTAACCCTTCGTTCGTTCCTGTGTTTTGTGTTTATCCTTTCCCTGTTCCAATGTTAAGTTATCCTTATACCTGTGTTAGATCTGTGTGATTTTTAATAAAACCCCATAAAAGACATTAATGTTTCCCTGTTTATAATTAAGAAATGTTCGAAAACAATAGAATTCTCTTCCTTTAAGATTAATGAGACTAGGCTAAACAGTTTCTCTGGACCTGTTAAAACCAGGGTGGTGCCCCCTTTTAATTAGAAATTAATTTTAATGAACTAATATTAATATCAAAATTAATTATTGAAATTATTAAAATTAATCTTCTATATGTTTATACAAACATACCCTTGTATATTACACTATATACGCTACAGTGTTATTTTTGGTGCCCCTTTACGGGACAATTTTGATGATAAAAATATTAATTAATAATTTACCCAAATTATTAAATTAATATTTCTTATTACAAAATATATTATAGCTCATACGCTACAAAGGCAATTTGTAAATATAACTTGTCTAAAAGTACAAGGTTACAAGTTCCAAAGGATTCTGAGGAGTTTTCTAAGACTCTAGCCGTGGCTCTGTAGGGGCCTCCTCTAAAGGAAGGATCCTGGCAATTGGGAAATGGCATTTATTTCCCAAAGAAATGGCTGCCTCTTCACAGACTCATTACGACCACAGCCACAAATGTATCAAAAAACAAATTGATAACTTTTTTGGCACACGTGTCTAGATGATACTCACCAAATTTGGAGCTGTTTAGATGAAAAGCCTTTAGACAGAAGGGGTGCGATTTAGGTGGTCACGCATTCCACCCAACATAGTAGATTTCCTGTTGAGTTTACGGTATGGCTGTAATAAACTTTTCTGTTTGCCCTGAGGTGTCCTATGGATGTACCAAGTTTTGTATTTCTACATTGGAAAAATTTACTTTCATTTTCCATAGGCCCAATGTATTTTGACTTTTGTAGGGGTCGCCACCGAGTCATTTTTCGTATATTATTTTCGGGGACTTCAAATACATAAATTTTTCGCCGGGCTTGAAGTCTGGGACCAATAAAAACGACTTTTAGTTGCACGTTTACTGGGTCAAGTTGAGGATCATTTTGCAGAAAAATTATAATAAAAAAATATATACCGAATTATAATAAAAAAAAAATAACTCGAGCAAAAAAGTCTAGAAAAACGCTTGTCTATTTTACATACATGTGTTAAGCTCATTTTGCCCAAGTTTGGTGTCTGTGGAATGAAGCAGCTATTTTCTATGTTCTTAAAAAAGAGGTGTATTTTAAGTCGGTTCACATTTTCAATTTAAAATGGCCGCCTTACCGTGTGTGATAGGGTGTGGTCCCCATTGGCTTTTTTGTTCATAAGCCCATACTGGATGTGTGTACCAAGTTTCATTTGCCTACGACAAACTAAAATTTTCACTTCCCATTGACTTTTTCCACATATTTGGGACGTTGCTATGGCAACACATTTATAGATAGGGGGTGGTTGTCATTGGCTTTTATGCTCGTCATGACATAAGAAATGTGTGTACCAAATTTTATGTCTTTATGACAAACTAAATTCTTGGGTCCCATTATAAGTTTGTAGGGGGCGCTGGAGAGCCATTTCTAAAGATAACCCTTTTATTTACATATTTTTGTGTTCATGTCATGAATGTGCACAAACGCCTTTTTGGGTCCGACTCGATCCGAGAAGGCGTTTGAGAGTTAAGAGACGTTTTATTTTCACAAAAATGGCCACCTCGTTACAGGCTTGCCACACCCATACCCGATAAGATATCAAAAACAAAGTCACAACTTTGGTTGGCACATGTGTCTAGATAATACTCACCAAATTTGGGGCCATTTAGATTAAAACACATTTGCATCTTTCTGCGCAAGGGGTGCGATTTTAGTGGCCATGCGTTTCACCCCACATGGCGGACTTCCTGTTTAGTTTAGGGTGTGGCTGTTATAGACTTTTCTGTTTGCCCTGAGGTGTCCTATTGATGTACCAAGTTTCATTTTTCTACGTTGGAAAAAAGTTACTTTCACTTTCCATAGGCCCAATGTATTTTGACTTTTCTAGGGGTCGCCACTGAGTCATTTTTCGTTTTTTTCAAATACATAAATTTTTCACCGGGCTTGAAGGCTGGGACCAATAAAAATGACTTTTCGTTCATGTTCACTGGGTCAAATTTAGGATCATAGGTGGAAAAAAAAAAAAAAAAATTCCGAGCAAAAACAATAGGCCCTCCCGGTCATCACCGGCTCGGGCCTAATAATAGCAGTTACAATAGGGCTCTCGCAAAAGTGCGAGGCGGGATAATTCTTGACTCGCCCCCCTCACTATTTCGTGCTCGGACCCTAATAAAAATACAAACCCAATTCCAAAAAGTTTGGACACTGTGTAAACTTTAAATAACAGAATCCAATAATTTGCAAATCTCATAAGCCTCTGTTTTATTCACAGTAGAAAATAAACTTTAGGTGTTAAATTTATTATTACAAGAATATGTCCCTTTTTATTATAGGAATTATTTTTTTATGAAATAGTAAAATATCTATTTCAACATTTTAACTCTAGTGTTACTTTTTAACTTTAATGTTATTTTAGTTCTGTTTTCAATAAAATATGGTTTTATTAGATTTGCATTTTTTTTTTTTTTTAAGATTAGATTATATTTTACACATTGGGGTTGTAATTACCTTAGTTTGTTACAATCAATGAAGCAGAATCAGTTTCTAACAGAATCAGTCACCTGTGTTGAACCTTGCTTTTAGCTTAAAAAAATAATAACAAAAATGAATAAAGACTCAAATGTGTTTGCCATTACCATTTGAAACATTTTTTTTTACGTTTCTAAAAAGCTAATGATGTTTGACAACATCTGTAGACTCTGGACTATAGCTTGTGTGGATTTTTTGTGGTCATATTTGTTCTCTGGTCTTAGGTACTGATGGAGGACCGGCAGACCAACCGGCTCAGCGAGTCTCTCAACATCTTTGAAACCATAGTGAACAACCGGGTTTTCAGCAATGTGTCCATCATCTTGTTCCTAAACAAGACAGACCTGCTGGAAGAGAAAGTCATGCATGTGCCCATTAAAGACTATTTCCCGGAGTTCTCGGGCGACCCTACAAGCCTGGCGGACGTTCAAAGGTTCTTGGTGGAGTGCTTCCAAAAGAAGCGGCGCGAGCACCAGCAGAAACCACTGTACCACCACTTTACCACAGCCATCAACACGGAGAACATCCGACTGGTGTTCCGCGATGTCAAAGACACCATTCTGCACGACAACCTAAAGCAGCTTATGTTGCAGTGAGACCACAGCTTCCTCACTCTGACTTTAGTGAATTGTACCACTGCTGCCATACCTTCCAGGTACTCCCAGAAGCCTCCCATCGCACCAGCCCTTTGAACGGAGGGTAGTGCCCCTCACCCAAGCACTGCCTTCTTTAGGACCTTTTCTGTTTCCTCCAACCCCCACCCACCACCCTCTCACACACCCACCCACTCATATTTTTTAAAG